>CM062812.1:543387840-543987840 GCA_031772625.1 Pinus tabuliformis | reverse complement strand
ATTGGCTGAAAGAGGCATTCATTTTGTTCATTGTTAAACATTTGAGGAAATAGGTTGATACCCCACAGAATGTCATGTATCCTGCATTCATAAGATCTCTTGTATTGGTTTCCAGAATATCTCACAGCTTCACTTGAGATGTCTTGTTGAGAGTATAGAAAGTCTCCCTTTCAATCCTTTATTTTCCAAATAGAGTTCTTTTCTCTTCTTGAATTTGCAAACCTGTGAAAGAATTTTGAATTTCTGTCTCCTTCCTTCAGCCAAATAGCCCTGCTCTTTAATCTCCATGATGCTTCTTCCTGTTCTAGGATTTTATGTTTTTTCCTTTGCAGCTCCTTTATACGACATCTCATGTTGAAAGGGAGAAGGTGAACAGCCAAATCTCTAGAGATGTTGTCCAATTCCATCTGAATTTCCCGAAGGGTTGTTCTGTTTTGTTGCCTTTTCTTATACTGCCAATCTTTTACAAGCTTTCTAATGGAGGACAGTTTATCTCTAAAAGTTAAGAAAGGAGGCATATTTTCTTTTGATGATAATTCCTTCCATGTTCTTCTTATGGCTTCATTGAATTCTGTTTCTTCCAAACATAGCCTATTAAATTCAAATGGATACCCTTTTCTGAAACCCTTTTCTCTCCATCCTAGGAATATCAGCCTATGGTCTAATATGAAGTCATTGCCAATTGATGAAAAAGGCATGCCCATTCTATCAATTATACTTGCATATATAATAAAGTGATCAAGTCTTTTTGCTATATATGCTCCTTCAGTCCTCCCATTGTCTCATGTTGGCAGTAGTTTAGGTGGACTAATGTCAGCAAGATTCCTGTGTAGCAACTCATATCTAATGCGATCAGCGAGAGGATCTTTTTTCCGACTATCCCCATGATTTATCAAAGCTTAAAGTGACATTTAGATCTCCTGCAATCATCAAATACTCAAAATCAAAAATCTCTGATGCAAATAATTTCTCCCAGTATGTTAACCTTTTTTTGTAAGGAGCATAAATGTTTAAAATGTTAATGGGGCAATCTTTCCCCCTGATAGAAGTCGATATGAGAATTCCCGCAAAACATTTGTATGCTTTTGCTCTGATCCAATCAGGGTCCCATAAAACTGCCAGGCCCCCTGAAAGACCATTTGCCTCCGAAGCAGCCATATGCCAAGTGGGGAACATTTTCCTGAAATAAGAAATAGATACGGGTGTGCTATGCATGGTTTCTTGGATTAAGATGATTTTGGGCTGTTTTGATATGAAAAGATTCTTAAGGGCTAAAAATTTTTGATCAACCCCCAGCCCCCTTATGTTCATGGATATAATGAAGGTCATTTGGAAGGCTTTTCGGCCACATTTGCTCTAAGAGGCCCTTCTTCCGACATATCAATGATAGGTACATCTACTAAGGAAAGATTTCAAATCCTCTGCCTGCACCATCAACCCTTCCTCTAAAATGCCTGCTACCCCTATTATTTTTCCTTCTCACCGTAATATTTTTTGCAGAGTTTGGGCTTATTTGAGGGGAGGATGGAATTCCCGGTTTATGAATGGTTAGGGGTCTGAGTTCAAGCGATTTCTTGCTAAGGAGGTAGTCTAGGTCGCCACCAATTGAATTTGACGGGGAAGACGCAGGGGAATTTAGAGGGGTGGTCGATACCATAGGTTCTTTACCTTTCTGAGAATGAGTCAATCCCCTTTTTGGTGATGGAGAGGAAGATGAGATAAAACTAATATTTGAGTCCACTTTAAAGTTTTTGATTGGCTGGGGATCCGCTAGAGGGAGTGGGGTTTCTTTATCAGCATTAGGTTCCGGAGGGGGTGAGCTAATAAGATGGGAAATCCTTTTATCAGATGGGGTGATAGATCTTCTCGAGCTTTCAGGTAGGACACTTTGACTCTGGGGATATGTTGATGGAGAAAATTTATACTGAGGATTTGATTTCTAACCAGGGGGAGAGAATTTTTGATAATCATCTTCAAGATAAAAAACCCCTTGCAGTTTGCCAGATTTTGATGGAGATGAGCTAATAGTAGAGGATGCCTTTGCCATTCCAGAGTAAGGAGACTTTGTCCTCTGTTTATTTTTTGCTGACAGATATTTACCTTGATATATTCGGTTCTTTAAAACAGGGCGTCGAGGACAATTTTTAATAAGGTGTCCTGTTTTGTGGCATATTGAACACCTGAAGGGGACTCCCCAGAAGTCCAGTCTTTGATTTATCTTTAAATCCCTCCAGGATATCTCGATGTGGTTCGAGAAACCTCCCTATAAGCTTTCTCTATGAGAACCCATGCTACTCGTTTATCTTTTTCCCCCAGACATCTTGGATCTACATATACACATCTTCCTATGGCATTTCCTATCATAGTTAAAGTTTCCTTCGACCACAAGTCCAGGGGAAGGCCAGGGAGTTTGACCCAAATTAAATTATTTGTGGGAGTATTCTTCAACGAATTATAGCCTATGTACCATTTCTATAGCACCAGGAAGCTCCTTCCGTGCACCCATGGACGAGTCTAAACGGATTCCAGATTGCTAGCACTCAAAAAATGAAAACAATACCATTCCTTTATCAATTTAGCTATAATGGGGATGTAGGCAATCAAAGGTTTCCATTGAAGCTCTAGCCACTTTCGCATCCTGGCATCATCCATCTCTAGAAAGTGCCATCGGCCAACCAGGGTGAGTTCCTGTAAACTTTCGATGCGGTTGGTTAGATAAGTACTATCTAACTTAATCGCCATCAGTGGTGGGATGGTTTTTACAGGTTTTGCATTCTTATTGTAATAGTTTGGAAGCTCAGATTCTACATATACTCTCTAAAGATGTTCATTTCAGTTTCCTTCCTGAGATGTTTGAGTTTTTTTACGAAAATCGCCATCAAGGTCATCAGATTGCAGCAAAGGTTGAACAGTCACGTCAACCAGCGTGGACTGCGATTCATTTGACAACATGCCGGTACCCTTACAAGTTTCAGCCTGAATAGTTGCTCGGATCATGGCCTCTGTGGCCGATGCGTCTGACACCAAGTCCATAAAAGTCCACCCCCTGTGTACTAATCAATCCTAAAAAGGATTTTCCAGATCGGGTAATAAATCATGCAATAACTTTGACCTGATCGCTTCTGAATATATTACCCAGAGAAAATATTACTCGGAGGGGAAAAGTAGATCTTGCCTGATATAAGTACTGACAGAAGGAAGCCTCGGGAATAAACAGCTCCCCTTCCAAAGCGTGGATCAGATTCCAAAGAAGCCCACTAGTCTTCAGGAGTTATGAGGAAGTGACATATACATGAGTCAGCTTAGGATAGCAATAAAGAGAGTTCAAAAGAATAGCGGCTTCAAGTACCATTTCTTGTACCCCATAAGCTTTGAAATTCAAAACTCTGTAGTACCAGATCCAAAGGAGTGGAAAAACATGAACCAGGAAAAAGGTTTCCGATTCCGGTGAGAGGAGAATCCGTCCCGAAAAAACCAGGAAACTGAGTATTCCAAAGGAGGTTGCAGGTCTCAGCCAAAATGACTACCAGATTTCTGGAACGCAGTCAAAGGATAATTATAAGGAATAAGGAAGCTGATAACACGTCAAAAGAGCCTTGATTCCCTCTCTTTTCCTAGTATCAGAAAATAACATAAACTAAAATGGCTTTTTGGAGATGTTTCAAGATGAAACATTCAGGCATAAAATACAACAGCAGTAAAACTTACACACACCACCAAGAACCTATCCTGAAGTGTACATCTGAACAGGGCTTGCATATAACAAAGAAATTCTTCAAATTGAAGAAAGATATCCACGACCAAACAGAATTAACAGACCCTGACATATGGTATTACGGGAAGACAAGCTAAAGCAATCCTCCTCGCAAGAATTTAGACCTTTGATAGAATGTTATTATTCAGACTACAGCCTAAAGACAAAAACCAGAAGTTCCACCTTTTGAAAAGAAAAAATTGAGATTTTCATCTTTGAAATGGCTATAACAAAAAGACATATTCCATATCACACTTAAACTTTAAATTTTCCAAGTTCCATGAAGAGGAAAAATTGTCCTTTGATGAGAGATTAACTGACCTGTTTAAATGAGCATTTTTCCAAGCAGAGAGCACCGCGAAGCCTGAGCACCACGAAGCCAAATAGCGAAAAACTTCCCCTCGAGAGCAGATAACCTCAAAAGCGGAATACAAATGAAACTCGGAGGTAATTACAGAGTCCTCCCACAGCGAAAAGAAGAAATCCCCAAAACGACGAATGAAAGAGGAAAACACTGGATAATTGGGAAAAAGTCTGAACTGAGTAAGTGGGTGCGGCATAAAACAGAAAGTGTTCAAATACTTTCTTTTAGTAAAAGCTGGCGAGAGCTAGATTGAGCCAAATAACTCGCGGGGACAGAGTAAAAAAGGAAAAGGTTGGCATTAATGGAGATGATATGCTCAGTTAGAAACTGTGGAAGAGGTAGCAGCATAAACAGAAAGTGGTCAACATTTTTCCTGATAAGAAAAACTGGCGAGAGTTTGTATGAGCCAAAACCAGGAACATTCGCAGGGTCAGAGTAAAAAAATTGATGGCGTTTATAGAGATGACACGATGAAGTATACAAACCGTGGGCATATTATACTTATGGCTTCTTAAAACTCCATTACACTTTCCAATTATTCATTCGATTGCAGTGAAAGTACCTTTAATTTAAATTCACTCCACTCCACACTAAATACCTTTAAATTTTAATTCTTTACACTTTCCAATTATTCATTCGATTGCAGTGAAAGTACCTTTAATTTAAATTCACTCGACAAGCCACTAAATGCCTTTAAATTTTAATTCCCATTATGTTCACTTGATTGCAGATCGCTGTGGACTTTTAATTTTACAATCATTCTATCACATTATAATTATTTTAAATTATTTATATTTAAAAAATATACTGTATTTTTTCATTTAAATAAATAAATTTAATAAATATATGATTTATCAGCTTAAAGTCAATGATCATTCTTCACACAACGACAATGACATCATTAGCTCTGGCTCACCAACTCTCAACACTGCCCAACAATTAAAGTATCAGTTTATATAATTATTTTTTATCACCCAATTTATGACAAATATGAGGTTGCTCATGAAATTGTAACAACTCATCAATTTATTATTTCATTTATTTAATATTTAATCATTTTTATAATTTAATTGAAAAGTATTGATAAAAGTAAAATAGATTAAATATGTTATAAAAAAATTATTTGTTATCATTAAAATTTATTTAAATTATTTAATTATAATTATTTGAAGTTATATTATAATGGGGATTAGGGCTCGGAGTGTGCTCTAAAATTGTTTTTGTTTGGTTAAAAGCTTGTTTTTTTCAGACGTAAGGAAACATGTTATTGACCGGAGACTCAAAGGTATCTAAGGCATCTAGTAGGAGTGAAACTCTGCTCCCTTATGGACCACCAACACATTATTCTAGGTGACTTGGTTTTCCTTGAATAACGGTGATGAGTCAGCCTGCATTCACGGTTAATAACCAGAGATGGTTGTCCTCACTACTTGTTTGACCACTGAGTTATGATAGGTTTTCCCACCGTGTATAAAAAAATGATGATGATGATTGGTGTCTACTAAAATTTATATGGTTTATTGTAAAAGATTAATTTAAATTTTGTAACATTTTATTTCTATACTCAAAAAAACATAAAAATAACATTTTAAATTTACAATATTAATGATTTATATTTGCAATTCCAACAATTTAAAATTATTTATATAAAATTTCAAATATTTTATTATCAAATTTTCTCCATTTAGTTTGAGCGACACCCAAAAAATATTTTTTTCTTCTTAAACAAAAATGAGTAAGTATATATATAATCTGCGTCGGTTCACAACAAAAAAAACCTAGAAATACATCTTCAAATTTCAAACCTAACCAAGCATTCATACAGTACTATCTACAACGTCCCACTACCAAAAACCGGAACTGATATAGAACCTTTCGTGACATCATTACAAAAAACTAAAATATACTAATAACAATAAACTCGATAAGTTGAGGCAAAACATTCACAACATATCAAAAAGACATCTAATATTATTCATTGTCATTGTTGTTGGCAAGAAAGTCGAGGTCGAATTAATGCTTCCCATTAGCCCCCTGATGGTGCGCCTTTACCTCTTGGGTTTCCTTGATCATCAGATCCATTATCATGCTCCTCATGGTATCCACTTCATCTAAGAGATGGGAGAATTGTACTTTAAGAGACTACAACTCGTTAGCTAGCTCAATGTAAGAATGCGTCATTTGGCCAAAACTTGGCTTGCAACTCATAATCAGTCTACCAGAGGGCTTCATGAGTGGAAAGGTAGTGCGAACATGGACTATCTTCCAAAGAGGTCTCAAAATCCAAGGGGTAATCCATACTTCTAAGGCAACAACCAACCCAATTCTTAGAAAATGAGGGAATTAACAACAACTTGCTTCTATTCTTCTAGCCAAGACACAACAGGCCATATACTCACTGAGATTTGAACCTCCATCTTGTGGGTTTCACCCAGCAAAACTTACCATTAAACCCCATATCATTGTATTAAAAAATATTATTATATTATTATTGTTATTTTTTTTTTGGTAGGTTAAGCACCCACGAGGGATTTGAACCAGTGACCTATCGTAAGGAGTGTCTTAATGAGGCATAAGTTAACTGCTATTGTGTGCAGCTTGCAGGGTGTTGCACCTAGCCTAGGTTTATAGTGGCAGCCAGTTGGATTTGATCCTGGGTCTGTTCAAGATAACTCTCACCAGTTACCGATTATCCTAGATAAAAAAAACAAAAAACAAAAAACAAAAACAAAAAACAAAAAACAAAAACAAAAAACAAAAAACAAAAAACAAAAAAAAAACAAACAAACAAACAAACAAACAAAACAAAACAAAAAAAACTTGCTTCTAATGGAGCTATCCTGACGCAACCACGAGAGGATTGTAAAGCCTCCATCACTGTCAACTCACATGAGCTCCATTAATTCATAAATAAATTCCCATGTGATTTGCTTCAAATTACTTAGCATTGTGCAGTCTCGAGACTTTTCCCTGTGCTTGAATAGTGAAGGGATGATGTTACAAGCATGCGAACTAGAATAAGTTGTCCTTACATGACGAGAGCTACTAAGAGAGGACACGTACTTGGTAACTAGAAAGCCAACAAACAACCAAGAGTTTGGATGAGAGAGGATTGTCTCATCATTAATTGACGAGGGGTGATTATGTGGGCCTCTTTTTATTAATGAAGGAGGCCTGAAACAAATCTTGGTTATATCCTCCCTAATCCAATAATAGATATACACCACCTAGGAATCAAAGACCATACCAATCCCTAAGGCATTAAACATTTGGAACTACAGTCATTTATCGTAAGCGATGTTTCTACGAAGGAACATGCCATGTTTGTTAATCTGCCTGCCTCAATATTATTGGTTCTTAAGATGTGAAACACTTCCACGCTGTGGAAAACTGTCAGTAATTCTCCAATTCTTTGAAAGTTCTTAGCAAGATAACTATTTTTGGGAAGCTTGTCATATTTCAGGTGTTGGATTGTTAAAAGAGAATCTCTTAGAATAATCAAATCTTTCGTCCATTTGAGAAATCAATCACACATAACACAGAAGAAATAACCCGAGGAAAGCCTCAACCTAAAACCTCAATCTCTGTATTATCATACAAGTGGAAATCTTGTTCAAGTTACAAAAAGAATCAGCTCTCAAGTTATCCTGCTCTCTCTGCAATCAAAACAATATTGCTCATAGACTGAATAGACATAGTATATGTCCTCCTCAAGCCCTCCAAGCCTCCTATTTCCTTGCGCAGTTTTTCTTGGGGTCCAATGATGTCACATGTGTGAATTGGCCTCATCACACTCACTAAACCTGAAGAAGTAATTGCGCAATCCTCAAGGAAAGAATTCCTTCTGCATGCAAGGAATATTCACAATGGAATATTCTAGCAACTGATAATACACTGCCCCTCCATCTGATCTCAACTGGGTCTCTGTCAGAACTGACATGCATGGGTTATTTATGAGAGAATACTCAGTTATCTGAAGTGTACTAGTTACATGCATGCAAGCATTAACTAATTGAACTTACATTAATTCAACAAATTGTTTGAATTAATCTAATTGGACTTGACTCAGTTAACTGAGCCAACTAATTACAACTCATCCTTATCCTTTAACTGATGGATAAATTCCTCAATTAATGGAATAACTGTTGCATGTCACCACATAGACTTCGTGTTTGATTTTCCTCAACTAATTAACTCACAATGAATTAATTAATTATCTTACAAACAACTACTAAGATCAAATTCGAATTTTATTTCACTATTTTAGTTCAGGGACTAACTAAAATAGGAAGGTATCCCGAAATGATATTTTTAGCACTTCCATTTTTCATTCCTTGTTGCTATGTTCAACACTGGCTGAACTGCTATTTATAGCATTGCTATTTTTAGCATTTCTATTTTTAGCATTTCTTGTTGCTATTTTCAACACTCCCTCTCAAAAAGAAAGGGATTATCAGTAACCCCAATCCTGTCTCTGTGGAAATCGAACTTGCATCTTGACAATGCCTTAGTCAAGATATCTGCATCCTGTTCCTCGATCGAAACATACAACAACAACATGATTCTCTTGACCACACAGTCTCGAAGATGGTGATACCAAATATCCATGTGCTTGGACTTGTCATGAAAAACTAAATTCTTCGAGATTTTGATACAACTCTGGTTATCGCAGCATATCAGTGTAGGATCCATCATCTGACCAAACAATCCCACTAGAATCTTCCACATCGAAATGGCCTCACATGCAACCTGACTAGTAGCCATGTATTCAGCCTCTGTTAAGCTAAGTGCAACTAATCTCTGTTTCCTGCTATACCAGGAAACTGCAGTTGAACCAAGGTTAAAGATTCCTCCAGAAGTTCTATTCCGGTCCGATGGACTCCCTGCCCAATCCGCATCTATGAAGCCCTGAAGCTTCACTCCCTCTATCCATCTGTACCACAATCCAAACTGAGATGTGCCTCTGAGGTATCTCAGCATATGCTTTGCTGCCTTCCAAAACAGCTTGGTAGGCTGAACCATAGCTTGCCTCAATTGATTCACCGCAAAGCATAAGTCGGGTTGTGTGTTCACCAGATACATAAGTGAACCCACCAGCTATTGATAAACAGTAACAGCTACTACCTCACCTGAAGTAGCATCCTCCTTCCTCTAGTTCCCAGCTAGTGGAGATTGCATGGGCTTGCACTTCTCCATGTGAAAGCGCCTAAGTATCTCATTGGCATACTCGCCTTGAGACACAAATACTTCCCCATCTTTATGCCACACCTCCATGCCTAGAAAGCACTGCATAAGGCCCATGTCCTTCATCTTGAACCCTCTTGCAAGGTCCTCCCTGTAAGACTGTATCAGCTGATCATCACCTATCAAAATCAAATCATCGACATAAAGAACAATGATCAATGGTTTACCTTCTACCATGATGTGGTAAAGGTTCGCATCTGCTTCACTCTTGGCAAAGCCCAAACCAGTGAAATAGTTGTCAATCCTGGTGTTCCAAGCACGGGGTGCTTGCTTCAGCCCATACAGAGCCCTCTTGAATCAGCACACATGCGACTCATGATCGAAGGTCTCAAAACCCTCTTGCTGCTGAATGTACACTTCCTCCTCAATCTTCCCAATGAGGAATGTTTTTTTCACATCCATCTGGTGGATCTTCCACCCGATTTGAGCTGGTAGTGTCAACATCGATCTAATCGATAAGTAACTTGCTACAGGAGAAAAAGTCTCATCGTAGTCGATCCCCTCGACCTGTGAGAAACCCCGAGCAACAAACCTTGCCTTATGTTTCTCAACACTGCCATCAGCTACCTGCTTTACCTTGTAAAGCCATCTGGAACTCACCACTGACTTGCCCTGAGGCCTTGGGACAACATCCCACACACTGTTCCGAATGATAGAGTTGTACTCCTCTACCATTGCATCAACCCAGACTGGTTGCTGCACTGCCTCCTCAAATGAAGAAGGTTCAGTATCTACACACTCCCCAACCAGGGCCATGTACCCAGTGTACCGCTCGGGTGACCTCCTCTGTCTGTATTGAGAAGATGGTTGTCCCACATTCTCCTGCACATCCAGCATCAACCTGTCAGCTTCCCTTGAGCGTTTTCGCCCATCTCTGGAAGTATCAGCATGAGTGGATGTCTCCACTCTCGGATCCTCTACATGCAGCTGCTCCGCATCAATCTGAGGCTCCTCATCCTTGGGAGCTGAAAGTTCCTCATCTTCATGCAACTCAAGCTCCCTCTCAAGTGATAAGCGCATGGCTTTATGCTCGTCGAACTTTAGATCCCTGCGTACCACAGTGTTTTGAGTGGAAGGAAGGTACACCCAATAGTTGTGGGGTGTATCCGTGTACCTGTTGTGGCCACCAACAACCCCCCTCCTTATTTAGTATTAGCAATAACACTAGGTAAGTGGGGACCCTTAGAAAAAATTCAAAAAATTCAATTAAAACTCATGTATTTTATTCCTTAAGAAAACATCGCATCGCGTGAAGAAGATAGGATATTTCCTTATGAGTAGAATGATAAACTGTGAAAGTGTGACGCGAATTCCATCGCATCGCATACATTAAGAAACACTCATATTGGAATAACCTTAAAAAATCGTCGATGGCCAATATGCGATATCGCATATCGCAAAATCGCATAAAAAACACATAACCATTTAACGATTGTAACAATCTACGATCTTGCGATAACACGACAGTACAATCTGCGATCTTGCGATAACGCGACAGTACAATCTGTGATCTTGCGATCGCGCGATACAGCAATCTGCGATTCTGCGATAAGCGCGATCGGGCAAGCCTGCGATAACACATATTAATGAAAAAGGCGATAATGCGATACTGCGATGATGCGATGCTGCGATGCGAATTGCAGAAATTGTCCATCGCAAATTTTCCCCGGCTCAACATTCAAGAAAAGCTGTCCATAAACCAAAAATTGGATATGCGCTTTAATGAAAATTAATGAATGATATGCCAAGTGTTAATGAAATGCAGTTTTGTGTTTTTCGAAGAGTTAGTTCACGTCAAGTGGCATGTTTTTGTACATCCGTCTAGCTTAGAGCTTTCTTGTCGACTTTTATTATCATTACTCTTTCCTCATGTGTGAACTGCAGGAACGAAAAACAGAAACAACATGAAGCAATGTGCAGGAAGTGTTAAAGGAAAAGGGTAAAGCTCAAAATGCCCAGAAACAGAGAAGAGATGCCCTCATAAACGGATACCGCATGCAACAGAGCCGCAAATTCACAGAGCGTTGCAGAGCTATCCATTACAGATATTCCAGTTAGAGCCATGGTTGAATGAGTAGTTGAACAATGCTGATATCAACAGGCGATTTAACGCTCAAGGTCAGAAGCTCACGAAAGCAGTATCTTTACAAAATTTTGAAGCTTATACCTAGTGAAGGAAAAGGCGCTAAAGGCGAAAAACACACCAGAAAGGCCTGGATCAAAGAACGGAGGCAGTTTCCAATGCGCGATTAGCGCCTAGCGCTAGTCACGCATCGCTTAGAAAATTGCTCAAAAAGCAAAGTCCCTAACTGCTCAGTCACTCATAAGCCCGGAAAATGCAAGAAAGCAAAGGCAGAAGCAATTTGAGGATTAACCAAGTGGAATTTGGGTTATTACTGAGCATACACAGTAAATCCACATAGCCAGAGGATGATTCTCAAGTATATCTTCTATTTTGCTGAAAAGATGGTGCCAGCTCTTGCCATTTCTGTTTGCTTAGCTCAACCAAAAGCGGAAGATAGTCAGCCGACTCTACCCAGGCAAATATTGAATGCTCGCAACATTAAGGAGCAAATGCAGAAATAGTTAGATATTAGATTTAATTTTTAGAAATAGTTTTGCTTAGAAAAAGGGCGGTCATTTAAACCGTATCCTGAATCTGTGTAATTAAGTTATTTAGTTAGTAGTATTTAAACCCTTCTCATGCATTTAGAGAAGGGTCCAGAAATTTATCAAAAACTTGTCCTCAGAACATGCACTTTTGCACCCTCAGAGGAGGTTTTGGTGAATGAATGGATCAAGATTTGTTAATGTTTGCATTTGATATCTACTACTGATGTTTCACTTTTGTACTCTTAGTAGATGTTAGAGCAAGGAGAGATAAATCATTGTTGCTTGAAGCTTATGAGTAGGACCAGTCATAAATGGTACTTTTATCTCTTAACCATTTCTGCTTATATGTTAAAGTGATATACAGTCTTTAGTTGTTTATATGTTATTGCATGAATGCTTGAGTTATCATTTGGCACTTCTGTACGGTGGTAGCTATTTATTTATGTTTAATGTATGAATAGCTTATTATGCGATATGTTGTTCACAACTGTTTCGTCTAACTTTTTATGCGAAATAGTTCATCTTATTTGATTTCCTTTCTTATAATCGCTGAATGATCTTTATTACCAGTTGTTATTTGAAATCTCTTTAGATCGCATAATAGAAGAATTACATCCCGGGTTAGCATAGATTTAGGTGTGTTGTTTATTAGATTACAATAGCATAGAATTAGATTAAAGTTTGAATTAGAATAGCTTAGATAGGAACTATTAGATCAGCAACATCCAATTCTACACACACACACACCCATAGATTGGGAAACTGGTCCCATTATCCCCAGTCGGACCCGCTATACCAAACGGATAAGGAGCTGCCAACCAAGGTCCGGACCGGGCGGGTATCCCCCTTGTTGTCGACCCGATTTTCGAGGCTTCAACAGTACCCCACACATATTCCCAACTCAGCTGTTGGGTCTAGCTTCTTCCTAGCATATTTTGTCACATGACAGTAAACTGATGATCCAAAGTGTTATCTCAAAATCAGGCCCTGGAAGGCTGCAGACCAGGAAGACTTCAAGTAACTGTTTCAAACCAATCTTTTAGCTAAGGCTTAGCCTCCTTAGCCTGAGAGGGCTCTCTCAAAAGATTGAAGGTTTTCAATTATGATTAAGATGACTAACTCTTTGTGAAACAAATAGGAATGAAGGTGGTGGAATCAAAATTTACAAGCATCCATTGGGCTTATGGAGTCATATGTCCTTTAGCATTAACAGTAGAATTGGCTTTGCAATCAAATCAAGGCATTCAAATTTCAATGTAGTTATAGTACACCAAACACAAAGAGGACAGTTTACAAGTATGTGAAGGAAATTAGAACACTGCAAGTGATTTCTAAGTAATCAAATACTCATAAGACTGTAGGCAACATGAAAAGACAACAACAGGAACACATACATTGAAATATCTATGATTCTTGAGCAGCAAAAGCCAGTACTGTATTATCAAAGAAACAGAGTTTTTACATAAGCTTAATAACAGAGCTTTTTACATAAACTTCCAACCCTTATTACATTTCCCTTTCTCCTATATATAGACCTGATTGAGATTCCTCCTTAAACATTAGGGGAACTTGAAATCTACTTCTAATGACACCTGTTTAACTTTTAACTGCCTATTTAATGTAACAAACTTCAACTAGACTTTTTAGAGATCTAAATCAAGTAGGATTCTAATTCCATATTATGCTAATAATAGCCTTGATTGTAATCATTCTCGTTCTTTGACATATGTTCCCTTTTTAGTTTGGTTGTGATGAATGTTCAAAACTCCATGCTGGTCTTCAATGTCACATCTTCTCCATTGCCCTGAAACATAGGAAACTACCCTTGCTTATCGGTCTTTAGTTTGCCTCAAAATGTTCGAATCCAAAGAAGCATGTCCTTTATCTTTGATTATCCAAAATGTAACAGATGGCCACGTCCTTGATGTGTTGTCCACCTCTTTTATGCGTAAAGGCAAAAACTCTTCCAAGCTGTTTTGACATATCTTGAACTGTGGTAAATGTGCTCACTTTATGACAAAAAATTTAAAGTTGGATTCGAATCCATATTTTCTCCACCTGTCTTGACCTGGTTGAATGTTGATAGCTTCAGATGATGCCTTGTATATATTCCCCTTTCAAAATTCCCGCTTATATTTCAAAACTGGTTGATTGATATTAGATTGTTTAGCTTCAGCAGTTTCGTAGCGCGCTACGAAACTGCTGAGTTGTTTCAAAAATCACAGTTTCAACCCAAAATTTTGCCATTTGAGCCCTTTGTTGTTTAAACATTCTTTCAATTGTTCCAAGACCTTCCAAAACTGAATGGAAATGTAGGATTCTTCAAGAAAGATTATACCAAGCAAAATCATCAAAATTTTAAACATAGCCTTACTTGAAGTGGGATTTCTTTAAGGAGATTCCTTCAGCTGGCTTAACTGTATTTTTAAGTCTTCAATTTGTTTCTTCATGACCTTGATTCCAAATTTGAGGTTTGTATTGACCTTTCTTATAAATTGAGCTTCCTTTATTGCAGGAGTAGTCCAGCTACGAAATTGAACACTAAAATCAACCACCTCGGGAATTTGAAATGTTTGGTCTTCCCACCGAGCTTGCATTTGGTTGAAATAAGCCTCCTTAACTGCAAATTTCCTGGCAGCTTTCTTCAATCTAGCAATTTCAAAGTTGGCAGATTCCAATCTCCTTTTCAAGTCTTCCACACTACCTTCTTCTTGAGTGGCAACTATTTTGCCTTTATCCTTTCTTTCATGAGGCCGTGTCACCTCCCCTGTTTCATCTGCTCTTGGCGGTACCTCCTGTACTTGTTTGAATTTCCTTGTTATGGGTCTCCTGGGCTTAAAAACAAATTGATCAACTTGATCATCAAACTTGAGTTTCTTTGAGGCTTTGACCCTCTTAGCCTTCTCTTTTCTTGACTGCATCAAATCAGCTTGAACTAGTGGGGACTCTTCAATGTCAATTGCTTGCAATAAATCATTTAAGTCTCCCTTTGAAACAGGGCTTTCTTCAATACTCACTGACTTACCTTTTTCTTTAGCCACCTGGCTCCTAGTCCTTCTTCTTTGAACTCCTCCACCTGTGCTTGATTCATGTGCAGTTTCTTTGACCTGAGTTTTCTCTTTAATTGACTGCTGGGGTGTGTCCTGAATAGTCAGTGGCCTGGTAGATTCTCTTACTTGTTTCCTTGCCTTTAACTTCGAAAACCTCTTAGATCTTGTTTCTGCCTGAGGACCGGTTGTTGTTGGAAGATCTTTTGCAACTTGAGGGCTGAGACCGGTCTTGCTCTTGAAACCAGACATGAATATGAATGTGTCCCAGTCCCTACCTACCCTCTGGAGTTCATGCAGAACAATCAACTTAATCAAGCCATGGTGGAACAATGAAGTCTCACAGGCTTCTTTTCTCAGTTGTACCTTGTCACACATTTTACTTAAGCTGCGGAATAAGTAAAAAGGTAGATCAATAGATGTCTTCCCTGTGAAATGCAACAGAAGTTTAAAATGGTATGAATACACTTTGTTATATCTCCCTTCACAGGTCAGGTACTTTTGTATACAAGTAAGCAAATGGGCATATGATTCTTTGACATAACTTCTAGGAACATACTTGCTCAAATATGAGTTAATGAACTCCTGCTTTAGAAATTCTTTGCATGGGTTCATGTCAAATTTGAAATTCTTGAACCAATTTTCTTTCCCTCTTGGAATCTCTGTAACTGTGGATATCATGTCTGGTGAGACCTGCAATTCCAGCATGCCAACCTTTGAGTTTAGTCCTGTGAAATTCAGTGCAAATTCCTTAGTAACTTGTGCATGACCTCCCTGAAGCTTCTTGCAAAAATTCCAACATCCAGCTTGTTTAAATGCATGCTCGACTTCTCTGTTCTTCAAGGTTATGTCTAAACCTTCAGGCTCGTTTCTCAGACATTTTCCTGGTCTATGGTCTTTCCTTTCTGTCGATCCCTCCATGAAGATTCAGTGTAATGGAGGCTGGAAATGCTAGCGCTGCTCAAACTCCAAACTCTGCCTCGCTTGAATTGCTGCCTCACCTGATAGCTGCCTCGCTTGAATTGCTGCCTCACTTGATGACAATGTTTTTCAAATTGAAATCTTGCAGATTTGTTTCTCATGCAAGGCTTACAATCATCATTAAAATTGTGCATACCTGGCTTTCCTTGGAACTTGTATTCCGTGTGTATCAACGTACCTGGTGGTTGTAATAATGGAGATAAGCGGTTGGACGTGATTTGTGGAGTGCACAAAATGATAATGAATGACGCAGCTATAGATTAACTTGATAGATTTGACAGTTGGGAAATATTCGTTGCGGAATGCACAAATCTCCGATTTCGCAGCGCGGTCAGTGTAAATTTTGAATTATGCGCTGCAAAATCACCTAATAACTATCGCACTGTGAAATCACCTAATGGACTTTTGCGCTGCAAAATCAGCTAATGGACTTTTGCACTGCGAAACGGCCAAAAAGGATTAATGCGCTGCGAAAACACTTCAGGATGGTTACATGCACTACGAAATCACCTAAAAGGCTTTGTGGTACATAGTAATTTTTTAAACCAAACTGACACATGGCTATGAGACCGGTGATGAATGAGAATGCATACTTGACTCAAGACCCCCTAAGACTTAGACTCTTAGGAAAAACAAAATCAAACTTAGACTAACACCGACCTTTATCATCAAGCTAGTATGAGAAATTTTGGCATTAGAATTCTTAAGTGATAACACAAAGATTCGGAAATGACTTACCTTAGGTCGCTTCCCGGAATAGGCCTCCATAGGTGTCTTCATTCCCAGTATATGGTGCGGGCTTCTGTTCTACAAGTATATTGCTATATTGCATGCCTCAGCCCACAAATGCAGTGGTAGGCTTTGGTCATGCAACATCGCTTGAGCTGCTCCCATAATCGATCTATTCTTCTTTTCAACCACCCCATTCTGCTGTGGGTTATGGGGTGCCGCCAATTCCCATTTAATACCTTCTGCAGCGCAGGAGTATTTAAACTATTGGGAGACATACTCTCCACCATTGTCGCTACACAAGGCTTTTATTTTCTTTCCAGATTATTTCTCTGCCAAGGCTTTAAACTCACAAAACCTCAAGAAGGTCTATTCCTTCTTTTGCATAAAGTAGATCCGACATTTACGAGAAAAATCATCAATAAAAATAACATAGTACCTTTGTTTAGCGTTAGAGGTTGTAGAGAAGGGCCCACAAACATCTGAGTGAACTCACTCCAGGATTTCTCCAGCGCTACTGTATCGATCCCGAAAGGAATATTTCTCATACTTACCCAAGGTACAACCTTTTCATGCAGTCGTCTGCTCAAGTTTTCCCTTGGGTAATCCGGTAGAAATCTGCTGCATGATCTTTAAGGCTCCATGGTGCAAATGGCCTAGTCCTCTATGTCATAGCTCACCAACATCTTAGCTCTGCACCATCTCAGCTTTGGAACTCAAAGCAACACAATCGTTTACCTCCAGCTTGTAGAGATTCTTGACTCAAATCCCTATTGGCTTTGTCTATCCAGTACCGATATGCCTCAGGAATACCTTTCCTTTACTAAAGACTACATCATCGCCTTTATCTTCTAGCATAGCGACAGACACAAGATTCTTCTTTAGACCTGGTACATACTTTACATCAATCAAGGTGAGGGGAGCTCCATGCTCCCTCTGAAACATAACTGTACCTTCACCTGAAACACGATACTTTCCATCGCCCATCTCGATCCGCATTTGGAGATCCTTCTCCTCCAAGGTACTGAAAAGATTCTTGTCACCTAACATGTGGAATGAAGCTCCACTGTCCAGGTACCACACACATCCCACCATGGATGAAACCATGCATGTGATAAGAGAGAAATCCAGCTCAAACTATGAGGCAATGCGTCACCATAAAATCCCTTTGAGGAACCCTTCCTGGATTTCTTCTGTGGACAATTCGTAGCATAATGGCCCACTTCATGACAATGAAAACATCGCAGTTTCGATTTGTCAATCTTCTTACCACCATTGGAAGAACCGAATTTAGAATGGGACGCCTTCCCTTTCCCTTTCCTCGCCTTACTCGCTAAGGCTAGATTTTCCTCATCATCTTGCTTCGATGAGGATCCATCTCTGGTGCTTCTTCTTATTTCCTCCTGCATCAGATCTGATCAAAGTCGTTCCCAATATAGCAGTTTTTCTCTTCCATTAACCGAGTTTTGGTAGCTATGCCAGCTCTTAGGAAGACCGAGGAGTGCAAGACTCACCATGTCATCATCAGTGGTCATGATCCCTACAATTCCAAGCTCATCCCTGCAGGTGGTGAGCTTGTTCAGATAGGTAGAGATCGTGTCACCCTTTTCACACTTGATCTTACGAAAATTGTCTTTCAGCGCCAGCTTCCTCTGATTGATGTTGTTCTAATATAGATCTTTCAATGTTTTCCACATCGAAAATGGTGTCTCCTTCCCATGGAGACTCGAGACAATGTGGTCTCGAACTCCCTCCAGGAGGATTCTCCTTTCTATAGCCACACATTTCTTCCATTCCGCCAATTGAGTAGCATCAGTCGGCTTGGGGACTGTTAGAAAATTATATATTACTGAGCAATTGAACACATAAAATATTGCAGAAATATAAACACAGAAAACACATAAAACAAGAGAGACACAGATATACGTGGTTCACCCAGTTTGGGCTACATCCACGAAGAAACAACTAGTCCTTCTTTTATTATATTATCCAGCAAACTGAAGAGATACAACCTACAGCAGATCCACTATAACTCCCTCTTCGCTCTCAATCTCCTCTCTCTTCCTCGCTCAGAATCCAGATATTCATAGACGCAATACAATTCCCTCATATATAGTGAGGGGTTGCCTTCTAGGGAAAAAAACCCTAAATTAAACATAACTTCTACCATCAGATCATCCACCTAATGAATGGCCCAGATTGACTAGAAATTACTAGACTTTTACAAGGCAAATTTACATCTATTTTTAGCTTCGGGGGCGCTGCCCCCAAACCCCCGCCGGGGGACGCTAGCCCCCGAACCCCCCAACCCGGGGGGGGGATTTGCAGTCCCCCCTGCGTGGAGGGGTGTACAGTCTTCCTGGGGTATACATCTGGCTGAATACAGAAGATAATTAGGCTCCACACCCAACAATCTCCCACTTGGAGACTGATTATAGCAACTCCACCACTGCTTCATTCGCTAGACAATGACTCCACTTTGGACCTGGCTGTTTTTCATATTCTTCATCATACTTTAAGACCAATTGAAACTGAGCAGATTCTCAGTTTCTCCCTGATTACAACTTTTGTTAGCATATCTGCAGGATTCTGGCTAGTATGTATCTTTTCCAGCTTCAACTATCCATCTTCCAATGCTGACCGTATGAAATGGTACTTGAGCTGTATATGTTTAGTCTTGGTATGAAATGCAGAGTTCTTTGCAAGATGTATGGCACTTTGGCTGTCACTGTATAACTTGCCCAACTCCTGCTTCTTACCCAATTCATCCAAAAACCTTTTTAACCAAATTATTTCTTTACTAGCCTCTGTAGCAGCAACATACTTTGCTTCTATTGTTGAAAGTGCAACAACACTTTGGATTTTTGAAACCCAACTGACAGCTGTTCCACCTATAGTAAATACATATCCTGTAGTGCTCCTTCTGTTATCTCTGTCACCTGCCATATCTGCATCAACATATCCCTGTAGAGCAATGTTTGAACCACCAAAGCATAATGATTGATTTTTGGTACCTCTCAAATACCTGAGAATCCACTTCACTGCCATTCAATGTTCTTTCCCTGAATTGTTCATGTACCTGCTTACAACTCCCACTGCATGTGCAATATCAGGCCTTGTGCAGACCATTGCATACATTAAGCTTCCAACTGCTGATGCATATGGAACTTTAGACATATGGGCCATTTCTTCCTGAGTCTTGAGACACACCTCCTTACTTAATTTGAAATGGCTAGCCAAAGGTATACTAACTGGTTTTGCATTCTGCATATTAAACCTTTTCAACACCTTTTCTATGTACTCACTTTGAGACAATGTTAATTTGCAATTTTTCCTGTCTCTAGTTATTCTCATACCAAGGATTTGTTTTGCAACACCCAAATCCTTCATTGCAAATGAGTTTGCCAATTTCCTTTTGAGCACATTTATTTCCTGCATGTTAGAACCTGCAACAAGCATGTCATCTACATACAATAACAATATAATATAGCTGCCATCATTTTACCTTTTGAGATAAACACAATGATCAGAGTGACATCTAGTATAACCTTGTTCAGACATAAACCAGTCAAATTTTAGATACCACTGCCTTGGAACCTGTTTTAAGCCATACAAGCTCTTCTTCAGCCTGCACACTAGTTTCTCATTCCCTTTTACCTCATATCCTTGTGGCTGCTGCATATATATCTCTTCCTCCAAATTCCCATGGAGAAAGGTTGTCTTTACATCTAACTGCTCAAGATGCAAATCTTCAGCTGCTACTAGACTTAAAATAGTTTTGATTGAAGTCATTTTCACAACAGGAGAAAATATTTCATCAAAATCAATACCTTTCTTCTGTGCAAACCCCTTCACCACAAGTCTAGCTTTATACCTCTGTTTTCCTCCATCTTCTTCCTTCACCCTGTAAACCCATTTATTTTGTAATTTTGTTTTACCTGTAGGAAACCTGACTAAGTCCCAAGTCTGGTTATGTGCTAAGGAGTCCATTTCTTCTTTCATGGCTTGCTCCCACTTCTTCCTGGTTTCTACCTGCACTGCTTCTTCATAACATTATGGTTCACCAGAATCAGTCAACAATACATAATATAATGAAGGAGAGTATCATTTAGGGGGTCTACTTATCCTGGTAGATCTTCTAACACCACTTTCAGGTGTTTGAAGTGCTTGTTGTTGTTGTGGTTGTTGTTCTGGCTGTTGATCATTATGATTTTCAGGCACCATCACTTTTCCTGTGATATCGTCAAGCACTGTGTATTCTCTGTTTTATTTTTCTTGTTTCTTTTCTTGCAACCAATTCTTATACAAGACCTTTTCATTGAATATTACATCTCTGCTCCTAATGATTTTGTGATTTTCATAATCATATAAGCGATAACCAAAATCATTAACACCATATCCAATAAAGGTACATTTCTTTGATTTTGCCTCAATCTTTGTTCTATTTTCTTTATTAATGTGGACAAAGGTTTCACAACCAAAAGTCTTTAAAAATGAGTAGTTTACCTTTTTATCTGTCCATGCCTCCTCTGGAATACCACCATCCAAGGAACTTGAAGGCCCTCTGTTTATTAGATAAACAGTAGTATCTATAGCATCTGCCCAAAATTGTAAAGGCAATCCTACATGCAATCTCATGCACCTTGCATGCTCCATGATTGTCCTGTTCATCCTTTCGGACACACCATTTCCTTGTGGTGTTCCTGGAACTGTCTTCTCTCTACGAATTCCATTCTCTGAACAGTACTTATCAAACTCTTTGCTGCAATATTCACCTCCATTATCTGATCTGAGACACTTCAACCTTTTCCCTCTCTCATTTTCAACCAAAGCTTTCCATTTCTTAAAAGTATCAAATACATCAGATTTATTTTGAATACAATAAATCCAGGTTTTTCTGGTCGCATCATCAATAAAAGTAGCATAATAACGAGAGCCACCAAGAGATGATACCTGAGCAGGTCCCCATACATCTGTATGCACAAGCTCTAATTTTTCGCCCTTCTTTTCTTTCCCAACTCTAAGGAATCTGACTCTCTTCTGTTTTCCATAAACACAATTCTCACATAATTTTAAATCAACATGCTTCAAACCTGGAAACAAATTTCTTGAGTGAAGAATCTGCATCCCCTTCTCACTCATGTGCCCGAGCCTATGATGCCATAATTTATATCTTCTCCTATAGAGGTTGAAACATTAACAAAATTAGAAATACCATTACATAAATACAATGTACCAACCCTTTCGCCTTTTTCTATTACCAAGGCTCCTTTGGTGACCTTCCAGGTTTTATCTGTGAAAGTAGCTATGCAACCTTCACCTCCCAACTGCCCTGTTGAAATCAGATTTTTCTTCAGATCTGGAACATGCCTTACCTCCTTCAATAGCCACTGATTTCCATTTTGTTGTTTTATGAAAATTGTACCCATTCCAACGATTTTACAGGGTTTATCATCACCCAATTGAACCTGTCTAAAATATCCTTGAACATAATCATGAAAATGTTTCCTATCAGGTGTGGCATGGAATGAGGCCCATGAATCTACCACCCAAGCATCAATAATATTTTCTAATGAAAGAATCAAAGCATCTTGCAACACATCACCTGTTACATTCGCTTCATGATTGTTTTCTTGCTGCGTGTCTCCTTCTTTTCCCTTCCGAGACTTGTAGTCTTTCTTCAGGTGTCATTTCTTCCCGCATTTCCAGCACACTATCCCCGATCTGGACTTGGATCTGCCTTTTCTTGACTTACTGCGATATCCTGAGCTTTTTCCTCTTTCCATTTTTCTTCCCCTAGACTCTGCACTCAAAGCATTACCTGATGTCTCACCGCAGCTTTTCCGTTGCATTTCCTCGCTAAGGATTGCACCGACAACATCATCAAACTTTAAAGCACTAGATCCAGAGACAGAGTTACTAATGGCCATAACTAAGCCATTCCAACTTTCTGGCAATGAGCATAGAAATAACAGAGCCATAACTTCATCATCAAAATTTACCCCTACAGAACTTAACTGACTTGTAACTGTATTAAAATCATTTAAATGATCAGCAACAGATCCACCCTCTGACATATTCATATTAAATAAATGCTTCATAAGAAATACCTTATTTGACGTCGAGGGTTTTTCATATAGTTTGGCTAATGCTGACATTAAACCATGTGTTGTCGTTTCCTTTAAAATATTAAATGCTACCGACGCCGCTAGGCACAACTGTATTGTTCCAAGTGTCTTTCTGTTGAAAATATCCCATTCTGTGTCTATCATACTCGTCGGCTTCTTTGTCTTTCCGCTCAATGGTAGGTACAGATCTCTCTGATACAAATAATCTTCCATCTGCATCTTCCACAACTTGTAGTTTTGGTCGTTGAATTTTTCGACCCTAAACCTACCATCTTCCGCCATTTCTCCCACTCGAACCAGGAACCCTTCTCTCCTGCGAGTTTATCGGCCAAATAGACCTTCGGCTCTGATACCAGTTGATAGAAAATTATATATTATTGAGCAATTGAACACATAAAATATTGCAGAAATATAAACACAGAAAACGCATAAAACAAGAGAGACACAGATATACGTGGTTCACCCAGTTTGGGCTACGTCCATGGAGAAACAACCAGTCCTTCTTTTATTATATTATCCAGTAAACTGAAGAGATACAACCTACAGTAGATCAAATACATTAGATTTATTTCGAATACAATAAATCCAGGTTTTTCTGGTTGCATCATCAATAAAAATAACATAATAACAAGAGCCACGAAGAGATGATACCTCAGCAGGTTCCCATACATCTGTATACACAAGCTCTATTTTTTCTCTCTTCTTTTCTTTCCCAACTCTAAGGACTCTGACTCTCTTCTATTTTCCATAAACACAATTCTCACAAAGTTTTAAATCAACATGCTTCAAACCTGGCAACAAATTTCTTGAGTGAAGAATCTGCATCCCCTTCTCACTCATGTGCCCGACCCTATGATGCCATAATGCCGTATCTTCTCCTATAGAGGTTAAAGCATTAACAGAATTAGAAATATCATTACATAAATACAATGTACCAACCTTTTCGCCTTTTGCTATTACCAGGGCTCCTTTGGTGACCTTCCAGGTTTTATTTGTGAAAGTAGTTACGCAACCTTCACCTCCCAACTGCCCTGTTGAAATCAGATTTTTCTTCAGATCTGGAACATGCCTTACCTCCTTCAATAGCCACTGATTCCCATTTTGCTGTTTTATGAAAACTGTACCCATTCCAACGATTTTACAGGGTTTATCATCACCTAATCGAACCTGTCCAAAATCTCCTTGAACATAATCATGAAAATGTTTCCTATCAGGTGTGGCATGGAATTAGGCCCTTGAATCTACCACCCAGGCATCAATAATATTTTCTAATGAAAGAATCAAATCATCTTGCAACACATCACCTATTACATTCACTTCATGATTGTTTTCTTGCTGCGTGTCTCCTTCTTTTCCCTTCCAAGACTTGCAGTCTTTCTTCAGGTGCCCTTTCTTCCCGCATTTCCAACACACTATCCCCAATCTGGACTTGGATCTACCTTTTCTTGTCTTACTTCGATATCCTGAGCTCTTTCCTCTTTCCATTTTTCTTCCCCTAAACTCTGCACTCAAAGCATTACCTGATGTCTCAACGTAGCTTTTCTGTCTCATTTCCTCGCTAAGGATTGCACCGACAACATCATCAAACTTTAAAGTACTAGATCCAGAGACAGAGTTACTAATGGCCATAACTAAGCCATTCCAACTTTCTGGCAATGAGCACAGAAATAACAGAGCCCTAACTTCATCATCAAAATTTACCCCCACAGAACTTAACTAACTTGTAACTGTATTAAAATCATTTAAATGATCAGCAACATATCCACCCTTTGACATCTTCATATTAAATAACCGCTTCATAAGAAATACCTTATTTGACGTCGAGGGTTTTTCATATAGTTTGGCTATTGCCGACATTAAACCATGTGCTGTCGTTTCCTTTGAAATATTAAACGCTATCGACGCCGCTAGGCATAGCTGTATTGTTCCAAGTGCCTTTCTGTTGAGAATATCCCATTCTGTGTCTGTCATACTCGTCGGCTTCTTTGTCTTTCCGCTCAATGGTAGGTACAGATCTCTCTGATACAGATTATCTTCCATCTGCATCTTCTACAGCTGGTAGTTTTGGCCGTTGAATTTTTCGACCCTAAACCTACCATCTTCCGCCATTGCTCCCACTCGAACCAGGAACCCTTCTCTCTTGCGAGTTTATCGGCGAAATAGACCTTCGGCTCTGATACCAGTTGTTAGAAAATTATATATTACTGAAAAATTGAACACATAAAATATTGCAGAAATATAAACACAGAAAACGCATAAAACAAGAGAGACACAGATATGCGTGGTTCACCCAATTTGGGCTACATCCACGGAGAAACAGCCAATCCTTCTTTTGTTATATTATCCAGCAAACTGAAGAGATACAACCTATAGCAGATCCACTGTAACTCCCTCTTCGCTCTCAATCTCCTTTCTCTTCCTCACTCAGAATCCAGATATTCATAGACGCAATAAAATTCCCTCATATATAGTGAGGGGTTGCCTTCTAGGGCAAAAAACCCTAAATTAAACATAACTTCTACCGTCAGATCATCTGCCTAATGAACGGCCCAGTTTGACTAGAAATTACTAGACTTTTACAAGGCAATTTTACATCTTTTTTTAGCTTCGGGGGTGCTGCCCCCGAACCCCCGCTGGCCCCCGGACCCCCCAACCGAGGGGGGTTTACCCCCCCGCGTGGAGGGGTGTATAGTCTTCCTGGGGTATACATCCGGCTGAATACAGAAGATAATTAGGCTCCACACCCAACAGGGACTTCTTGATCAATGAAGTTCTTTAGACTATTATCCTCTAATACTGCCTCCATGCGATCCTTCCAGGCTATATAATTTGAGCTTCCATCAAGGGCATACTTGAGTCTTAAACCACTGAATGCCATAGGTGAAATTGAGATGTGATAAGAACTCGATTTCTATATTCAGGAACCAAACTTCGAACTTCTCCTTCTTGTATATCGTTCTTCGCCTTGATCACCTTTGCTTTGATACCATGTAGAAATTTCCACTATAGATCAACAAATTATGCAATATACTAAAGCAAAATACATGATCTACTTCTACAACAAACTTTGTGGAAGCTTAATCGAATTGAGCAAGATCAATGAGAACACATATAACTGAGAATGAGAAATCAATAACACATAACACAGAAGAAATAACCCGGGGAAAGCCTCAGCCTAAAACCCCAATCTCTGTATTATCATACAAGTGAAAATCTTGTTCAAGTTACAAAAAGAATCAGCTCTCAAACTATCCCACTGTCTCTGCAATCAAAACAATACTGCTCACAGACTGAATAGATATAGTATATGTCCTCCTCAAGCCCTCCAAGCCTTCTATTTCCTTGCACAATTTTTCTTGGGGTCCAATGATGTCGCATGTGTGAATTGACCTCATCACACTCACTAAACCTGAAGAAGTAACTGTGCAATCCTCAAGGAAAGAATTCCTTCTGCATGCAAGGAATATTCACAATGGAATATTCTAGCAACTGATAGTACACTGCCCCTCCGTCTGATCTCAACTGGGTCTCTGTCTGAACTAACATGCATGAGTTATTTATGATAGAATACTCAGTTATCTGAAGTGCAGTAGTTACATGCATGCAAGCATTAACTAATTGAACTTACATCAATTCAACAAACTGTTTGAATTAATCTAACTAGACTTGACTCAGTTAACTGAGCCAACTAATTACAACTAATAATTACAACTCATCCTTAACCTTTAACTGATGGATAAATTCCTCAATTAATGGAGTAACTGTTGCATGTCCCCACATAGACTTCATGTTTTATTTTCTTTAACTAATTAACTCAAGATGAATTAATTAATTATTTTACAAACAGCTGCTAAGATCAAATTCGAATTTTATTTCACTATTTTAGTTCAGGGACTAACTAAAATAGGAAGGTATCCCAAAATGCTATTTATAGAATGCTATTTTTAACGCTTCCATTTTTTATTCCTTGTTGCGATGTTCAACACTGGCTGAACTGTTATTTATAGCAGTGCTATTTTTAGCATTTCTTGTTGCTATTTTCAACACCGCGGAGCGCAGACTAATGTCTCGCCCGAAGTAGTATGGGAGGGTGCTAAAACTAGGTTTCCGCACCCTGGAGATGTATGATGAGTTTGACTGGTCCGCAGTTTCTCCCTGTGCCTAGGTTGTTTCGCGCACCTTCCCATTCCTCACGACCTGATACATTGCCTTCGCGCAGCCCTATCCAGGGGTTGTGCCGCGTTTTGCACTATTACCCAAGACCTTGCTTATTTTTCAATGTTAATTAATGATCTTTGTCTACTTGAGTGCTTTGAGTTATACTTAACAACATAAAACATTCATACAGGTGCACGCAGTAAATAAACAGTATATTTGCAAGTTATAACAATCATGTATTAACCCAAGAATAGATACACAGAATTATAACCAAACTTCTTTTTATTGATTCTTTCCACGGTTACAGAGTCGACTCACCCTACGCACTCAACTGTAGGGGTTCGCACACTCAGTTGTGAACTACTAGACCTCTGCGCACTCAGTTACAGAGCCTTCTCTTGCCCTACGACCCAAAGACAGACTTCACACTGCGACTCAATCACTTAGACTTTTCACGCTCATCCTTTTTTCCCTTATCTTTTAGTTCTCCCTTCTTTTACACTTAGAGCCTCGCTCTATTTATACAATAGGGCGGACAAACCTGTGACTCTATCATACTTAATTCGCGGAGCTTTATAACAAAATTCGGTCAAGACTTGGACTTTGAGCCCGAAAACATGCCTTGGAGGATTCCATGCGCAACAGAGGGATCAAATGTGTTATATGCAAACCTCTTTTAGAGTGAAAAGAGATTTGATTCCTCTCGGTGCTTGGTAGATCCAGAGTTAGGATGGATCTAGGCTAGTAAAATATGTTTATTCGATATCCTTAAACATTTTTCATAAAAGTATATTTTAAAAATAAAAATATAGATTAACTTAAACATTACATTATATTAAATATACTTATTACACTATAGAAAATATAATTGTTTATAAAAATATAGCAGACTCTCAATTTTATATTAATTTAATTATAAATACTTGCATCGAGAGGCACTCTCCAAACCAGTATGGTAGAGATGTTGTAATGTAATATATAACATTTTGACTAAGTCAAATTACATAAAAATTAAATAAAAATAAAAATTAAATTAAATTAAATTAAATAGAAAAAATTAATGTAATGTAAACATTTAATTAAAAAAAAAACACTTTATACAAATAAAATAATAATAAAAATAAAAATGACCTACGATATTAACCCATGGTATGCATGTAGAATATAGCCTATTTAAAGGGGGAAATTATACCATCCATCTTAACTCCGGGGTATGCATGTAGAATATAGCCTATTTAAAGGGGGAAATTATACCATCCATCTTAACTCCGGATCTACTAAGGACCGAGAGGGATCAAATTTCTTGATATGCAAACCTCTTTAAGAGTGAAAAGAGATTTGATCTCTCTGGGCGCTTGGTAGATTTGAAGTTAAGATGGATCTAGACTAGTTTAAAATCTTATGGTTTGCTATTTTCTATTAATTAGCATAATTTTTATTTTATTATATCAAAATAAATAAACCATGGCTCATATCCACATTCATTCAATCTCATATAGCATTGTCTACCGACGCCACAAATTCATTTGAATGGCAGATTTCTTGCAAGAATCCGGCAAAAAAAAATTTAAAAACCATAATGTTGGAGTGTCAATCATTTTCTTGATGGTGGAAATAGATTCAACACCATCAAGAACCCCGGGGCAACCAAAATCCTTAAGTTTGACAGCTGTAACCTAGATTTTCAAAAATTTCTGACAGATTTTAGCATAATCTTACCAAAATTTCCATTATTTTCCAAACTAATTTGTCATTTTTTTAAACTCCTAAATCTCATATTACTTCCCAATATATTTATGTAACTGTTTTAACTTTTTTTAATAATTATGTGCACAACCATACATATCGAGAAGATGGATGTACATAATACGTAATCATTACAAAATAAAAACAGCAACCAACTTTATGTCTAAAAGATATTAAATCAAACGTCCATCACCACAAATTCGTAAAGAACACTATGTCAGACGGCTATGTGATGTTGGCAATTTTTGGTTTTCAAAGATGTGTGTTGGACGAGCAGAACTTTGTTCGGTTTTCAAGGGCCAAAACGGATATTTAAGGATTTACTTTATGAGAATTAGCGGACACGCAATTAGGTTTTGCACAACTTTGCTCCATTTTCAAGGCTCAAAAAAGGTGTTTAGGAATTTCCTTGATGAGAATTAGTGGCCGGGGAAAGAAATATTGGGATAGGAGTAAAACGTGCAATTATGGCTGAACTCAGTGAAAGTATTTTTGCTATTTAGCAAGGTGGCGCCCACCTCTGAACAATTATTGCACGTTTTGCATCAGCGCATCATGGAAGCTTTGTAGATGGAAAGTGCAATTTAGTACTTATGAGTAGAATGTGGAATGAAAATTTAATTATTTAATAAATTTTTTTAAGAGTTTGGTTATATAATTATATTGTAATTTTACTTTGTTGTTTATGAATTTAAAAATAAATTTAGTGTCTTGAAATATTTGGGCATTCGAATTATGTAAGTTATATAATTCAAATTTATGATTTCAACAAATCCATATAAGATTTAAGATAAAATTCACTTAAAGATGTGTTCATGAATGTATAGATAAATTTAGTTAAGATGTGTTTATGAATGTATAGATAAATTTATTGTCTTGAAAAATTTGAGGTATTCGAATTATGTAAACTATATAACTCAAATTTACGATTTTAATGAATCTCTACAAAATTTAGAATAAAATTGACAAAAATATATACTAGTTAAAAATCAAAACTTTAAAGAATTAAACTACATGAAATATGAATGTCATTAAATTCTTAAATTGTGGGTGTTGAATAGAAAAAGATAATGAAATGAATTGGTTAAAATAAATAGTTTAAAAAAAATGATTTAAAAAATCAATAAATATAATAAATTGTTCAAATATGACGTTTAACAAAAACAACCCAACTCAAATAGAAATTCGCTTAAAGATTATAATAATTTAATGCTCGGATTTTATAATTAACCAGATAATCAATTTAACCTAAATTTTACCAATTTAATTGCAAATACTTACTTGGAAATCCTGTTTGAAGTGGATTCCGACTGTCGTTGCCCCAATCTACTTCTTCTACCAAATCGATTGTTTCCTCCCAACATATATGAAATCAACCAATCCGGTTCTCAAATCCAAAAGACTTCTAAAATAGATATTCTGGCCCTTGTGCCCAAAGCTCCAAGAACAATTGCTCAAATTTCCAAGTCTTTTAATTGAGTCTCGAGCCCAAGACTCGTTCTACCGATTCACTTTGGCTATTTTTTCTTCATTGTGGCTCGCTTTATCTTTGCTCCCCGAAAAACAAAATAAAAATACTCCTCTCCCTTCACCCTATTTGTTCTCCTTATATCCCCCAATCATCCACCGTCTCAAAGCCCTCCTCACGAAAACCTCTCCACTGCGTCAATGTAAATTAATTTTTTAAATCCCGCGGCTACCTCCGCGTGACATGATAATGACTAGTCTATAAGGCCTTTGAGGCAATCACCCTCTCTTTAGAATAAAAATAATATATTTAAAACTCAAAGTTGAGGTTTGTTTCTTTTAAGTCGGTCTTCATGGAGGGATTTTGAATAAATTAATTTAAATAGGTTTTTGCCTTAATGCATTTTAACTGAAGTATATTAATTAATAAAGTTTATGAATATCATAGTTATAGTAACTAATGAGTCATATTAATTAATAAACTTTATTAATTGAAGTATTAGTTTAGTGCATTTGTCGGATTATATTATAGTCTTAATCTTAATGCATTTATTACTTTTTGATAGTTAGTTATTTAATTTACTATCAACTCATTTAACAAGTAAGTAGTATGCATACTAGTGCAGTGCATGTGTTATATGCATATGTATCTAGCATATGCATACTAATACTCATAATTTACGTGAAATTCAAGATATGTCATTACAAACCAATTGATTCTAAATTAAAATATTTTTTTTCAATCCATCTCATACACATATATATAATCTATTTTTTGCTTCATAAATTTAAATAAAAATAAATTTATATATTTTAAAAAATCTGAAATATTTTAAAATTTCTTTTTTTATTCAATATTATTAAAATTAAATAAATTTTTATTAAAATTAAATAAATTAATAAAAATAAAATTTTAAATTAAAAAATTTATTATTACAATAAAATAAAATAATATATATATATATATATATATATATATATATATAATTTTTAATATTTAAATGAATTCAATATTCTTTAATCATATCCCAACATAAATATAACCAAATCACATAAATATAAAAATCACACAATACATTACTTAAGAGAGTTGAAAACCATAATATAAATATAAAAATCACACAATACATTACTTAAGAGAGTTGAAAAGCATAATTATTATAATACTTTTAATTGAAAAGGGTTTATGCCTATTGCGTAAAAGAATGGTAAGCATTGAGAAACCTCATTATATAAAAGTAAAGATGATTTTAATTAGTAATGACATGATTTTGATTATAATTAAAATTAGTGAAAATAAGTTAAAAGGAAAAATTGTGCTTTCCTCGCGCGTTGCGTTTCAAGATTTTTCTTGCCGTTGCCGGAGCTGTGGGTTCCCCATGTTATACTCATGGCTTCTTAAAACTCCATTACACTTTCCAATTATTCATTCGATTGCAGTGAAAGTACCTTTAATTTAAATTCACTCGACAACCCACTAAATGCCTTTAAATTTTAATTCCCATTATGTTCACTTGATTGCATATCGCTATGGACTTTTAATTTTACAATCTTTCTATCACACATTATAATTATTTTAAATTATTTATATTTAAAAAATTTATTGTATATTTTCATTTAAATAAATAAATTTATAATAAAATAACATTTATAAATAAATTTAATAAATGGATGATTTATAACCTTAAAGTCAATGATCATTCTTCACACAAAACGACAATGACATCATTAGCTATGGCTCACCAACTCAATTAAAGTATCAGTTTATATAATTATTTTTTATCACCCAATTTATGACAAATGTGAGGTTCCTCATGAAATTGTAACAACTCATTAATTTATTATTTTATTTATTTAACATTTAATAATTTTTATAATTTAATTGAAAAGTATTGATAACAGTAAAATACGTTAAATATGTTATAAAAAAATTATTTGTTATCATTAAAATTTATTATAAATATTTAATTATAATTATTTGAAATTGTATTGTAATGATGATAATTAGGATTTGGAGTATGTTTTAAAATTGTTTTTTCTTGTTTAAAAGTTTGTTTTTTTGGACATAAGGAAACAGAGTAATGACCCAAGACTCAGAGGTATTTAGTAGGAGTGAAAGTCTGCCCACTTACAGACCACCAACAGGTTATTCTAGGTGACGTGGTTTTCCTGGAATAATGGTTATGAATCAGTGTACATTCACGGTTAACAACCAGAAATTGTTGTCTTCACCGCTCGCTTGCAACTGAATTATGATAGGTTTTCCCACCGTGTTAAAAAAATGATAATGATGATGGGTGTCTACTAAAATTTATATGGTTTAATTTTACAATATTAATGATTTATATTTGCAATTCCAACCATTTAAAATTATTTATATAAAATTTCAAATAATTTATTATCCAATTTTCTCCATTTAATTTAAGTGACACCGAAAAATATATTTTTTCTTTTTAAACAAAAATGAGTAAGTATATATATAATCTGCGTCGGTTCAGAACGATGAAAACCCAGAAATACAACTTCAAAGTTCAAACCCAACCAAGCATTCACAAAGTACTGTCTACAACGTCCTACCACCAAAAACCGAAACTGATATAGAACCTAAAATTAAAATATACTAATAACAATAACATGGATAAGTTGAGGCAAAACATTCACAACATATCAAAAAGACATCTAATATTATTCATTGTCATTGTTGTTGGCAGGAAAGTTGAGATCGAATTAATGTTTCCCATTAACCCCTTGGGTTTCCTTTATCATCTGATCCACTATCATGCTCCTCATGGTATCCACTTCATCCAAGAGAAGGGAGAATTGTACTTTAAGAGACTAGGTTGAGTAATTGGTGTCAACAATTCCATCGAGATTAAACAAAACCCTTTTCCCTCCTACCACCCCCATTAAATTAAACTAAATTCAAACTATATTATAACATAATAAAAAAATGCAATTATTATTACTCGAATATAGAATTTATTTAACCATCTCTTCATTCCACATTTCACAATGTCAAAGCAATTTATTGCTTTTAAAAGAGGTATAGTCTAAATGTTTTATGTTTTGACTTTTTAATTGGAATCTATAATTTGTTAGTTGTTTAAATTGTGTTTTTAAATGCATAAATCAATTCAATGCCTTGAAAAACTCTCTCTGCACTAGATTGTGTAAACCACAAACTTGTATCTCCAAATTTTTTTCAAGTAAAATGAACCAAAAATATACCCATAAAAAACTAAAATGTAAAATAATTAAACTAAACTATTAAAAGATCATTAAAACTTTTTAAATAAAAAGATCATGATTACACATTACCATGAGTTGGGATATTGATTAGCTTCATCATTATTTTGTGTTGATTTAAAAATTAAATAAAAAATTAAGAAATAAGTTATAAAATAATAAATTTTAAATAAAAGGACTATAGAAGTGATTACACATTACCATGAGTACATATTTTATGTCATTCAATCTTGGGATATTGATTAGCATCATCATTATCATTATTATTGTTTTGTGTTGATTTTTAAAAGATAAGTTATAAAATAATAAAATTTTAAATAAAAGTACCATAGAAGTGATGGCACATTACAATGATGAGTACATATTTTATGTCATTCAATCTTGGGATATTGATTAACATCATCATTGTTTTGGGTTGATTTTTAAAAATTAAAATTTAAGAAATAAGTTTTAAAATAATAATTTTTTAAATAAAAGGATCATACAATTGATTACACATTATTATTTGTACATATTTTATGTCATTCAATTTTGGGATATTGATTAGCATTAGCATTGTTTTATGTTGATTTTTAATGGAAATTAAAATATAAGAAATAAGTTATAAAATGAATAAATTTTAATGGTAGATTTTTTAAAACATTTATATAATTTTGTTTCAAGTATCAAAATTTCTTAATTTTTTTTTAATTTTTAATTTTAATTTTTGAAGAATTCTATCAAAAAAGTTATAATTTTATTTAATTGATCGGCATTTTGGATTTAGGAAATTTGTCCAATTTATATATATATATATATATATATATAAGAGAAAATATTATATAAAAAAAGGGAAGAAGCTACAATGAATAATGTTGTAAACTATATTTTTTTATTTCACTCTCTAAAATAAAATAATGTAATCAATTTCTCCATAAACATAGTCCATATTGGATGAACCACATTATATTAGCGTGTCTTTTTGCATTCTGTCATTTTGTGTTTTATTTCCACATTAATTTTTATTGCTTTGTGATAATATATATTCTTAACTAGTATCGGAGGTTGGTTAGTTGTTCTTCCCTCACCTGAAGACTAATTTGTTCCCCTAATACAAATCTAGAATTCGAGGATGTCCTTCTTTGGGATTTACAAGCTAAAAATGCAACATGATTTGCAACACATGGCGGAAGGTGGGCATAACAAGGCTAGAGAACAATGACATTTATAAATTATGGTTAAAGAAACAATGGTCATTCTAGGAGTTTTGGAGCTAATACCAACAAGAATTAAAAAAAAAAATTACTTTGGAGTTTTTATTATTATAAATTACATGTAAATGGGCATACCATTGTAAGACCTAGTTAGACTTGTATACCCTTGCTAAAGTCTAGAATGATGGGGGGCATGTGAGATTCTTATATACCTTAGTTATAAGTTTTGAAAGAGGGTTGGATCTCGAGAATTTCCCCAAATCAAATTTAAAGGGGGATATTATCACCACCTTTAACTCAAGAATGAGTCGAGGAATTCTAATGAAGCATATAAATAAGATTAGGATATCCATTATAAAGTTTCATTTAACCAAAAACTAACTATAAAAAAAATTGAAAATAAAATTATGTTGTTATTATAATATTTAATTAATTTAATTTAATCTTTTATATTTTAAAAAATATAATTAATTATATATTTTAAAATATATATAACTTTTGTCAATTAAATTTACTGTATATGGTTGGGTGAAACAAACTCCTCCCATCTAAATTCAAATTTCATAAATTAAATTATTCACATTTTGAAATATAATAATTATATAATGAAGGGCTAACTAACTATACCCTGAAAGACTTCAATGGTTTCTTGTAAGCCTCAAGTTTTTCTCAGGCAACAATGTTATATTTCATCTCTTCTTAAAACTAGATGGGATCGTTGAATTTAAGTCTCATTCTTTAATTTAGACTAATTATTTTTATTTAAAATATATATTATTTTTAATTTAAAATTAATTTTTATATAAATTTAAGGAAACTTCAAAATAACACATAAAAGCTCATATTTCAAACTTTAGATAATATCTTCAAAAATTTATCAATTCGATATCTCTATTATCATCCAAATTTCAATAGAAAATGTGCATAATGAAACCATATTCCTCTCTCAACAAACTCCAAGAACAATATAATTTTTACCAATCTTATATTGACATATTAATGTGTTTTTATAATGAAACATATGGCGACGAATGGAAATTAGGATTTTCATAACGTGATATGAGATTAAGAATCTTGCTTGTTAGCCACATCCAACTATTTTCGTGTCGGTTGCAATTTTCGGTTCCCAAATATGTGTATTGGACCAAGCGATTAGTTTTTGCCCAACTTGGTTGGATTTTGAAGGGCCAAAACAGGTATTTAAGGATTTGTTTTATGAGAATTAGTGCCTTTGGAAAGAAATATTGGGATAGGAGTAAAGCGTGTGATTATCATATATTGATGTGTGATTTAGCAGTAAGTTTGTTTGGGTGAAGCTCAAGAGACCCGCGGTTCAAATTTTATTGAGTATAGTGTCTTGTTATGGTGTGCGGCTCAAGGAGTAGATTCTCTTTATTCGTGAATCTCAGCGCTTGCCAAAATCATAAGAAATTAGTATATCTGTGTCTTGGTGATTCCCTTTCTCTGTGTCTTCCTTAGATTAGGTCTCTTGCCAAAATCATAAGAAATGGAGTAGGATGTACTCTTGGTGATTCCCCTTATCTGTGTCTTCCTTAGATTAGGTCTCTTGCCAAAATCATAAGAAACGGAGTAGATTCCCCTTATTCGTGAATCTTGACTCTTGCCAAAATCATAAGAAATTAGTATATTTGTGTCTTGGTGATTCCCTTTATCTGTGTCTTCCTTAGATTAGGTCTCTTGCCAAAAATCATAAGAAATGGACTAGGATGTACTCTTGGTGATTCCCCTTATCTGTGTCTTCCTTAGATTAGGTCTCTTGCCAAAATCATAAGAAATGGAGTAGATTCCCCTTATCAGTGAATCTCGGCTCTTGCTAAAATCATAATAAATTAGTATATTATAGTCGCAGCTACGAGAATTGATCCTAGGTCTTCCTTAGATTAGGTCTCTTGCCAAAATCATAAGAAATTAGTATATCGACTTGCAGGTTGTTGGATGTACTCTTGGTGATTCCCCTTATCCATGAATCTTGGCTCTTGCCAAAATCATAAGAAATTAGTATATCGACGTGCAGGCTGTTGGATGTACTCTTGGTGATTCCCCTTATCCGTGAATCTCGGCTCTTGCCAAAATCATAGGAAATTAGTATATCGACTTGCAGGTTGTTAGATGTATTATTGGTGTACTCTTGGTGTAATAGTGGCAGCTTAGGTCTTCTTTAAATTTGGTCTCTTTCCAAAATCATAAGAAATTAGTATATCGACTTGCAAGTTGTTGGATGTACTCTTGGTGTTATAGTGGCAGCTACGAGAATTGATCCTAGGTCTTCTTTAGATTAAGTCTGGCAATTATCGATTCACCATGTAGTTAAAAAAAAAAGGTCTTCTTTAGATTAAGTCTGGCAATTACCGATTCACCACGTAGTCAAAAAAAAAATGTGTGTATCAATGAACCCAATGAAAATACAAAAATTAATCCTCTATTTAGCAAGATGGCACCCACCTCTTTCTTCTATGTTTCCTATAATGGAAACAAATTATTGCAAGATTTCCATTAGCACATCATGGATGATGCTTTGTAGATGGAGTGGTTGTTGAATACATAAAGTGCATTCTATTATGAGTAGAGTAAGAAGGGTACAATGGATTTTTTTTGTTTCCATTAGCACATCATGGATGATGCTTTGTAGATGGAGTGGTTGTTGAACACATAAAGTGCATTCTATTATGAGTAGAGTAAGAAGGGTACAATGGATTTTTTTTTGGTTTCCATTAGCACATCATGGATGATGCTTTGTAGATGGAGTGGTTGTTGAATACATAAAGTGCATTCTATTATGAGTAGAGTAAGAAGGGTACAATGGTTTTTTTTTTTTAATTGCGTAAAGTGTGTTTTATATTATATTATGAGTAGAGTAAGAAAGTACATATAAATATTTTTTTAATTGGTGATATAATTTTTTTTATTTTTATGAATTTATGATTTTATATTATTTAAAATAAATTTTTGAATGAATAAATAGATTTAGTATTTTAAAAATTACGGGAGCATATATATTTGTATAATTTAAATTGGTATTGTTTAATTATTACAAGTTTTGGAGTTTTTTTTTATGTTTAATTAAAAGAAACAATTTTTGGTGAGATAGTGACATTTGTTTGTTATTTAAAATGTTTTTTTTTGAATTCATAATAGATCTAATATTCTGAAATTTTTTTAAGACACTTGGAACTTGTGATTCCAATAAATTTATACATGATTTTAGATCAATTTAACAAAGCTATTACAACAAATCCTTGCAAGAATTAAGATAAAATTGACTAGATACGAAAAAAAAAATCAAAACTTAAAAAATTTAAACTAAATTTTTTTGAATTTTAAATATTAAATAAGAAAAATAACCTAATGAATTTGTTAAAAAAGATCCTTTGAAAATTAAAAATATCAATAAATAGATTAAGTTGTTTTGTGATGAAATTTTAAAAGAACACAATTCAAATATAAAAATGTTCAAATATTATAAATTTATTTTAATTTAAAATATTTAATTGTGTATCCAACCTAAGATGAAAATTTAATTTTTTAACTCGTCTAAAATGAAAATAAATATATTTTCATGTAAGAATATATTTTTATTTCATATATATATATATATATAATAAATTTAATTAAACATATTTTTTATTTATCGTAAGATATGTTAAATATTTTAGATTTTTTTTAATTTAATATTAATAAAATAAACTAAATATTTTAAATTTAATATTATTAAAATTATTAAAACAATGGATTATTTTTTAAATATTAAAATAGATTTAATATTTTTAAAAATTTTAAAGTAATTATTTCTTATTAATCACAACAACTAATATTTGATCTACTTAATATTAAGCCTAGATGATAAACAAATACCAGATGATAAACAATTTGATTGATTCAAAACCTCAACCTAGTATTACTTGATGTGATTAATTAAAAAGAATTATATCAAAAATATAATCACATAACCTTGAACTTAAAAATCCTTAATCATATCACACAAATATAAACCAATCAAATGAATATAAAAATATCTAATGATAAATTGCTAAGAATGAATATAAAAATATCTAATGATAAATTGCTAAGAGTTAAAAACAATACTTACAATAATTTTAATTTAAAAGGGTTTATATGTATTCCAAAAATAAGTGTAGAATATATGTGTTTAAGAGTGAGAAAGAAAATGAAGATAAAAAATAGGGTCAAAAAGCAAAAAAATGATATATATATATTTTTAATTAAAATTAGTGAAAATAAGTTAAATAAGAATAATTTATGATTTTAATTTAAATTAAAATAAATGAGTTAAATATATATAAAATTAACTATTTATAAAAAATATTGAAAATTTAAATATGTAAGAAGAAAGTTTATAATATATAAAATATATTTGAAACTAAAATAATAATAATATATAAATAATGTAAATAAGAATAAATTAAAGTAATCAAAGTGTGATGATGTTGTTATAAAATAGTGATGGAAAGGTGTTTGAAAGGTTAAAGTCTTTCCAAAATCCAAACTCTTTATGTCGTGTATAATGGAAAATAAAGTCTTAACATAAAATATTTTTCAGAAAATATTTATGGTTGGGCTTAGTTGGTGCTCCTTGTGTAAAACGTCAAAGAATCAACAAATCACATTTTTATGACTTGCCATTTTTTAGCAGATTTGACATGTGTGCAAATCCACTGCAAGTCACTCAGGGGAATGGGTTGGGGAGAACCTGGAGAGGGCTTGGAGGAATTGGCTCTCTAATTCGTCTTGTCATGCCTTCAAGGCTCTGCCCCTAATATTATGTTGGGGAGTCTAGCTGCCTCGAAACAAAGCCTTATTCCAAGACAATCCTTCAATCCATGAACGCTCTATGATTGAGGCAATGGAAATATTAGAACATTTCCCTCAGGAAAAGGGGGTCGGCCCCCTAGAGTTGCAATAGTAGAAAATCATGTTCACTCCTTCCCAAGGCCTTCTTTGATGGTGCATCATGTAATACAGGGAAGAACAATGGTGGGGGCTTCATCCTTTTCATTTCTGACTCTCACTTTTTCAGACTTAAAATGGGATTTGGTTCAAGGACCAATAACATGGTTGAACTTTTGATTTGCAAAAATTTGCTTATTTTTGCTTTAGCCAAAGGTTGCACTCAAATCCAAGTATATGGGGACTCCATGTTGATCATAAATTGGTTAAATAAAATTAAAGATTGCACAAACATTACTCTCATGCTTATCCTTGAAGAAGTAATGAAGTTGAAAAGTTATTTTAATTACTTCTCTTGTTCTTACATCTACAGGGAAAGGAATCAGGATGCAGATAACCTTTCCATAAAAGGATTGTTAATGGAAGCAAGGCCTTGGGACGTCATAGAATAACATGATGGCGTTATCACTTCTAGTTTTTATCACAAGACCTATCAGGATCTTCACACAAGGATTGAAATAATCAACACTCAACACTATTTTTTAAAATCTATTTTGATTGTCAAAAATGACAACAAAAATCGTGATTTAATTTTCCCTTGAATTAAATTTTAGGAGAAAATTGTACTTCCAAATCACAAGACAACAACAATGAGTTAACTAAGTTAGTTAGAGTGGTTCCTAAATTTTAGGAGCCTAGGTTAATTTTAATTTGAGTTGTAATAATTTAGTTCAGTTAAGCTGAGTTAAAGTCAGTTAAACTAGTTCCAACTCTTGGAGGAACTAGTAGGAGGTCTAGCCATCGGGTGTAGCTTCAGTGTTCAACTAGATAACTGATAAATCAACCATAATTAACTCATGCATGCATGAAATTTGAGTTACCGAGTTGAGATTGGAGTTCAAGGGCAGTGTACTATTAGTTGTATAATTTTCGATTTGTACAGGTGGTGCATGCAGTCAGAGAAGGGCCTAAGGGATTGCCCAATTCTAATTGAGAATTTTCCTAATTAATAGGGAGCTAATTCCCAAGGACCAGAGGCAACTTGTGAGGTAGTGAGATAGATTTGCCTAATTCTAATTGGGAATTTTCCTAATTAATAGGGGGCTAATTCCCAAGGACCAGAGGCAACTTGTGAGGTAGTGAGATAGATTATACTTGTGCGGAGATTTTTCAAGCTTGAACAAGCATTGTATTTCTTCACTATTTTTTTACTAATGCAATATAGATAGGAAGGGGTTTTGAGCAGTTGCTTTCCCCTTAGATAAATCTCTAAGCATATGTGATTGAATCTTTTCTCATGTTTATTTTATTGATTTCTCGATCGTTTAATTGTTTCCGTTGATGAGTAGAGTAGATTCAAGTCTTTTGTTTGAGAAAATTACATAACCAGTTTGAATCTACAAGGAATTTCTACATGGTATCAGAGCTAGAATCACAGTGGACAAGATAATTTGAAGTTTGTGTAGGAGGTTCGAATTACAAGATCAATGTTGTAAGTTTTCTCCATGATTGAGAAGATGACTTCCACCAGACTCACGCTGGCGTATGCTCTGGAAGGAACCACAAATTTTGTGGCATGGAAGATCCATATGGAGGCAATATTAGATGATAACGGGATACTAGATTACCTCAAGACAGATGTAGTTAAACCCCCAACAACTAATGCCCATGATCTCCCTCAGTTTAAAAAGGATGTAGCTAAAGCGAGGAGGATCATATTGGAGGGAGTTCGAGATCATATTGTCTCGAATCTCCACAGGAAAGAAACTCCATTCGTGATGTGGAAAACACTTACCGACTTGTTTGAGAACAACAGTGACCACAAAAAGCTGGAACTGAAAAACAATCTTCGTAGCATCAAGATGCAAAAAAATGACATAATTTTACAGTATCTGAGCAAGTTTACACAATGTTATAATGACCTTGGTGGGGTTAGTGTGACTATTCCCAGAGAATCCATTGTTTCCTATATCGAAAGGATACTCAAAAGTTATGTTCCCGCATGTTTTATTTTGTATGCAACAATGATCTCGCATGTCCCAACATAGGGAGTAGGGGAATAGAGATAAACAATACTAAAATGGCACCAAACAACATATACTTGAAATAGGCACAAACCTTCACAGACCGTATTAAATCATGAATGGTGCAGTTATTCTAAACGGATAATTCTTAAGAATCTAATTGCTCGAACTCTCTGACATCGACATGAAATGGCTGAGAACACAATTCTTAAGAATGTAATTGGTGGAATTCTATCACTTCAACACGAGATAAGTGAGAATATTTTAACACCCGAAGCTCTGATACTAGAAGAATATAAGATCTTAACAAAGTCAATCCAAAAGAGAGAGGGCAAAGGCGAGGGCATTGGAGATAGAGAATGGCGTTGTATATTGAGATTCATATCGTTTTATTTTTATCTCGTGGTTTTGGGATGGAGTTGTCCAAATATATAAATCACATCATAATAAAAAAAATTATAATATATAATTTATTAATGTGATATATAATGTATTGTTAGAATTATAGTTTTGATTTTATGGATACATTCAGTTAATTTATTCTTCCATTATTTATTATTCTAAACATAACTCCCGCAAAGGCATGAGCCAGTAAAGATACCATAAAGTTGAGGAGATATATCATTATCGTAATAATTATAATATTTTCTAAGATCTAGATCAAATTAGATAGGAATACTAAATTGGTAAAATTTACAAATATCTAACCTTTTTGAAGAAAACAAATATATCTTAACTATTAATTCATAATTCTGAATGAACCACTCTAATTAACAATATTTTTTCGAAGCAATGCTATGTCAAACTAATGGATAACTTGCTATATCCAAATTGGATTCAAACATTGTGGTATTTTGGAAACTTTATCTTATAACAACATTCGATAGAGTAAAATTTTGCTACTCTACAATATCTGTTTCTTAAAATCTCTTGTCCAAAAATATGCAAAATAACATAAATGGTTTATTCAAAGAGTTTAAGTTTGATTTATAGATCACAAATATATCAATAAAACTTTGAGTATGTTTCACCTACTTGAAGGAACTTGAGTTACAAGAAGAGAAATTGTGAGTGGAATAGAATTTGCAAAAAGGGTCGATTTGGCAATCTATAAATTTCTATAAAATTTCTCCTCTGTTTCTGTGGGTAATGCTTATTTTATTTTTATTAATCTATTTTGATAATTTAAAATTATTAAAAAAAATAAAATCAAAATTTTATTTAAGTTAATATAAAATTCGATAAAATTGATAGTTTATATGGATTCTAAATTATTACATTTATAGATAAAAAATATCCCAATAAAACTATGAATATGTTTCACTTACTTGAAGGAACTTGAGTTACAAGAAGAGAAATTGTGTGTGAAATAGAATTTGCAAAGAGGGTCGATTTGGCAATTTGTAAAGTATTATAAAATTTCTCCTATGTTTCTGTGGGTAACTCTTATTTTATTTTTATTAATCTATTTTAAAAATTTTAAATTAAAAAAATAATAAATAATAATAATAATAATAATTATTCAAGTTAATATAAAATTCGATAAAATTGATAGTTTATATGGATTCTAAATTATATAAAATATAAATTTATATAAAAATGTAATTGTTTAGTTGATTTTTCTAATTTTGTAAATGTGTTTAACCAATTTAAATAATTTTATTGCTGATATTAGCTTTGAGAATTAAACCATGTTGAAAAGATACTAATAAGTTCTTCTTAATCTAAAATAATCTCTCTACCCAATAATACAATCCATGCTCATATGTGCACAACAAATATAACAAATATAAACTAATACGCATCTAAAGTTAAAAAAATAGTTTAAAAAATTCAAAATATATCACTTCATATAAGTAAAGTTTAGATAAATCCAAACTTTTCCAAGCGAATACAATTTAGTGTTAGCTATAATTCCATATTGCTTCATCTTCAATTATTCTATGACCCTCTTGCTTTTCATTTTTCCATAGAATACAATGTGAACCAAAAGAGATGTATAATTATTTTTCCATTTAACTTGAAGCTAATATATAGCATTTAACGTAAGATCCCAACCCCGACTAGGTAGAGGTCAGTCCTATGTTCTTTTGAAAACGTTAGGAGGGGATTAACCCCAACTATCGACTAGCTAACATCATCATAAAAAAATATGCAAGTAAACAAAACCTGGATAATTAGATCCCATGTTCTGGAGGAACAAGATCAAATGGTGGAAGAGGTTTATGATCTTGCAGAAGTATTTGGCCAATATGTTGGTCCACAATTTCATAGAGTAAATGTTGCTCCTCTATTTAATTTTTTATAATTCTAATTCTAATATTAAATAGTTGCAAGTGTTAGGATATACCGACACATAGGAAGTAGTTAAGTATAACTTGGTCTAGTATAGAGTTAGGTGAAGTGTGTTTCTTTACTATGTACTTTTTGTAACTTACAATCCGACGGTCACGATATGTAGTGATCCAACGGTTCATTCTCTCCTCGGTATTACCGACACTTGATTCGTGGCTTAACACCCGATTGGTCCATGATCTCTATTTAAAGAGCATGGAGGGTCATTTGTAGGGTAACCGTTCATGAGAGAAGCTTATGTAAATTTTCATTCTTTTTATTAATATATTGCCTGAAGTGGCCGCGTTGGCTCAAGCCGTGGATTGTTTCCCTCTTTGAGGGTTTTAACCACGTCAAAAATACTGGTGTATTGATCTGTGATCTGTTTGTGAGCGGTGTCCTTTGGTGTTCCGTCTGAGGAACTTACCCTGTAAATTCCTACATGGTATTCGAGCTATTTGAGGGCCACGTCCGTTGGTGATCCAAATCTGAAGCCGGTAGAACTGCATCCGACTACCGTTTCCTAGATCTATTGTTTCTGACTGCTTTCGGGCCAAGAGGACTACTCTGTTGTGTTAGGAGCATCTGTTCCAGTGAGGAACCCCTTTCGTTTCACGCGAAAAGGTTTCTGGTAGCCCTAGCTACATCATTTTTAAGATCTGGAGGTATACAATGTTTTTTTGCAGTTTCTAGTTATTTTCTCTCTGTTTATTATTTCGGTTTATTTAGCTCCTTTTTTTATTACCGGATCTATACCTTTCATTTCTGCGTATGCTCTTTGCTCCGCGATTCTGTGCGATCTGGGCAAATCAGAAACAGAGAGGAAGGATTTTTCTCATGCGTATGCTCTTTTCCGCCGCTCCTTAGTGTGATCTCGGAAAATCAGAAACATTGAGGAAAATATTTAGTTTCCAGGTAAAGCTAACTTCAAGCCGTGAGGTTTGTTTTTTTTTGTATGTCCGTGTTGGGTTTTATGTTTTCTGTTTTGTAGGGAAAAAGAGTTTTCTCAAGTAAGCATGCAGCTCAAAGCTTCAGCGACTACCAAAAAAAAAAAACCCTTCCACTTTTCCAAAAATTACTAAACTTTTAGTTTAGCTCACTTTGTCCCAAGCTACTTTATGAGAGTAGAGGTCTTGAGTTCAAGTCTTCTTTTTGTTGAGCTAATTAGATTAAGTTTGGAAAGGGGGCGGATTTTCTTTTAACATTATCATTCATTTCGCACATTCCCGCACTTCGTCGGCATCTTCATCAAATTTTCTTCAAAAAGCCATAACTTCTTCATCTAGAAGCCGTTTTCAGAGCCGTTTTTTTGAACCAGCCTAATTTTTCGAGATCTTTCCATTGGAATAGTTAGTTTCAGCATCTATAGATTCAGTTTCTGTTAAAATGGAAATTCCATGCCAAGTTATTCTTGACAGCACCAACTACTTCCAATGGTGGTCCTACATTGTGGATTTACTTAGAAGTAAAGGTCTCTACAGAATAGCCTCAGGCAAAGAAACCAAACCGAAAGATGAAGATAAGGCAGCCAAATGAGAAAATAGGCAAGATCAAGCACGAGGGTTGATAGGGATGTCTATTTCTCCAGAGCTTAGATTCCATATTGCAGAACTTGATACTCCTAATGAAGCAATGAAACAGATTACTAAATTTTTTGGAATTAAAAATGAACTTAAAGCCCATCAACTCAAAAATGAGTTGCTTACATTGGACCCCAATAATTTTACTTGCATTGAAGATTTTTTGTCCAAGTTCAAGACCCTTAGACTTCTCTTGGAAGGTGTTAAGGTTAAGAAAGAAGATAGTAACCTTATCTATTCCATTCTTACTAAGTTGGGACCAGCCTATTCTGTGTTTGTTTCCACCTTCCATTCTACAAGAGAAACCTTCATTTCTCAAGGACAAGCCTACAAGTCCCCTTCCTTTGATTCCTTTTGTGATTCTTTAATAAGAGAACAAGAAAAAATCTTACACCTTGGTCTTCTTAATCTTGGAAACTCTTCTAAGAAAGCGTTAGCCACCCAGCAGCAACCAAATTCAAAGAATCCTAAGAAGTTGTATCCTAAAAGGAATGGTCCTAAACCAAACAAGGGTCCTAAGCAATTTCAGCCTCAAAATGAAAAATCATTTCAACAAAATGATAAGACAAATAAAAACAAAGGGAAGAAGACTGATAGACATTGCAACTTTTGTAATCGAGATGGCCACTTAGAATCCAAATGCTTTAAGAAGATGGAAGCCTTGGAAGCAGCAATGAAGAAGCATAACATCCATTTGGAGCACTCTTCAACTTCAACTTCATCTTCAGGAATAGCACTTTCTACATGTGGTTGTCAAGCATCTCGGTCTGGCTATGCACTAAATGTATCTTCTTCTTCTCATTCTCATGAGTGGCTCATTGATTCTGGAGCTTCTTATCACATGGCCAAAAACAAAGCCATGTTTTCTTCTTTAAATGATTGTAACACCAAAAATATATATGTTGGTGATGATAGATCTCTTAGTGTTGTAGGGACTGGAACTGTTCATATAGACAATGGTCAATTTAATGATGTATTATGTGTTCCAACCTTATCCTGCAACCTTCTATCTGTATATCAGATAACTCATTCAGGTGAAGGTAAAATCGTTGAATTTTCACCTCACGATGTTGTAATTAAGGACCTAAGAGATCCTAGACAGATTTTAGCTACTGGTATTGTTGATGATTCTACAAGGTTGTATAATTTTCACAACTTTGGGTCATCAAATCTTCCCTCAGTATTTGTTGCTCACAATGATGAAGTGAGCAAACTTTGGCATGAGCGATTTGGTCACTTAAACTATCGCTCTCTTCAGAATCTATGTAAAGAAAATATGGTGACAGGTCTTCGAATGGTATCTTGCAAAGATGGTGTTTGTTCCGGATGTGTACTCGGAAAACATCATCAGGATAGTTTTGAAAAACGTGCCTCTTGGCACGCCTCAGCCCCTTTACAGCTTGTGCATAGTGATTTATGTGGTCCATTTCCAGTTGTTTCATTCTCTGGCTACAAGTATTTCTTAACTTTCATTGATGATTTCTCCAGACGCACTTGGGTATACTTCTTAAAACTCAAGAGTGAAGTATTTAACATGTTCTTGGCCTTTAAGGCCTTTGTTGAAAAACAATCTAGACACCAAATTCTTAAGCTAAGATCTGATAATGGCGGAGAATATGTTAACAACAAATTCATCAACTTTTGCATTGAGAATGGAATTCAAATGAAACATACTGTTCCATATACTCCACAACAAAATGGTGTAGCTGAAAGGAAGAATCGCACCTTAAAGGAAATGGCTAATTGTATGCTTCAATCTAAAGGACTTGGTCTTAATTTTTGGGCAGAAGCAATTAACTGTGCAAATTACATAATAAATTGCACTCCTACTAAGGTTTTAAATAATATCACTCCAGAAGAAGCATGGAGCTCAATTAAACCAGATGTAAGTCACTTTCGTGTTTTTGGAAGTGAAGCATGGGCCCATATTCCAGATGAGAAGCATAAAGCTTTAGAATCTAAGAGTGAAAAATGTATTTTTGTTGGATATTCTGAAGATGTCAAAGGATATAGACTTATTCTACTTAAGTCCAAAAATGTTATCATTACAAGAGATGTAAAGTTTGCTGAAAATATATCGGCCTACGAGCCTAGTTCGGCGGATGTGCCACCTCTCCCTATCTCTTCTACTTTTGAAAATATTTCTTCTTCAGATGATGAAAGCGAGGATGACAATCCTCCCCCACCTTCTCAGGATCCTCCTTCATCTCCTCAGCTTCCAAAATGGGTCCGTGCTACTCGGGATGCAGCAGGTGATCTTGCCAGTGATCCTACAGATCAGCGACGTACACGTTCTTAGTTTGATAGAGCCTCTTCTTTACTGGCTCAAGCTTCAGTGAATTATGATCCTGACACCTTTGCAGAAGCTTCAGGCCATCCAGATTGGGAAGCAGCTATGAATGAAGAATATCATTCATTATTGGCAAATGATACATGGGATCTTGTTCCTCTACCAAAGGGACGAAAACTTGTTAGATGCAAATGGGTTTACAGAACCAAGTATGGACCAGATGGGAAAGTTGATAAACATAAAGCTCGTCTTGTTGGTAAGGGTTTTTCACAAGTTGAAGGCATTGACTACACTGAAACCTTCTCCCCTATTGCCAAAATGAACTCTATCTGCCTTGTTCTTTCCCTTGCTGCCTCTTTCAAATGGGAAGTCCATCATATGGATGTTAAATCTGCCTTCTTGCATGGGGACGTGCATGAAGAAATCTATATGGAACAACCTATTGGCTTTATACAAACAAACTCCAGCCTTGTATGTCGGCTTAAGAAATCCCTTTATGGTCTCAAGCAAGCTCCTCAAGCTTGGTATGCCAAAATGGATAACTTTCTTTAGAAAATGGCTTTTCTAGGTGTCATTCTGACAATACTGTCTACACCAAGAAAGTGGGCAAGTCTCTTATCATTCTTGTTCTTTATGTTGATGATCTTATCCTGACTGGTAGTGATCCCAACCTTATAAACAGTTAGCTACCTATACCAATAGGTTTCATGTTTCATGATTGGCAGGGGTAGTGCCAATATGATCTACTTTGGTGATGCAAAGATCTCATATTTTGGTGAAAGACACATGTTTACAGTTGGTCGATGATGCCCCACTTCTGAATGGGTGATCCAACAGTCTAAGCTGGGTCATCCCATGTTTCAATTTTCTGTTGTAGATTAGAGAAAGAAATCTGTCCAAACAGTCTAAACTTGGCAGATAAAGTAGTTAGGTAGAGAATGAAGGTTCCCAACTGTTTAATCTGGGGCCTTGGAAGCAATAAGGCTAGCCTTAGATAGAAAATCAAAAGAAAAGGCCAAAGAAAAGAAAAGGCACATAAGGGTTTGCAAGTCTAAGTGCACCCTCCCTGGAGTAACAAAAAAATGCTAGGCAATAGAGTGGGTAGGTAGATGGGGTCGCAGAAGCATGATTTCTTTTATGTCACTAGCCCAAGCAAAGGAAAAACATGGTGCCAGTGCAGGGCTCTTATTCAACAGTTTTGCAGCAATACAATGAAGCATGTCTAACTCCCTGATTATCCCCCATTACATTCATTACTAACATCCCAATACTACCTATGTTAATGGAAGAAATCAAAGTCTTTTGTTGGTTCTTGTTTCTTTAAGAGCCACATTTCTTATGTAAAATTCTTTTCATTTTGATCTACTTCCTAAACTAAGTTGATTTCATATAAAACTTAGTGTTTTTCCCCCCTCATCCACCTCTTCCACTCATATTAACTCCTAATTTCTTATTATTTAACTCCCTATACTCCCTTTCCCCTATTATTAGGTTAATCCTATAGAAAAATCCCAAATATGTACATATCCCCTTTCCCAAGCGTTATAGCTTTATATATGCTCTAAAAGGTTTGAGCGCTAAAACATTAGAGCGCAATGCAAAAAGGCGCCGAGAGCTTAATTTTTGGGATTAAACCAAGACCCGCTTGGTTTAATAGCCTAACCCTGTCTTTGTAAATAAACCCCTTATAACCCATTTTGCCCAAAAACATTGAAAAACCCGCAAAAACCGACAAAGCTTAAAGTTCCGCCTGGGCGCGCATTTCAAGGAATACATTAAAATATTCCCCGCCCGCTGCCGTATCGTCCTGCTACCTATCGACCCGTCGACCGTCGGATCTAGGCTTTCCCATCTGACGGCCTACATCCATATCGGGTCGGCCCCGATGACCGGACGTTACCTCCCGAGAAATGGCAGAGGGTGACGTCAAGCCTCTGCCACGCGTCGCTCCCAAATCTTATCGGGAGGCCGCCTGCCAATACCACCACCATACCATAAGCGGTCCGATGGAACCGCTTACCACCCTGTGTATACCACCTGCGCACGTCACCGCTGCATCATCCCCACGTCATGCCAACGCAGCGCTGCGTCATCACCCGACCCGCCACTGCTCTGACCTGTCCGCCACCTCACCTGTCCCCGTGGACCACTCACAGGCCGCCACGTCACCCTTCCGTACCCGACCCCACCTGATGACATCATCCAAAAAAAGCGCCAATAACCCAAAAAGTCCATATTTTCGCCAAAATTCGTGTTTTTTGTCACTTTTTCCTAAAGAACTATTGCTCCCCTCTGCATGCGAATTACGACCATTCCATCGCCAACCTGCAGAAATCGATCCAAAGACCGTGGGCGCTTCCAATCCACCTGCATTTGTAACCATTGTCGGCAATTCACCAGGTATTTATCCAAATCATTCCCTCCGCGCCTGGTTTTGTCCATAATTCTCCAAAGCTAGCTTAAAAAGAGTAAGGAACAGTGTATTTACCAGCAAATCCCCGGTGACCAGCATCCATTTTCAGTTGTAGGGTCGAAATTCACCTGCACAGTCCACAGTTAGCCAAGTTTTCATAAAACTTACAGTCAGTCCGCGCATTCGTGGACTTAAAAACTGAGCTGCACTAATTCACCGGGAAAACAGTGTTACTAGTCCCAGCAGTTGCTCATTTAACTCTCTTTAGAGCATTTCAATTGTTCTCGCCACAATTTACCCCGTTTTCCACTACAATTTGCCTCACTCTTGCAAAAATACCCCTCTGTGTTGCTCAGTCCAGTAAAACAAGTCCTAATACAAATCAAAGTACTAGTCAGCCATGGAAACACCAGTAGCACTGAACATTCCACCTTTGAATGCCCCACACAGAGAGTTAGAATGGAAGGCCCTAGGTGATAAAGATTATCAGATGACTGAGGCATTCTCAATCAATTCCAAGTTTAATATTCATATGCTAAATGAGTTAAAGGCTCAACACCTCAGTGGAGCGGATATTTTAGGGATTTGGGACTCCAATTTGCCCATTTTCAACCTTCCTCAAGTCAATGTCCTTCCAGACTTGATCCATAGATGCTGTTAGAACTATGATCCATGTCAAAGAGCTGTTCTCAGCCCCTCAGGTTCAGTCTTGTTCCATATCACCCTGAGGCCATAAATGAGATGCTGCACTTTCACACTACAAAGCCTCTAACTCCTCTTTCCATGATGGACTTGTTAAAGAAAGGGGGCAAGCTGTCCAGCGCCCAGATAATCAAGATTAATCAATTATTTGTTCAACCAAGCTCTGAAGCTATGAGAACACCTCCTATTGGAAATCCATATCTAAATGACTTGGGAAAAATGTTGCTGGACTTGATCAGTTATGTCCTGGGATACAGGTCATGTGAGGATGTTGATGACACCATTATGGCCATGCTGTCCATTTTTTCCCCTGGAAAGCCTCCTGCTGTGCACTATGATTATGTTGCATACATTGCCAATAGGATTCATGAGCAACTGATGAATCTAGAAAGGGAAAAGGTGTTTAGATACACTTCATACATCTATCACTTGTTCTTATTTTATCAGCCTGACAGTTTCCCTATTCCTCTCAAGAAGCTTGATGCTCAGGGAAACCCAAGGTCTGTAGTATTTTGGACTTCAGTTTTTCATCACACCTCCTGTTCACCATACACCTACTGTGAATTCATAGACCTTTTTATCCATCCAGCTATGACCTTGTTATTTGGTGTCCCTCCTCCAAGATTGACCGATGAGATGCAAAGAATACTCCAGCTCTCAAAGGCCTACAACATTGGTGATTGGTACTTTTACCAACACCATACAGTAATCAGAATATATGGCTGTGAGTTGAACCCTTATAGGCTGCCAAGATATGTCCCTATGAGACTCTTTGCCTTAGAGTATTTCAGGTAGTTTGGAAATGCAGACCAGGTCCATTTCCACAGTAAAAACAAGAAGGTGCAACTAAAAGTCAGGAACCAGCTAGGCCCATTTCTTTACAACAAGAGGGAGGAGGGATGGAAGGAAGCAGATAGGATCCTAGAGACCCTCCAATTGCAAACAAGTTTCCACTGGGTACCTTATGACCCTAATCATTTCATTTCTCTTAGGATGGTAAAACATAAATTGGGTGGCTATGCTCACATCAGATTGCCTCATATTGAGAAATATGCCAATTTATTAAGTTGGAAAGAGGGCACACTAGAGGAGGCAATCACTAGAGAGAAAATGCTACAAAGAGAGGCAAAGAATATTGAGAAAGAAGCTGACTCTGAAACTTGTGGGCAGGTTTCCTCTTCCTATCAAAGGCAACTTGGAGCAGCTGCCTCATCCTCTACAGCCCACCAGCAAGCAGCTAGTACTGTTCATCAGGTATCTAGCAAGGGTAAAGAAAAGAAGATGGAGCAGGAACAACCACCTCCTATAGTAGAACAGCAAAAAGAAAAGCAGCCAATGCAGCAAGAAGAAGCAGCTGAGGCCCCAAAAACCAAAGAGCAGCAGGCTCAAGAAACTGTGCCTCCTAGGCAAGAAACGACAGTGGAGGCCTCGGTGCTCCAAACTCCACAGAATGAAGAAAGAAACCGAAAGAGGGATAGAGAGCAGGAGACTCCCCTCACCACATCCACAACTCAAGGGGAGAAAAGGCAGAGGATAAATCCCCTTTCAGAAGAAGAGATGCCTATTGGACAATCCTTGGGCATGGGCCCACCAAGCATGGAGGCATCTGCCAGTTCCTTTCAGCAGGAACAAGAAAGAATAATCGGAGGAGAGGTCAGCTCCTCAAGTCAGCAAAGGAGAGCTGAAACAAGCATCAAGCAACAATTCATTGACATAAAAAAGAGAAATGAGCCACTCAGGCTCCAGCTCTATAATCAATTGCTTAAAATGGCCCCTACAAACCAGCAGAGGCTTATGTCAGCTTATGACATAACAGAGGGGAAAATGACCATGAGTCATTTCATGCCAACCATGCTGCAGCCACAGTCAGCTGCAGACTATATAAGGACCAACCTTGAGGTTCTTGCAAAAGACATCCACCCTATGGATCAAATAGAACTTCACAAGCAAACGGGTGAGATGGTCTATTCGACGCTGGCAGACAAGACATTCTTGGCACATAGGTTGGAAAATAGCCTGAACAATACAACTGCCCAACTTGAGTTGGAGAAGGCATCCTCTCAGGCCAAAGACAACAGGATCAGGTCTTTGGAGGATATAATCATAGAGCTTGGGCATGACCCAAAGGATCCTAAAGCTATAAAGGAGCTGCTAAAGATAAGAGATTCAGACATTGCAGCTTTAAGAAAGATGATAAAGATCCCAGCAACCCTTCACCCTCAAACAGAAGAGGTTGCCCAGCGAAGGCAGGACCAAGATGTAGCAGCCATGCTGATATCACTCCATAAGCAACTGGTCCAGACAGAGGGAAAATTGGTAGAAACAGAGGCTGCATTGCAGGCAGCCCTACAACAGAAAGAAGGAGGCCAAACATCTCAGCCCCCTCAGCAAGTAATCAACCTTGAGGACCCCCCTCAAATTGTCACTCCTCCTACAGTACAGATAGTTGAGACAGCTCCATCAACATCAGCACCAGCACCAACATCAGAGCAGGCTCCAAGCCTGGACATGCAGAAGTTGATGAATGAAATTCAAGTCCTAGAAGCCCAGATGGCAGAGCTGAATGAAGCCAAGGAAAAGCTAGCTACTCTTAATGAAAAATATGACAAATCCAAACAGAGTGTAGCTGAAAAAGGAAGAGAAATAAAAGCTCTTAAGGAGAAGATAAAGGAGCTGGAAAAAGAACTCACTCTTGACAAGGTGGTAGCTGAGGTCAAGAAAGTTTTATGGGCCAACATTGGCCAATCAATAACAGATCAATGGCAGTATATAGAGACTATTCATGAGCAGATGGATCTCATCAGCAGGGCTCACAAGGAAATTCAAAAGGCAAGGGCATCTCTTGGAAACATGCCTGAGATAGCCAACAGGATGATCAACGTCCTCAACAACCGTACAGGCTCTCAGCTGACAGCCATGGGTATCTCTGGCAGAACTGACACCATATTATTGATAAAAAGAGTGCTCACTTTGAGAAACCTGGTGCAAACATTGGAAAGAAGATGCCAGGAAATGCAAACAGAAGTAAATAAATTTGTGGAAAAAGTCATAGTATTGCATAACAAAGGCCTTCCCAGCTTACTGAACAGCGTAGGAAGGCTACTATCACATGAGAACTATGAAAAAAGGGTAAATGCATTTGCCACCAATCAGATCACTCTAGGATCAAGCACTCCAGAGGAAGTAGGGCCTGCATCTGGGCAGAGCCTTTATGAAAAAGTGGAGAATTTGTTTTTTATTATGAATGAAATCAGGCATTTGTTCGAGGTGCCTCCAAATTTATACAAATATACAGAGGCAGATGAAACCTTAGGTGCAATTTTGAGGCATCAATTGCCTACACAGGAATGGTGGACGAGCATGATACAGCTGTTGCTGTGAACCAATAGGTATCCATCAAATTTTGCATAGAAATATATAATCAGCAGGTTCAGAAAGTTAATGCATTCAGTACGACTGGAAAAGAATGGGTTGAGCCAACTCAGCAAACTGATTCGGCCACCACAGCAACACTGACAGCTACAGGTGACAAGGCCGAGAACTCTACAGTATGACACAGCCATAAAGACACATCATTCAGCATTAATGCAGAACACTCAACCGACTCAGTGGCCTCCAAAGGTCAAAAAGACTTCTGACAGAATTAAAGAGCATTCATTTTGTATTTAAAGCAGCAATAACTTCCTTATCTGCTGTTCAGAAAGTTGGTAAATGTATTTATTAATCAAATGACTCAGCGGTTTAGATATTTTTGTAAAACCAATTGTATATATTCCCCCTCGCACAAGCTTGCAGGGGTTGTTGATTTTCTCTTCAAGAGATCCTATGTTGTAAATGTTCAGAGTTTTAATACAAAAGCTGATGGAATTTCCAAAGTTCTGTGTTGTCTGACGCGTTATGGTGTGTTTGCTGAATGCTACAGGATTCCTGCGTATTTCATGGAACAATAAGTTTCTTTAACCTCTTCGTTATGTTTGTTATTTCCTTCATAATCCATTTCATGTTCTATGTTCCACAGTTTAATGGCAAAGAAAAAGAATAGTTTCAGGATTTATTCATAGAATACCCTGAACTCAATCCATGCTGTTATGAATGTTCTCCTTAGTTATAGTTATAAGAGTGTGATTCTTAAATGTTGCACCTTCAGACTGTACCTGTCACAGTGGTTATTGTTCAGTAATTCAAACCTGCTCCTGAGCAATACATCTCTTTCCCACATCACCAGCTTAGTGGAAAATTCTTAATTTCCTTCCACTGGTTAAACATACTTCATCATCTCAATTTCAAGTTTGTTTCATGAAATATTTAAATGGCCCTGCAGTTTCAACAATCCCACTTAAATTTCTCAAACAGCCTGTAACCACAGACTCCATTACCCAATGGACTAAAACTATCTGAAGATATCATCTTAGATACTGAAAGACATCATTCAACCAAAAATATAAAACCAAAACCCTTACCTCATACCTAGCCTAAGAACCCCTAGAACATAGTGAAAAATCATAAGAGAGAGCCCTCTCTGATTACAGGTTGGCTAGAACCTGTAATCCAAAGCTTGGTTAGTGGTTACCCCGGCCGTATTCCCTCAGGAGTCAAAGGGAACAACCTGGGTGATAACATAAATGGTGACTCCACTGGGGAGCTGAATAAACTTTATAACCCCCTGTCTGATTCTTAAAACTGTAGATAAAGCCTGAGTGACAGCCAGATAGCCTTAGAAACAGCCTCTGCTTTGCATTTGCAGGAGTATATAAAAGCTACCTCAGTCAATCTTTATTCAGTTTTAAGTTCCATACAGTTGCGCTATATCTGATCAGTCCTTATCAAATATCATTAGCCTCCTTGAAAATTCTCCTAAATAGAAATCACAGAAGCTGGCTCCTAAGAAGAAAACTCGCTATACAAGATCTAACCCAGATCCTGACCCATCACCTGAGTTTCAAAACCCAAACTTGATTTCAAGAATCTTCAAGAGACACAAATCAGAAGGGACTCTTTCAGAATCTAGCTCAGAAGCGGGTATTCAAACTGACATTCCAACCCCTGCTAAGGCTTCTCTTCATCCTCATACCACTGGTCCACAATCTACTAGTCCATCATCCACTTCACAAAGCCTTCTTCCAACTCCTCCATCAACTACTCATACCCCTTTCATCCCCTTTCCCCCACTTGTCCCATTCATCCCTGTTATTCATATTGTCCCTCCAAACGTGGCTAATAGATATGCTCCACTGCAGTTACCAGCCAATCTAGCTCCTATGCCTCAAGAGTACCAAAGCAAGATCTCATACTTTGATGGTACTGGCTCTTATCCAGCCCTTCAACATACTAAGAAAATGCAGGACTACTTTGAAAACTACGAAATAGATGATGATGGGGTTAGAATGAAATTTTTTGTGCAAAGCCTAACAGGAGATGTAAGAACATGGTTTAGGTCACTTACAGCAAACTCAATAGCTGACCCTGAAGCCCTTTATCAAACATTTATCAACAGGTGGGAGAAGAAGAAGGATCCACTTCATATCTTATCCGAATACAATACAATCAAAAGAGGTCCACAAGAAACTGTCCTGGATTACTGTGCTCGGTTTAACAATGTCTACAATGCTATTCCCCAAAATCTTAGACCCCCACCGGATCTGGCCATATATACCTTTCCTGATGGGTTTGATTCAGATATGGCATATCAATTAAGGGAAAGGGCTCCCCGAACTTTAGCTGAAATGCAAGATATAGCAATGAGTGTAGAAGCCAACCTGATAGCCAAGAGAAATAGGACAAGAACTGAGAGAAAGACTACCTTTAAAGAAGAGCCCTCAGGTTGGGATAAAAAACTGGATACAATAATCACTGGTATGCAGAGATTAGGTGACAGAGTAGAATCAGTTGAGAGGAAGTCATCATGGGAAGCACCACAAAATAACCCAATCAGGAATCCCAATTTTAGAAGAAATCAAAATCCTAATGTTGGTAGAGCAAGCCCTGAACCAGAAATTAGACCACCATTCCAGGAAAACTATGCTGAAACATCCACTTCAAATGAGCAGATAGATGACACCCACATTAACCTAATGGGCCTGAACAATGATCAACAAATTTTTCTAAGTCAAGAAGATCATAAGGATGATGACATTAAGCAGTTCCAAGCCAAATCAGGTGAGTCATTTGATTTTAAACAAGGCTATGACACAGGTTTATGAAGTTCATAAGCAATACAAGCTAAGGAGCAGAACTATAAATGTGACACAACCTGAGAAAACAAAGGATAGCTTACTGCCCAAGAAAACCATTGTCACAGAGCCAATTGACAAAACTGATTCAATTACAAATGAAGTAACAGTTGAAGAAATAACTGAAGCATCTCCCTCTAAACAACAACCAATGGCTACTTCACCCTTGCAGCATAATCCAAGCAACACTTTTCAAAAAGTAAACAAGAAGGACAAGCCTCAAGATCAAAGTGTGAGTCAAGAAGAAAACTTAATTAGCAAAGAAAAGGTTGTTAAGCAAGACACCAAGACCCAATCTGAAAGACCTTTTGATTTAGAAGCTGAAATTGGAAAATTGAAGATAGCCATCCCTCTTTCAGAGCTAGCTAAGCATAACATTTACAAACAACAAATCAAGAAATCCCTTCAACTCACTCACAATAAAGATGATGTCAATGTGTTAGATGACACCCCAGAGCTACTTTTCGGCCCAGAGGTTGATGGAAAGGCAGCAGTTACAGGAATCTTACCTTTTTATGTCAGCCTGCATGTTCATGATAAGGTATTACATAATGCAATGTTTGACTCAGGCGCCTCTCACAACCTGATGCCCAAATCAGTCATGGAAAGATTGAACCTAGATATTACAAGACCATACAAGGACCTATTTTCATTTGACTCCAGCCAAGTTAAGTGTTTAGGCCTGATAAAGGATCTCTGTGTGTCACTTGTCCAATACCCAAATAAGACAATCTTGATGGACGTTGTAGTTGCTGATATCCCACCCAAGTATGGAATGCTGTTATCAAGATCATGGGGGGCTAAACTCCAAGGTTCCCTGCAATTAGACATGTCATATGCTACCATCTCTGTCTTTGGGCAACCCAAGAGGCTATACAGAGAGTCACTCATGAAATACATGGTAAGCAATGAAGAAAAACCTCAAAATTTCCCTATCTATGCAGTCCATTCAGATATGGACTCCTTTATTCTGTTTAATGATGATGTAAGTCCAATGGGCAACAACAAATCTATCATGCTTGAACAAGACCTGCATATAAGTGAGGAATCAAGTTCCCAAGAAAACAAGGGTGTGCAATCTAGTAATGAAACTGTTCCAGGAGGCAATCCAGGTGAAAGACAAGAACTCCATCTTATAATCCCAAGTCATAGAGAAGATGTTGAAAATCCCTTAAATAAAGAGATCCTATGGTTCCTTGAGTTTGATGGATCAGTCAACAAATTAGGGGCAGGAGCTAGAGTGTGGATTCATAACAAACAAAGCAATCATGCAGAAGGTCGAGCTTTTAGGCTAAATTTAAGATGTACCAACAATATGGCAGAATATGAGGCTTTACTGTTAGGCCTCAAACTGGTAAAATCATTGCAGGCCACAAAAGTTTCAATTATGGGAGATTCAAACCTCATTATCCAACAAGTGAAAGGCAATTTTGTCACCAATGACAAAAGACTAAGGTCATACAGGTCTGCTGCTATTGAAATGCTCAAAACTTTTAGTGAATTTCAAATAACCAAAATAGCTAGAACCCACAACCTTCATGCACACAGTTTAGCCACATTTGCTAGTACATGCAAATTTCCTTTTGAACCTAACCATTGTTTTACAGCTGAGATAAAACACAGACCTTCTGTCCCAAACAATGTTAAAGACTGGCAAGTATTTGAGGATGACACACAGATAAATAATTTCTTAACCTTGCAGCATGAATTTTCAGGTTTGAACATTGATGTTGATTCTGTGAAAGACACACAACCATTGAGTGAACAGGACCAAACAGTAATATCACCCAAAACAGCAAATCAAGTGCTTTGTCCAACAAACTTTGACAAGGAGAAAATACAAGAACTTGAACAATTCCATTTTGATGAAGCAGCTGGAACAGAGGCTGAAATCATAGAGCTAAAGGATAACTTTCTACCAACAGGCCTAACTCCATTGGAGGACATTTTTGACTCAAATGATGTCCCTAGGAAACCGAAAATGCAGCCCCTCAATGCTGCCATTGAAGAATGCAACATTGGGACTCCTGAAAAACCCAAAATAATCAAATTATCTGCATCTTTACCTCCTGACCAGAAGCCTAAATACGTTGACCTCTTTAAAGAGTTCCAAGATGTCTTTGCATGGAGTTATGAGGATTTAAAATCCTATGACACCTCTGTTATCCAACACACCATCCCTCTCAAGCCTAATCAAAAGCCATTCAAGCAAAAATTGAGAAGGATCAATCCTATGCTTCTCCCTTCAATTGAGAAAGAGGTACAAAAAATGTTTAAAGCAGGTATCATAGCGCCAATCAGGTTCTCAGACTGGATTTCAAATTTGGTGCCCACAAGAAAGAAAACCGGTGAGATTAGGCTTTGCATTGATCTAAGGAATTTAAACCAAGTATCCCTCAAAGACAATTATCCCTTACCTAAAATGGATCACATTCTCCAAAGAGTGGTGGGGGCTTCAAGAATATCATTACTTGATGGATTCTCAGGCTTTAATCAGATCCTAGTCCACCCTGATGATCAAGATAAAACAACATTCACAACCCCATGGGGAACCTTCAAATATGTTAAAATGCCTTTCGGATTGAAAAATGCAGGAGCTACATTTCAGAGAGCAATGGATATTGCTTTTGCCAAAGAGATCCATGAGTTCCTTGTTATTTACTTAGATGATCTCACACCTTTCTCAAAATCTGACCAAGAACATCTAAAACACTTGAGACAGATATTCATAACATGTAGGAAGTATGGAATTTCCTTAAATCCCAAAAAGTCTCTATTCGGTTTGGAAGAAGGTAAGCTGTTGGGTCATATCATTTCAAAGGATGGCATTAGAATTGACCCAGACAGAATACAGGCCATCTTGCAAATGCCCCATCCAAGAAACATCAAAGAATTACAAGCCTTCTTGGGAAAGATCAACTTCTTAAGGAGGTTTATCCCAAATTTAGCAGAATTGATCAGATTACTAAACAACATGCTAAAGAAGGATTCAAAGGTAAAATGGACAGTAGAAGCAAATCAAGCTTTTGAAGGTATAAAATTGGCCCTTACCCAAACCCCAGTCCTAAAAAATCCTCAATTTGACAGAGAGTTTATCATTTTCTCTTTTGCCTCCGAGCATACCATTGCTGCTGTCTTATTGCAGAAAGATGACCAAGGAAATGAAAAACCTATTGCTTTCTTTAGTAGAGCCCTCAGAGATGCACCTCTCAAATATCAGATCATGGAGAAGCAAGCTTATGCTTTGATCAAAGCCATCAAAGACTTTAGGATCTACATCCTATACTCCCACATTATAGCTTATGTACCAAGTCCCATTGTGAAAGACATACTCACTCAAGAAAACTTAGAGGGTAGGAGAGGAAAATGGATTGCCAACATTTTAGAATTTGACATTGAAATAAAACCTACAAAACTGATAAAAGGGCAAGGTTTGGCCAAATTAATGTCTGAAACAAACTTTCAAGCCTTGGACATTAACCAACTGGACAATGAATCGGAGCTGGCGACTCCAAAGATCAATGTAGCCTTTGAACAATCCCCTTGGTATTCTAATATTTGTTATATATTGCAAAAACTGTGTGCTCCCCCAGGATTGTCCAGAACCAAATCTAGATTTCTAAAAATGAAAGCTTCAAAATTTTGCGTTATAGATGGTAATTTACTATGGAAAAATCATGAAGGTATACTGCTGAACTGTTTGAATATGGATGAGACTGACAATGTTATGAAAGAATTTCATGCAGGAGATTGTGGTGGACATTTGTACTGGAAGTCCACTGTGGATAAGATATTAAGAGCTGGTTACTATTGGCCTACTCTGTTCTCTGATGTTAAAAAATTTACCACTTCATGTCACAAATGTCAAGTGTTTGAGGGAAAAAGAAAGTTACTACCACTTCCTTTAAAGCCTATTGCAACAGAAAAACCCTTTCAGCAATGGGGCTTGGACTTCATTGGGGAAATTCATCCTTCATCCTCAGGCCAACATAGATGGATTCTAACAGCCACAGATTACTTTACTAAATGGATTGAAGCTGTTCCATGTAGGCAGGCAAATGATTCAACTATCATTCAGTTCCTTGAGACCAATATCCTTTCTAGATTTGGCTGTCCTGACAAGGTTATAACAGACAATGCTGCTGCTTTCAGATCCAAGAAGATGGTGAACTTTTGTCACAAATTCCATATCACTTTGGGTCACTCCACAACATACTACCCTCAAGGCAATGGTTTAGCTGAATCTTCTAACAAAAGCCTTATCAACATCATCAAGAAAGTATTGGAAGAGAATAAGAAAAATTGGCATAAGAAGCTTGTAAATGACTTATGGGCAGACAGGCTAACAACCAAGAGATCTATAGGGGTCAGCCCATATGAATTGGTTTATGGAATGGAAGCCAAATTCCCTTCATCCTTAGGGATCCCTGTCATGAAACTTCTTCAAGAAAGTCAAGCTGAACCAAATGACATGCAAAGAAGGGTAAACCAAATTATATGCTTACAACAAACCAGAGATCAAGTGTTTAACAGAGTTCAAGTCCTACAAGAGAAACTAAAGAAAGCCTTTGATAGAAGAACCAAAGCTGAAGATTTCTTTATTGGTGACAAAGTGCTTAAATGGGATTCAAGAAGAGAAGACAAGGGTAAGCATGGCAAGTTTGACTCACTTTGGAGAGGACCTTTTGTGATTCAAGCAGTACAAGGAAATAATACTTATTTCTTGGAAAGTCTGGATGGCACTGAAGCTGAAGAGGGCCCTGTAAATGGCCGGATGTTAAAGCACTACTTTGATTACTTTCCATGTATATAGCATGGTTGCTCCCCTGTACATAATCTGTTGTATATATTGTTTTCTTTCAGCATGTAAATAGCTCAGTTTGAAAAGTATTGCAGAAGCAGGAAAAGGTTTTTTTAGTTCAGCAAGTTCCAAAAGTGTGGCAGATTCCAGTTTTGAAGTCCAAAGAGAAAGTTTTCAAGTTTTGAAGAGAAGTCACACAGTCAAGGCAGTCTGACCTGCTGTTCTTGGTCTTTCAAGAAGAAAAACCATCCCCAAGTGGAGCCACTGTTAGCTACCTATACCAATAGGTTTCATGTTTCATGATTGGCAGGGGTAGTGCCAATATGATCTACTTTGGTGATGCAAAGATCTCATATTTTGGTGAAAGACACATGTTTACAGTTGGTTGATGCTGCCCCACTTCTGAATGGGTGATCCAACAGTCTAAGATGGGTCATCCCATGTTTCAATTTTCTGTTGTAGATTAGAGAAAGAAATCTGTCCAAACAGTCTAAACTTGGCAGATAAAGTAGTTAGGTAGAGAATGAAGGTTCCCAATTGTTTAATCTGGGGCCTTGGAAGCAATAAGGCTAGCCTTAGATAGAAAATCAAAAGAAAAGGCCAAAGAAAAGAAAAGGCACATAAGGGTTTGCAAGTCTAAGTGCACCCTCCCTGGAGTAACAAACAAATGCTAGGCAATAGAGTGGGTAGGTAGATGGGGTCGCAGAAGCATGATTTCTTTTATGTCACTAGCCCAAGCAAAGGAAAAACATGGTGCCAGTGCAGGGCTCTTATTCAACAGTTTTGTAGCAATACAATGAAGCATGTCTAACTCCCTGATTATCCCCCATTACATTCATTACTAACATCCCAATGCTACCTATGTTAATGGAAGAAATCAAAGTCTTTTGTTGGTTCTTGTTTCTTTAAGAGCCACATTTCTTATGTAAAATTCTTTTCATTTTGATCTACTTCCTAAACTAAGTTGATTTCATATAAAACTTAGTGTTTTTCCCCCCTCATCCCCCTCTTCCACTCATATTAACTCCTAATTTCTTATTATTTAACTCCCTATACTCCCTTTCCCCTATTATTAGGTTAATCCTATAGAAAAATCTCAAATATGTACATATCCCCTTTCCCAAGCGTTATAGCTTTATATATGCTCTAAAAGGTTTGAGTGCTAAAACATTAGAGCGCAATGCAAAAAGGCGCTGAGAGCTTAATTTTTGGAATTAAACCAAGATCCGCTTGGTTTAATAGCCTAACCCTGTCTTTGCAAATAAACCCCTTATAACCCATTTTGCCCAAAAGCATTGAAAAACCTGCAAAAACCGCCAAAGCTTAAAGTTCCGCCCGGGCGCGCATTTCAAGGAATACATTAAAATATTCCCTGCCCGCTGCCGTATCGTCCTGCTAGCTTATCGACCCGTCGACCGTCGGATCTGCGCTTTCCCATCCGATGCCCTACATCCATATCGGGTTGGCCCCGACGACCGGACGTTACCTCCCGAGAAATGGCAGAGGGTGACGTCAGGCCTCTGCCATGCGTCGCTCCCAAATCTTATCGGGAGGCCGCCTGCCAATACCACCACCGTACCATAAGCGGTCCGATGGAACCGCTTACCACCCTGTGTATACCACCTGCCCACGTCACCGCTGCGTCATCCCCACGTCGTGCTAACGCAGCGCCGCGTCATCACCCGGCCCGCCACTGCTCTGACCTGTCCGCCACCTCACCTGTCCCCGTGGACCACTCACAGGCCGCCACGTCACCCTTCCGTACCCGACCCCACCCGATGACGTCATGCTGATGTCATCCAAAAAAAGCGCCAATAACCCAAAAAGTCCATATTTTCGCCAAAATTCGTGTTTTTTGTCACTTTTGCCTAAAGAACTATTGCTCCCCTCTGCATGCGAATTACGACCATTCCATCGCCAACCTGCAGAAATCGATCCAAAGACCGTGGGCGCTTCCAATCCACTTGCATTTGTAACCATTGTCGGCAATTCACCAGGTATTTATCCAAATCATTCCCTCCGCGCCTGGTTTTGTCCATAATTCTCCAAAGCTAGCTTAAAAAGAGTAAGGAACAGTGTATTTACCAGCAAATCCCTGGTGACCAGCATCCATTTTCAGTTGTAGGGTCGAAATTCACCTGCACAGTCCACATTTAGCCAAGTTTTCATAAAACTTACAGTCAGTCCGCGCATTCGTGGACTTAAAACCTGAGCTGCACTAATTCACCGGGAAAACAGTGTTACTAGTCCCAGCAGTTGCTCATTTAACTCTCTTTGGAGCATTTCAATTGTTCTTGCCACAATTTACCCCGTTTTCCACTGCAATTTGCCTCACTCTTGCAAAAATACCCCTCTGTGTTGCTCAGTCCAGTAAAACAAGTCCTAATACAAATCAAAGTACTAGTCAGCCATGGAAACACCAGTAGCACTGAACATTCCACCTTTGAATGCCCCACACAGAGAGTTAGAATGGAAGGCCCTAGGTGATAAAGATTATCAGATGACTGAGGCATTCTCAATCAATTCCAAGTTTAATATTCATATGCTAAATAAGTTAAAGGCTCAACACCTCAGTGGAGCGGATATTTTAGGGATTTGGGACTCCAATTTGCCCATTTTCAACCTTCCTCAAGTCAATGTCCTTCCAGACTTGATCCATAGATGTTGTGAGAACTATGATCCATGTCAAAGAGCTGTTCTCAGCCCCTCAGGTTCAGTCTTGTTCCATATCACCCTGAGGCCATAAATGAGATGCTGCACTTTCACACTACAAAGCCTCTAACTCCTCTTTCCATGATGGACTTGTTAAAGAAAGGGGGCAAGCTGTCCAGTGCCCAGATCATCAAGATTAATCAATTATTTGTTCAGCCAAGCTCTGAAGCTATGAGAACACCTCCTATTGGAAATCCATATCTAAATGACTTGGGCAAAATGCTGGTGGACTTGATCAGTTATGTCCTGGGATACAGGTCATGTGAGGATGTTGATGACACCATTATGGCCATGCTGTCCATTTTTTCCCCTGGAAAGCCTCCTGCTGTGCACTATGATTATGCTGCATACATTGCCAATAAGATTCATGAGCAACTGATGAATCTAGAAAGGGAAAAGGTGTTTAGATACACCTCATACATCTATCACTTGTTCTTATTTTATCAGCCTGACAGTTTCCCTATTCCTCTCAAGAAGCTTGATGCTCAGGGAAACCCAAGGTCTGTAGTATTTTGGACTTCAGTTTTTCATCACACCTCCTGTTCACCATACACCTACTGTGAATTCATAGACCTTTTTATCCATCCATCTATGACCTTGTTATTTGGTGTCCCTCCTCCAAGATTGACCGATGAGATGCAAAGAATACTCCAGCTCTCAAAGGCCTACAACATTGGTGATTGGTACTTTTACCAACACCATACAGTAATCAGAATATATGGCTGTGAGTTGAACCCTTATAGGCTGCCAAGATATGTCCCTATGAGACTCTTTGCCTTAGAGTATTTCAGGCAGTTTGGAAATGCAGACCAGGTCCATTTCCACAGTAAAAACAAGAAGGTGCAACTAAAAGTCAGGAACCAGCTAGGCCCATTTCTTTACAACAAGAGGGAGGAGGGATGGAAGGAAGCAGATAGGATCCTAGAGACCCTCCAATTGCAAACCAGTTTCCGCTGGGTACCTTATGACCCTAATCATTTCATTTCTCTCAGGAGGGTAAAACATAAATTGGGTGGCTATGCTCACATCAGATTGCCTCATATTGAGAAATATGCCAATTTATTAAGTTGGAAAGAGGGCACTCTAGAGGAGGCAATCACTAGAGAGAAAATGCTACAAAGAGAGGCAAAGAATATTGAGAAAGAGGCTGACTTGGAAACTTGTGGGCAGGTTTCCTCTTCCTATCAAAGGCAACTTGGAGCAGCTGCCTCATCCTCTACAGCCCACCAGCAAGCAGCTAGAACTGTTCATCAGGTATCAAGCAAGGGTAAAGAAAAGCAGATGGAGCAGGAACAACCACCTCCTACAGCAGAACAGCAAAAAGAAAAGCAGCCAATGCAGCAAGAAGAAACAGCTGAGGCCCCAAAAACCAAAGAGCAGCAGGCTCAAGAAACTGTGCCTCCTAGGCAAGAAACGACAGTGGAGGCCTCGGTGCTCCAAACTCCACAGAATGAAGAAAGAAACCGAAAGAGGGATAGAGAGCAGGAGACTCCCCTCACCACATCCACAACTCAAGGGGAGAAAAGGCAGAGGATAAATCCCCTTTCAGAAGAAGAGATGCCTATTGGGCAATCCTTGGGCATGGGCCCACCAAGCATGGAGGCATCTGCCAGTTCCTTTCAGCAGGAACAAGAAAGAATAATCGGAGGAGAGGTCAGCTCCTCAAGTCAGCAAAGGAGAGCTGAAACAGGCATCAAGCAACAATTCATTGACATAAAAAAGAGAAATGAGCCACTCAGGCTCCAGCTCTATAATCAATTGCTTAAAATGGCCCCTACAAACCAGCAGAGGCTTATGTCAGCTTATGACATAACAGAGGGGAAAATGACCATGAGTCATTTCATGCCAACCATGCTGCAGCCACAGTCAGCTGCAGACTATATAAGGACCAACCTTGAGGTTCTTGCAAAAGACATCCACCCTATGGATCAAATAGAACTTCACAAGCAAACGGGTGAGATGGTCTATTCGACGCTGGCAGACAAGACATTCTTGGCACATAGGTTGGAAAATAGCCTGAACAATACAACTGCCTAACTTGAGTTGGAGAAGGCATCCTCTCAGGCCAAAGACAATAAGATCAGGTCTTTGGAGGATATAATCATAGAGCTTGGGCATGACCCAAAGGATCCTAAAGCTATAAAGGAGCTGCTAAAGATAAGAGATTCAGACATTTCAGCTTTAAGAAAGATGATAAAGATCCCAGCAACCCTTCACCCTCAAACAGAAGAGGTTGCCCAGCGAAGGCAGGACCAAGATGTAGCAGCCATGCTGATATCACTCCATAAGCAACTGGTCCAGACAGAGGGAAAATTGGTAGAAACAAAGGCTGCATTGCAGGCAACCCTACAACAGAAAGGAGGCCAAACATCTCAGCCCCCTCAGCAAGTAATCAACCTTGAGGACCCCCCTCAAATTGTCACTCCTCCTACAGTACAGACAGTTGAGACAGCTCCATCAACATCAGCACCAGCACCAACATCAGAGCAGGCTCCAAGCCTGGACATGCAGAAGTTGATGAATGAAATTCAAGTCCTAGAAGCCCAGATGGCAGAGCTGAATGAAGCCAAGGAAAAGCTAGCTACTCTTAATGAAAAATATGACAAATCCAAACAGAGTGTAGCTGAAAAAGGAAGAGAAATAAAAGCTCTTAAGGAGAAGATAAAGGAGCTGGAAAAAGAGCTCACTCTTGACAAGGTGGTGGCTGAGGTCAAGAAAGTTTTATGGGCCAACATTGGCCAATCAATAACAGATCAATGGCAGTATATAGAGACTATTCATGAGCAGATGGATCTCATCAGCAGGGCTCACAAGGAAATTCAAAAGGCAAGGGCATCTCTTGGAAACATGCCTGAGATAGCCAACAGGATGATCAACGTCCTCAACAACCGTACAGGCTCTCAGCTGACAGCCATGGGTATCTCTGGCAGAACTGACACCATATTATTGATAAAAAGAGTGCTCACTTTGAGAAACCTGGTGCAAACATTGGAAAGAAGATGCCAGGAAATGCAAACAGAAGTAAATAAATTTGTGGAAAAAGTCACAGTATTGCATAACAAAGGCCTTCGCAGCTTACTGAACAGCGTAGGAAGGCTACTATCACATGAGAACTATGCAAAAAGGGTAAATGCATTTGCCACCAATCAGATCACTGCAGGATCAAGCACTCCAGAGGAAGTAGGGCCTGCATCTGGGCAGAGCCTTTATGAAAAAGTGGAGAATTTGTTTTTTATTATGAATGAAATCAGGCATTTGTTCGAGGTGCCTCCAAATTTCTACAAATATACAGAGGCAGATGAAACCTTAGGTGCAATTTTGAGGCATCAATTGCCTACACAGGAATGGTGGACCAGCATGATACAGCTGTTGCTGTGAACCAACAGGTATCCATCAAATTTTGCATAAAAATATATAATCAGCAGGTTCAGAAAGTTAATGCATTCAGTATGACTAGAAAAGAATGGGCTGAGCCAACTCAGCAGACTGATTCGGCCACCACAGCAACACTGACAGCTACAGGTGACAAGGCCGAGAACTCTACAGTATGACACAGCCATAAAGACACATCATTCAGCATTAATGCAGAACACTCAACCGACTCAGTGGCCTCCAAAGGTCAAAAAGACTTCTGACAGAATTAAAGAGCATTCATTTTGTATTTAAAGCAGCAATAACTTCCTTATCTGCTGTTCAGAAAGTTGGTAAATGTATTTATTAATCAAATGACTCAGCGGTTTAGATATTTTTGTAAAACCAATTGTATATATTCCCCCCTCGCACAAGCTTGCAGGGGTTGTTGATTTTCTCTTCAAGAGATCCTATGCTGTAAATGTTCAGAGTTTAATACAAAAGCTGATGGAATTTCCAAAGTTCTGTGTTGTCTGACGTGTTATGGTGTGTTTGCTAAATGCTACAGGATTCCTGCGTATTTCATGGAACAATAAGTTTCTTTAACCTCTTCGTTATGTTTGTTATTTCCTTCATAATCCATTTCATGTTCTATGTTCCACAGTTTAATGGCAAAGAAAAAGAATAGTTTCAGGATTTATTCATAGAATACCCTGAACTCAATCCATGCTGTTATGAATGTTCTCCTCAGTTATAGTTATAAAATTGTGATTCTTAAATGCTGCACCTTCAGACTGTACCTGTCACAGTGATTATTGTTCAGTAATTCAAACCTGCTCTTGAGCAATACATCTCTTTCCCACACCACCAGCTTAGTGGGAAATTCTTAATTGCCTTCCACTGGTTAAAGATACTTCATCATCTCAATTTCAAGTTTGTTTCATGAAATATTTAAATGGCCCTGCAGTTTCAACAATCCCACTTAAATTTCTCAAACAGCCTGTAACCACAGACTCCATTACCCAATGGACTAAAACTATCTGAAGATATCATCTTAGGTACTGAAAGACATCATTCAACCAAAAATATAAAACCAAAACCTTACCTCATACCTAGCCTAAGATCCCATAGAACATAGTGAAAAATCATAAGAGAGAGCCCTCTCTGATTACAGGTTGGCTAGAACCTGTAATCCAAAGCTTGGTTAGTGGTTACCCCGGTCGTATTCCCTCGGGAGTCAAAGGGAACAACCTGGGTGATAACATAAACCATGTGAAGTCTAGCCTTAAAAGGAAGTTTGAAATGACAGACTTAGGACACTTACATTATTTTCTTGGTCTTCAAGTCTTGCAATCCAAGGAAGGTATTTCCCTTTCCCAGTCCAAGTATGTCGGTGATATTCTACGCCATTTTCACATGGAAGACTGTAAGCCAGCCCCTTCTCCCTTTCAATTTGGAGTCAAACTTTCAGTCACTTGTACTTCTCCTGAAGTTGATGCTACCTTATACCGTCAACTTGTAGGAAAACTTTTGTATCTAACCCATACTCGTCCTGACCTTTCCTTTGTTGTTGGCCTTGTTGCTCGGTTTATGAAAAACCCACATGAAAGTCATTGGAAAGCAGCTAAAAGAATACTTCGTTATGTTCAAGGTACAGTTCAGTTTGGGATTCATTACAGTGCTGAAGCATCTCCTCTATTGGTTGGTTTCACTGATTCTGATTGGGCTGGTGACCCTGATGATCAGAAGTCTACTGCAGGTTATGTGTTCACTCTTGGTTTAGGACCTATTACATGGGCTTGCAAGAAACAAGGTGCCATTTCTCTTTCTTCAGCAGAAGCAGAGTATCGTGGTGCCGTAAAAGCTAGTAAGGAAGCCTTGTGGCTTCGTCAGATCCTGTCAGAGTTTGGCTTTCAGCAGCAACATCCGACTACACTTTGGTGTGATAATCAAAGTGCCATTCAACTATGCAAAGATCCAGTCCAACATCGGCTCAGAAAACACATTGAACTGCACATGCACTTCATCAGAAAGCTCATTCATGACCATGTTCTTGAAGTGCAATATTGTTCAACAGATGATCAAGTTGCAGACATCTTTACAAAGGCTCTCACAGAGGCGAAGTTTACTAAACTTCGATTTATGGTTGGAGTTCAGGAAGTTGTCACTAAGGGGGGATAGGCTCTAGTGCCTCCTTCCTTCTCCTATTGTGTCATATTTGTACATCCTTCAATCCTATCCCAAGTTGTTCTTAAGGGGGGATGTTAGGATATTCCGACACATAGGAAGTAGTTAAGTCTAACTTGGTCTAGTATAGAGTTAGGTAAAGTGTGTTCCTTTACTATGTACTTTTTGTAACTTACAATCCGACGGTCACAATATGTAGTGATCCGACGGTTCATTCTCTCCTCAGTATTACCGACACTTGATCTGTGGCTTAACACCCGATTGGTCCATGATCTCTATTTAAAGAGCATGGAGGGTCATTTGTAGGGTAACCGTTCATGAGAGAAGCTTATGTAAATTTTCATTCTTTTTATTAATATATTGCCTGAAGTGGCCGCGTTGGCTCAAGCCGTGGATTGTTTCCCTCTTTGATGGTTTTAACCACGTCAAAAATACTGGTGTATTGATCTGTGATCTGTTTGTGAGCGGTGTCCTTTGGTGTTCTATCGGAGGAACTTACCCTGTAAATTCCTATAGCAAGTTCAAAATCCATGAGGTGTAGACTAATTCATTTTAGTTGGATTTTCTCTCATCACATTAATTGAAATCTCATGAGGATTTGAGGGTGGAAACCAACTAGGGAAATAAAAATTATTTCAAAGGATGTATAGAGTGGATCAAGCCTTATACAAATCCTGGTGAGTAATTTAATTTCACATTGTATGTCTTTATTGGTTTTTAACTCTAATTTAACTATATTTAAACCAAGCAAGAGTAGCTACTCTGTAGTCCTTGTTCAAATGTGCAAGCTAGTTCATACCTTTCAAAATTCAATAATTAAACTAAGAACACTAACTATGTTTCCTTGTTTATAATGCACATTGGAATATTTTTTAAATATTTGCTTTCTACTATATATATATATATATATATATATATATGAGATAGATGATAATGTTTATATTATAAGAAGACCAATTTTACATCGATAACGAGATTGTTCCAAAAAACTTTGTGTGGACTTTGTGCAAGCTAATACACTCTCTATCATTTGTTCCTAGTAGTCCACATCTAACCAAAAAGGACATGCATAGTAGCATAACACAAGGTGGCTCATCCAAAATTCCATATTGTGGATATTAGCGACTTGACAACAGAAACAAAACCATGAACATCTATAGTCCAATAAACCATGAAAGTCACCATAATTATTGAGTAAAGGAAGAACTAAACATAGACCAAAATAGACCAAGGGCAGCAATACTTAATCTAGAAAAATATCTGGAGAAATTTCATTGGCGTTGCCTTGAGGAGAAACTTCATTGACGTTGCCTTGAGGAATATCTTCTACTAGTGTGGATGACAATTGGAGTAAGAGGTTACAAACCAAAGTCAAAGCCCGAGTTAGAAGCCACACAACATTCCACCCAGGTCATCTTGGAGTCTAAATCATCCAAGTTGTATCGTATGTCCTGGAGGATCCTTTTGATATCTTCTTGCGCGAAAAAATAGTTGATAGTTATCAACTTGCTTATCTCTTATTACCATATGCAACAAGGTTTCCAATTGCCTATGTAGAGCCAATGAGTGTAGAAAATAGAGTCTCTGCTTTTGGAATTTACCCAGATCAGGAATCCATCAGAGTGTTAAACCAGTGTCTCCAAATTTTTTAGCTTCCAGCTAAAAAATTTCATTTCTAATCTTTGGGGGGACTGCATCGAAATGATAAGTCACATAATGCCATCCAAAAAGGCGTCGACGCCAAGAGGAAGAAGCACCTGATGTGCCTCCTCGTCGAATAGGTTGGAGGAGTCGTGGGGCCATTAGCACTGTTAATAGAGGTCGACCTGATAGGATTTGACGCCACAAAGTATGAGTACGCAGAGGGGAATTTTGGGTTGCAAGACCACCCAATCACCATTACCCCAAACTAAGGGAAGAATAAGTTGGAAATTATACACCAGGACCAAAGTGTTGAGATATAATTGTAGAGTGTCACTGTCAAGATAGGAGTGAAACGCCAAAACCCAAGTGCCAAGGTAAGAGGAAGGTGGCAATGTATAGAGTTGTACCGTGTCACAGTAATTTAAATGAGGCTCTAGGAGGATGTCATGAGAGTGAAAATAAGGCAACTACCAAGTGTATAAAACAACCAAACTTAGACCTGACACCTCAATGAGGCTATATACTGGCTGATATGGGAGATTTTGAGAACCTGGAACCTGTTTACCAAAGAGAAACATGACAATACTAGTTTGAAGAGTTAAGGCTAGATGATAGACCTAAAACTTGAACCAATAATTAAAACCATAAGGAGAAAGTTCATGGATACCACATCCCGCGACCATCATCATCACCATCATCACCATCATCACCATCACCATCACCATCACCATCACCATCACCATCACCATCATCATCATCACATCTAATAATATTGAATCTACATAATATTGAACCTTGATGATAAACAAATTAATTAGTTCGAAACCTCGACCCACTATTACTTGTAATTAATAAAAAAGAATTACATCAAAATATTATGAATCATATAACCCAAAAATACTTAATCATATAAAAACAAATAAAATGAATATAAAAATATCAAATAATAAATTGTTGAGGGTTAAAAACAATACTTATTTTAATTGAAAAAGGGTTATATGCATTCCAAAAATAAGTGTAAGCATTGGGAATATATATATATATATATATATATGACAGAGAATGAAAGATAAAGAACGAGGTTTAAGAAAAATGATATTATTTTAATTAAAATTAGTGAAAATAAGTTAAAAAAAGAATAATTCATGATTTTGATTTAAATTAAAATAAATGAGTTGAAAAGAAAAAATAACATGTAAAATCAACTATTCATAAAAAAAAAATATTGAAAATTTAAATATATAAGAAAATTTAAATATATAAGAAGAATATTTATAATATATAAAAGATATTTCAAACTAAAATAATAATAATACTTAAATAAGAATAAATTAAAGTAATCGAAAGTGCAATGATGTTGTATAAAATAATGGTAGAAGGGTGTTTAAAAGGTCAAATGTTTTCCAAAATCCACTTTTAATGTGGTTTTTAATGGAAACTAAAGCTATATATAGAATATTTTTTAGAAAAATATTTATGGTTGGGTTTAGTTGGTGCTCCTTGTGTAAAAACATCGAAGAATCAACAACGCACATTTTTATGACCTGTTTTTTTTTCACCAAGTTTGGCATGTGTGCAAATAGGCTGCAAGTCCCTTAGGGGAATGGGTTGGGGAGAATCTGGAGGGGGCTTGGAGGAATTGGATCTCCAATTCATTTTGTCATGCCTTCAATGCTCTGCCCCTGATATTATGTTGGGGAGTTTGGTTGCCTCGGAACAGAGCCTTATTCCAGGACAAGCCTTCAATCCTTGAACACTCTATGATTGAGGCAATGGAAATATTAGAACATTTCCCTAAGGAAAAAGGGGTCGCACCCCTAGAATTGCAATAGTAGAAAGTCATGATCACTCCTTCCCAAGGCCTTCTTTGATGGTGCATCGTGCAATATAGGGAAGAAAAATGGTGGGGGCTTCATCCTTTTCATCTCTGACTCTCACTTTTTAAGAGTTAAAATGGGGTTTGGTTCAAGGACCAATAACATGGTTGAAATTTTGACTTGCAAGAGTTTTCTTTTTTCTTTAGCGAAAGGTTGCACTCAAACCCCAGCGTATGGGGACTCCATGTTGATCATAAACTGGTTAAATAACATTCAAGATTGCACAAACATTACTCTCATGCCTATCCTTGAAGAAGTAATGAAGTTGAAAAGTTCTTTTATTTACTTCTCTTGTTCTCACATCTATAGGGAAAGAAATCAAGATGCAAATCATCTTTCCAAATAAGGATTGTTAATGGATGCAAGGCCTTGGGAGGTCACAAAACAACATGATGGCATTATCACTTCTGGTTTTTATCACAAGCCCTATTGGGATCTTCACACAGGTGTTGAAAAATCAACACTCAACACTGGTTTTTAAAATCTATTTTGATCAGTGTCTTTATGATGTTCATAGCTCTCAGACAATCCATATTTGAAGGCAAACTTTTGGGTATTCTTCAACAAAATGTATTTCATTGAAAAATAGTTTTTTTTGCTCTTTTTGAAAGTGGGATACTAGTCCTAAATCATCTATCTTTATTATGAATGCACCTAAATCATGTATTTCCATAATGTAACTTTATCATATTACTATAATGAATGAAATTATGGTTTTTTCCCTCTGGAAAAAAGTAATCCAAGTGCAAAATTGCTTAAAATTAAATATTTTGAAAAAAACTATATAATTAAAATAATAATAATAATATAACAATATAAAAATAAAAAATGATATCAAAGTGCAGATTTATTTGAAGTTAAACATCTTATTTAAGTATATTTTTTTAGGTTAGATAAAATAAAAAATTGAAGTTGTTAGTTTATTAAGAGATATTTAATTTATGGAGAAGAAAAAATTTATACCATCTAGTTTATGAAAATAAAATAAAAAAATAGAAGAATAAGAAATTTTATGAACAAGGTTTCGAAAAATAAAATAAAATAAAAAATAAAAAAATTACATAACCCATTCACATTCGGTGTAGATGGATTATATTTCTTAGAGCATACTTTTTTTTTAATAGTGTAAACTTTGCAAACTTTGAAAAAAGGTTTATAATTTGAGAAATTTAAATATGGAAAGAATTACAGATCCTATTTATTTTAAGTAATACACTAATAAAATGTTTTAACCATACCTTCTTCTTTTTTTCAATTACTTTATATAATATATACATAATTCACATTTAAATATTTTATTTGTGTTCCATATTATCCACATTGAAATGTTTTTTTGTTATTAATATATTTTTAAATACATGTCTCCCTATATATATATATATATATATATATATATATATATATATATATATATATATATATATCTAATGTTTGTATTGAAATATTTATTATTCCTGCCACTAGCAAGATATTACGCATTTGATAATGCATTGACCTTTTATTAATCCTTTGCAGACCAAAAATTAAACTAATAATGTGTAAAGTTGAAATTAGGGAGCAAAAAAAAAATTATTTTTTTGAATTTTTGAATTCTGTTTATTTAGGTTGTGATTGGTTCAGAGGGATGGAGTCTTATTTAGCAATGATGACCTCCGCTACCGAATTGTATGTTTGTTGTTGTGTTTAGTGAATACTATGTACGATGAACAATAGATAGAAGGTTTGAAGGCTTATTTATTTTATTGTTTAATTATTACTAATATGTACTTCACTCTGACAATACAAGCGATGGATGATGACTGACCTTGATGTAGTGCCCCTTCTTGTTATATATATAGACACTAACCGTACATGCACGTAAGCAAAAATTCAATAAAGAATTTCCTTCACACCTTGTACGACTGTTGAGGGGTCTACGTCAAGGTCGAGATTAATCTCTCTCCACGTCCACGCCTTAAATGAAAGCAGAGGGGTCCACCATTGTATCAAAGGTTCATGCCAAAGAGTCAGGAGTTAGATTTGATCTTCGCTCCTAAGGTTTCCGCTCTGGTAAAATAATCCATAAACTGCCATGGATATTCCACTAGACAGTTCATCACAACAGATCTTATAATATTATATTAAAAATCTAAGATTCTACACTATTACAGTTTTATTAAACTTTAAGATATGTAGATTTAACTGTAATTAGTGCATGCATGCGAATGGAAATTATGCAGAAAAGTAGAGAATGACAAAATAAGCTAACACACACACACACATAAGACACAAGATATTCTCTCTGGGAAACCCTTTTGGGAGAAAACCCAGCTGGAAGTTGGGGTCACTTCGCTCTCTTTCTCTATCCAGAAATATGGCTACAGGTACAAAGAAGTAAGGCCTTTGGCCCGTGGGCTGCTACAGTGCACAAATCCTCTGTGTGTGCTCTACCTCCCATCCCTCTTGGCTATCTTTTCTCATCTATGGAACAAAATTCTCTTTGAAAGAATGGAATGCCTCTTCCTCCTAGTGGCCTGGTTATAACACAAATCGATAACCTACTAGTGGTTAATTTTGACTACACCAACTCTTAACTAGTGTTACAATATAGACTCTTCTAAAGTATTTTACATCACAAACACGTGGCTAGCCCCTTTTCCATGAATAATGGGGGCTGACACGACATCCTCCCAAATCATAGGTGTGAAAATAGGAAGGTCAACTTCTGAGTGGCATAAATTTTGCATACGGACTCTGATTGACGTTCTTCTTGCGCCATTGTAAATATCTTTGTGTGTATAAAAACATGAAATGGTGTTGTTCTAAAGAAGTAAAGTTTTACCCCCAAAAAAAATTATTTTATGCCTCAAAACTCTCTCGGAAGGTTTCGGACCCCGTTTTACCAAACTAGGTACCGCTAGTAGAAATGGTCACGTGAGTTGATTCCTCCACTTTTTCCACTCCAAATGCATCAAGATGTATGAAAAACAATATAATGATCCAATCTGGATCAAGGGGTCCCACCAATACATATAACCCTGACGGTTATACCCCAAAGGTTATCGAAGGCACACCATAAGAAATCACCAGGGAGAAGTGATCGAGGTTGGAAATTTCATGAAACTTAACATTCCTGTCATTTGATGAAAGGTGCCTAGTTGATCCAAATTGGATCCATAAAAGAACTGTCAAAGAGAACCATGACTGTATCAGGTCGGGAAAAACTTCTAAAAATTCCAAAATAGCAATCAAAAACACCTCGAACTAGTGGCAATGGCAGGCAGCGTGGAACGACGAGGACCCTGGTCAAAGCACGCTAACCGAGGCCCATGGAGACTACACGGGAGGCCGAATTAGCCCCTAGGAGCCCAGGATCGGGAAACAGAGTTGGATTTTGATGCGCGATTAGCGCTAATCGCGCATCGCCAGGCGAAAAGGGCCGAAATGGAGAAGCCTCGAGCACTCGGATGCGTGGGGAGCCAGAGAACCACAAGCGAAAAGCGAAAAAGCGCTAAAGGACAAGGCGGGACCCGCGCTCCGAAAAACCGGCGATATTGATTGGGGCGCCCTCAAACGGTAAGCGGTTTTGGAGAAATTAGAGCGATCCCACTCAACGATCGACGTGTGGCAAGTGGAGGAGAGAGGAAACCACCGTTGATCGCGCGCTAAAGGTCGAGCAGGTCAACCGCGCAAAACGTGCTTATGGCGTCGGATCTGGAGGCCCCAAATCAAACGGCTGAGATCGCGCCCGATGTGGGAAGCGGAATAGACGAAGGAATGAGCCGCTATTTAGAAGGATTTGAAGTCCGTTTGACTGCCACGGTGGAGGAAAACTTCATCCACGATGTAATCGAAGAACTGAACCGACGAAGCAGGCTGGCGCGTTACAGGAGGAAATGTGGCCACTCCCTATGAGCTGATGATGACGCTAAGCCAGGGAACTCCAAGCGCAGCTACAGAGGGTGATTCGACGGAGGTGGAAGAGGAACTGAATAAACATGGAAACGAATGGCTTAAAGCCATGAATAGAGACAGAATACACAGTCAGAGAAAGAGATAGAGAAACCAGAATCCTGAGAGGAGGATGGAACAAGGGGAAAAAAGATAGTGAAGCAAAAGAAAAAGAGGACAGAGGGCCGAGTTGGCCAAAGGCAGCGTCGAGCACCAAAGAGCTTGAGGGATTCAAGCCATCCCAGAGAGGATCTGTCCGAACTGAGCACCACACCACATTGGGCTTTTTCCATTGTAGACCAGAAGGTCACAGAGCTGGTAAGCAAAAGAGTTTGTGTACTCCAATGGCTTGGGGAATCCAAGAACCACCCTGCCAAGCAAATCTGTTTCAGGTGACTCATATTGAGTTCCTGCATTGTAATTATCTGCTTAAAACACGATAAAATAAGGCCACCACTGAAGTTGGACCGGAGATGTATCCCTGGAGAATAGGGTGAACTCCTTATTAATTTCTTGTGTTCTTGTATTTCCTTACTGTATTTCTCTGCTGTTTTCCATTTCAAGTGTCTGTGTATTTGCAATCTGATCGATCTACTGCTCAAATAACATAGACACACACCAGCACATGAGTCTGTAATACCTCCAATTAATAATTCTTAATTGAGGTCACTCATTGCGTGATTATCAGATTAAGTGGTATCAGAGCTTTGGGTTGTAAGGTTAGACAAGCTTGTGTTGGTTTAGTTGTTGAATGCTCACTAGATCAAAGTTAAAATTAGGAGAAGGAGAGTTGGTTGAAACAAACCCTGAAATTGGGAGAGTGTATCCTTGGAAGACGATGTTAGAGGAAGGTTCTGTGGGGCCAGACCCTCAATTCATAGAAAGTTTCCTAGTTATAAAGTCTATGGTAGAAGAAATATATAGAGACTTTAGAAAGCATAAGGATGAAGATTCATCAGGTTCCAAGCAAGATAAAGAAGAAGATGAGTCTCATTCCCATGACCACTCAAAAGGAAAAGGGAAAGAGGAAAACTTTCTCACACCTCCTAATAGCCCTGTGCATAATAAGAAAGCATCTTTGATTAAGCTAGATGTTAAATTCGATTTGCCTATATATGATGGAGAGCTAAATGCTGAAAAGTTGGACAATTGGATTAGACAAATTGATGTGTATTGCAGAGTACAGAACATCGACTCAGACAAGAGAAAAATTCAGCTGGCAAGCCTACGCCTAGGAGGCACTGCCTTGGTTTGGTGGGAAGGCAGAACCCAAGCTAACATGAAAAGACATGGTAAGACTATCTCTGTCTGGAGTGAATTTGTTTCTGCCATCAAGAAGCAATTCTATCCATTGGCCTACATGCAACAAGCCATGATGAGTTGGCAAACTCTTCGGCAATTGAAAGGGCAAAGTGTGCAAGGGTACACTCAAGAATTTAGAAAGAGAGCATTGATTCTATGGATCTCATTAGACTCACCAGAGACACTTTTGAAGTACATTGGTGGTCTACACAGCTACATGAGCCATACCATCCTCATGTTCAATCCCACTAGTATAGATGAGGTATCTATACAAGCTACTCATTTATAAGCTAGAGGAAAGAATGGAAATCCAGAAGTTGGGGGACCATCCCAACCCACTGCAAGCAAGAGCAAGGAGAAATTAAAGCAGAAGTGGAAAGCAAGGAAGTCTAACACTTCACAGAAAAGCAAAGCTTCATTCACTGTAAAAAGGATGGGCATGATGATGAGCACTGTTCGATTCTGCATCCAGAGCTAAGACCTAAGAAGTCTGAGGGCAAGAAGAGGAAGACTGCTGCAGCTATTCAGAAATATTTGGGGTCAAACTCGGGAGATGAAACAATCATTGCAGCCAGAGGTATAAAAGGTAAGAATTCAGAAGCATCTACTAGTAATTCTGCTCAATTTGTTATTGATGAAGAACATGAGAGAAAAAGACATGAGCTTTTCCATATTCGAGTTGTTTCGAAATATCAAAAGATTGATACTTTGTTTGATAGTGGCTCATAAGTAAATTTGATTTCTGAAGCATTTGTAAAGAAATTGGGATTAGCAACTACACCTCATAAGAAACCATACCCATTAGGATGGTTGAATGATAAAGCACAACTACAAGTGACTAGACAGTGCAAGCTCAAGTTTTCTTTTGGGTCAGCATTTGTAGATGAGGTTGAGTTAGACATAATTCCTTTGGATATATGTGGAATTGTTTTAGGAAGCCCTTACTCGTATGATAGAAAAGCCATTTTCTATAGAGCTAAGAACAAGTATCTACTTGTTAAATATGGAATTGAATACTTTGTAAGAGCTCATAAGCTCAAGAATAATTATGCTCTCATAAACTCGGGGCAGATGAAAAGAATGATAAATTCATGCAAACAATTCTTACTAATGGTTGTAAAGGAAAAGAAACCCGATAAAACCAGTGTATTTGAGGGCTATAATGCTAAGCAGCAAGCTGATATAGAAAAGATTGTTTCAGAGTATGATGTTCTGTTTCAAGAACCTAAAGGTTTGCCACCCAAAAAGGAAATAGTACATGATATTATTTTGTAGCAAGATGTTCCATTGCCTAACATTGGAATGTACAGGTTTTCTTCTTTAGAGAATGTTGAAATCAAGAAGCAGGTGTAGGAGTTGCTCGAGAAAGGGTTTATCGGGCCTAGCACATCACCATGTGGGTCACCAATCGTTTTGGTGAGAAAGAAAGATGGCTCGTGGAGAATGTGCATTGACTACCGAGCACTGAATAAGGTAACAATCAAAAATCGTTATCCCCTTCCTCGCATAGATGATCTTTTAGATCAATTAAAGGAATCTTTTTATTTCACCTAGCTAGATTTGCATAGTGGATACGATCAGGTCAGGGTTGCAGAGAAAGATGCATGGAAGACAGCTTTCAAAACAAAGCAGGGATTGTATGAGTGGCTGGTTATGCCTTTTGGCTTGACCAATGCCCCTGCTACTTTCATGAGATTAATGAATGATGTACTCAGGCCTTTTCTTGATGATTTTGTTATTATGTATCTGGATGACATTCTGATTTTTAGTAGAACGTGGGAAGAACACTTAAAGCATGTTAAGTAGACATTAGATGTTTTGAAAAGAGAAAAACTTTATGTTAAACTCTCCAAATGTGAATTTGGCAAAACCTCTCTAAATTACTTGGGTCATATAGTAGGGGGTGGTGAATTGAAAATAGATCCCTCTAAAGTGGCAGTCATCGTAAACTGGCCCAAACCCAAGTCTGCTACAGAAGTAAGAAGCTTCTTAGGAGCAGCACAATATTGGAGGAAGTTCATCTCTAACTTTTCCTCAATTGCAGCTCCCTTACATGCTTTGACAGGATTGAACAAGGTGTTTCAGTGGGGAGGCAAAAATCAGAAAGCCTTCGACACGTTAAAGGAAAAGATCAGTACAACACCTATACTAGCACTGCCTGATCTACAAAGACCATTTGAGATACAAACAGATGCCAGTAACTATGCCATGGAAGCAGTGTTTACACAGCACGGTAAACCCATATGTTATCATTCTGATACTTTTAATCCTACAGTAGTTAACTATCCTACATATGATAAAGAATTGTATGCATTAGTTCAGAGTGTGAAAAAGTGGAAACATTATTTGATGGGAAAAGAGACAGTAATACATACTAATCATCAACCACTCCAATATCTACACTCCCAAACTAAGTTGCAAAAATCAAGACATTACAGGTGGATGGGTTTTCTACAACAGTTTCATTTAGTCATCATATATAAAAAGGGAATACATAACAAAGTTGCAGACATGTTATCTAGACCCATCATAAATGCATCTACTATACTTAAGCATAATTCCGTACTACATGAAAGCTACATTGAACACTATGCTCAAGATATATATTTTAAAGATGTATATGCAACTTTGAGTCAAGGCAAAAAGGTAGAAGAATTGGATTATCATGTGAAGGACCGACTCTTGTATCATTGTGGGACACTCTGCATTCCACAAACAAAGAGAGTAAAGATAATTAAAGAGGCACACACTTCTCTGATATCAGGTAACTTTGGGGTAAGTAAAATAGTTGCACAGCTGCAAATATTTTGTTATTGGCCAAAAATGAATGAGACAGTTTCTAGATATGTAAGAGGGTGTACTATGTGTGCTAAAAGCAAGCCCAGCGATAGAAAACTAGGCTTGTACACTCCATTACCAGTTCCTTCTCACCCGTGGGAAAGTGTTTCCATGGATTTTGTTGGGGGACTGCCTAAATCTAGAAAAGGTCATGATTATCTATATGTTGTTGTGGATAGGTTCAGCAAAATGTGTATTTTCATACCTTGTAATAAACAGATCACAACTGAACAAATTGCAAAACTGTTCTTTGAGCATGTATGGGTTCATTTTGGATTACCCACTTCTATTGTATCTGATCGAGACACCCGATTCGTGGGGAAGTTTTGGTCGAGTCTATGGGAACTGATGGACACCCAACTAAAGAAAAGCACAGCTTTTAATCCACAAACCGACAGCCAAACAGAAGTAGTTAACAAGACAGTGATCTAGTTGCTAAGAGGATATTGCAGCAAACATCCTAAACTTTGGGATGAACACTTATGTTATGTGCAGCATGCTTACAATAGAGAAAAAAATTCTTCCACACAGAGATCTCCTTTTGAAACCTGTTTTGGTTTCACACCAAGGTCTCCTTTGGATTTTGTCTTTGGTAAAGATACCATGGTTGATGGATACAGTGATGTGGACAAGACAACTAGGTTCATTGAACAGATCCAGGAGATCCACCAAGCAGTACAGGAACAGCTGGAAAGGAGCCAAGCCAAATAAAAGGCTAGGCATGACAAGCATCAGATGGAGCATAGTTTTCAAGTTGGAGACTAGGTCTGGCTGTATATCAGCGAGGACATGATGCAAAGTGAAGTTAAAAAGCTAAAGCCTATCAGGTATGGACCTTTTAGGATACTTGAGAATATTGGTGAAAATGCTTTTTGCCTTGATCTACCATCTTACATGCACATCTACTCAGTCGTAAATGCAGACTGCTTGAGATTGTTTGAACCTTCAATGATTGAGGATCCTGAAGAGCAAAGTCAATTGCCTTCTATTGATGACCTGCTACCTGAATATCTAAATGAATTGCAGGAAGACACTGTCTTGGACAGGAAGGTGAGGACAATGCGCAAAGGAGATGTTGAGTACCTCAAAATTGGGCTCAAAGGTTCATAGCCGAGCAGTGCAAAGTGGATTGAGATTGGGCAAGTGAGACAACAGTACCCTCACTTAGTCGATGCTTGAAAACCAACTTTTAGTGGTCCAAAAGCTTTTCAGTGGGAAGGTCGTGATCCGAATTGGATCCATAAAAGAACTGTCAAAGAGAACCATGATTGTATCAGGTCGGGACAAACTTCTAAAAATTCCAAAACAACGATCAAAAACACCCTAAACCAGTGGTAATGGCAGCCAGCATGGAACGACGAGGACCCTGGTCAAAGCGCACTGACCGAGGCCCATGGAGACTGCGCGGGAGGCCGAATTAGCCCCTAGGAGCCCCAGATCTGGAAACAGAGGTGGATTTTGATGTGTGATTCGCCAGGCGAAAAGGACCAAAATGGAGAAGCCCCGAGCACTTGGACGCGTGGGGAGTCGGAGAACCACGGGCTAAAAGAAAAAAAGCGCTAAAGGACAAGGCAGGACCTGCGCTCCAAAAAATCGGCGGTATTGATCGGGGCGCCCTCAAACGGTAAGCGGTTTTGGAGAAATTAGAGTGATCCCACTCAACGATCGACACGTGGCAAGCGGAGGAGAGAGGAAACCACCGTTGATCACGTGCTAAAGGTCGAGCAGGTCAACCGCGCGAAACGTGCGTATGGCATCGGATCTGGAGGCCCCAAATCAGACGGCTTAGCTCGCGCTCGATGGGGGAAGTGGAATCAATGAAGGAAAGAGCCGCGATTTAGAAGGATTTGATGTCCGTTTGATTGCCACGATGGAGGAAAACTTCATCCACAATGTAACCGAAGAACTGAACCGACGAAGCAGGCTGGCGCGTTACAGGAGGACATGTGGCCACTCCCTGTGAGCTGATGATGACGCCGAGCCAGGGAACTCCAAGCGCAGCTGCAGAAGGCGATTCGACGGAGGCGGAAGAGGAACTGAACAGACATGGAAACGAATGGCTTAAAGCCATGAACAAAGACAGAATACACAGTCAGAGAAAGAGACAAAGAAACCAGAATCCTGAGAGGAGGATGGAACACAAGGAAAAAAGACAGTGAAGCAAAAGCAGAAGAGGACAGAGGGCCGAGTTGGCCAAAGGCAGTGTCAAGCACCAGAGAGCTTGAGGGATTCAAGCCATCCAAGAGAGGATCTGTCTGGACTGAGCACCACACCACATTGGGCTCTTTCCATTGTAGACCAGAAGGTCACAGAGCTGGTAGGAAAAAGAGTCTGTGTACTCCAGTGGCTTTGGGAATCCAAGAACCACCCTACCAAGCAAATCTGTTTCAGGTGACTCATATTGAGCTCCTGCATTGTAATTCTCTACTTAAAACACAATAAAATAAGGCCACCACTGAAGCTGGACCGGAGATGTAGCCCTGGAGAATAGGGTGAACTCCTTATTAATTTCTTGTGTTCTTGTATTTGCTTATTGTATTTCTTTGTTGTTTTCCATTTCAAGTGTCTGTGTATTTGCAATCTGATCGATCCGTTGCTCAAATAACATAGACACACACCAGCACATGAGTCTGTAATACCTCCAATTAATAATTCTTAATTGAGGTCAGTCATTGGGTGATTATCAGATCACTAGTTCTCCTGTTTTTTAGTGTTAAGTGACCAAGGTCCTACCCCGATATATAATCTTTATTATAAACATGGTGGGGGCTTAACATTGAGTTTGGGCCATTAGGCATTATGGTTTACACTTGGGCCTGTCAAGCTTTAAACAAACCATTATGGCTGCATGTGTAAAAGTATGAATGGGTTGGAAACCAATTCAACGTTGTGATTTATGTTTAGTAGTTTCGCTAAATAAGAGTAGTCCACCAAAGGCATACCTACAATGATAAAAGGGGTATGAACGTGTTAGAAACTGCTTTAGTATAAAGCACTATATTTCAGAGTTATGCCATAGCTGGAGATTCGCTAGAGTTGGAGAACTTTGCTAAATATTGTTGTTGGAGTCAATGGCGATTTCCAAGGACACTGGATCAAGGCAGCAAGGACCACAAAGCTTAGAGAATTAATGGAGTAATGTCCACATTATTGAAAGTCATCCCTGATAAGAGGGTTTGTATAATATATCAACTATAGGCAAGGGAGGCCATATCGATAAAACAAGGCAAAATTAATGGTGGTACTCCTTGAGTGTGCAGGTTGGACTGAGAACAAATCACAACATGGAAAAACACTAAGACGCCATTTCTATGATATAATATAGCTGCAATGGCCGAGAAGCAGTACAAAACCGGATGGTAAGGCATAATGTAGTACACTGGGGCAAAGAGATGTGAAGAAGTTCCAACATCAATCTATGTGTTACAATGGATCAAAAATCATGAATGAAGAGTTATATTGTGGGGGATTAAAACAAAGAATTGAGAGAAATAGAGATGTGTGGAAAGCTCTGTGTGAGAAATAACTGCTGAGAGAGGTCAAGAGTTGATATATAGAGTGTATGAAGGATGAGGGATGAGTATGTGTTGTTGAAGAGTGTGTTGTGTCACTGCAAATGAGAAGATACCAATGAGATGTTGAGCAGGATGCTAAAGAGAATAGAGACCCAAGAGTTGGCTAGTATAAAGAGTTGAAATGAGGCAAAGTACATACCAAGAACATAGAGTATTAATTCCCTTATTGACTCTGGGTTGGTGCCTACAAAACAAGGAGTTGAAGCTTCCATTTAGTGGGTGTCTGAAGATATCTTGGAGGTTGGTGCCTCCTGCAAGTGGGTCTTGCAATAAACCTATGAAGTTAGTGCTTCTGATAAGCTAATCAAATGTCTACAAAGAAGGGAGTTGGGGCTTCCTACTAGTTGGTGCTAGCAAACAATCTAAGGGACGTGGTGCTTCCTATGAGGGGGTATGCATGAACAACATGATGTAATCAGAGTAGCGACTTTTGATTTACATCATAACAAAATAGATTGGCATTTTTTCCCTTTTGGGTTTCCACACTAAATCCTCTGTGTTTATATATGTATGTTGCTCATGATATTGATGTGTATGTTCATGTGTTGAGCTAAGTTTCTATTTACATAACATGCTCATGGTTGCTCATAGGAATGGTTTCCAAGTTAGAAAAAACATATTTGCATAAGAATTAAATTATCCTTAATATTTTTTTTTCTAAGTAAGTTTAATCTATTAATATGATACAAAAAAGAAGTTACAATGAGGCCCGGCCTCAAAAGTTCTGAACATCATTCATCACACAGTAAGATTGTCTAGCGTTGACTGCCCCAACAGAGGGGAAACCAGTCCAAGAAAGCATAAGAGCCCCAACAGAGGGGAAACCAGTCCAAGAAAGCAAAATAGCCCACGCAGGGGTTATCAATTTTGATCACAAAACAACAAAACATTTTAGACATTACAGAGTCATAACCAGGAAACACACAAACTTAACCATAACTGCCCAGTCAACAAGACAAAACATCCACCTGGCAAACTCGACACCTGGCTGCCAATTGTCAGTCTTAGAGGTTGTCCGGGGCTAGTTCTTCCACAATCGGACACGCATATTTGTCCGAATCGTCATCCTCATCTGATGTGCCACTACCATGTGCTAGATGGACTCCCTCAATGTTGCATGTGCCCACACGCATTCCAGATGTGTCGCCACGACGACTGCTTGAGGCCTGCGTGTTACCAAGCTTGCCTTCCTCAGCTTGCTGGCTACCAACCAATGTTTTACCATGCAGGGTGGCTCTATCTTTGTCTGCGCACTATTTACCGGGGTGGCACCTGCTCCTGTTGCTTGGTTCTGCTCTGTTCGGCTCATCATTGTGTGCAAACAGAGGAGCTGGCGGTTCAGTTTCTTTAATGAAAGCGATTGTAACGGTGGCTATGATTACGGGACAATTCAGGGAGCTACGAAATCGAAATTGCGTGGTATGGGGAGCTGGATGCAGAGGTAGGGGGAAATTGGCAGTGTGAACTGCCGCATCTCCTCTTCTTGTGCAATGGAGCCAAGCTCTTCCTCGTCCACTGCGGGTGTTTGGGTAATGCCCAGGGAAAGAGCTATGCGGATTGGGATTGTCAGCTGAGGAAGCAGGGGAGACCGAATCAGAGCTAGGCGTAGCAGGAGAGCGGGTGCTCCCACCTCGAGTGCCACCTCTCTTGCTTTGCATATGATGGCAGACCATGGTGGGGTTGAAAGTAGGGATAACAACAGAGGGGATGGTGGAGGAACTGAATGGAGAATGGACAGAGGAAGTGTGGACCTAAGCTAAGTTGCAGAGACTGGTGTGGGAATAATGGAATCCGTTGCCCAGGTCAATGCAACTTAGCAACCAACATCGACTACCTGTTACAGTGCGCAAACAAGGCTCTCCAGCCTGTGAAGGACAAACACAATGAATCAGGGGGGAGGAATTACAGAGTGGTTTGCAGGCTCCATAGTTATGAGTGATTTGGTTCTGTCTTGGCCAGAGCATTCATTAAATGGCGCCTGCAAGGGGCCTTGAATGCAATTCAGGTTGGCATGGGGGAAGTTGCAGGGGGCCATGTGGCCAGCCCTTCCGCCACCTAACCGTCTCATCATCTTAATGACCTTGATAATCACCTGCATCCGGGTGCGTTTCTTCTTCCTGTACCATTTCAATCTGCACCAATTCATTGTATTCTTGTAACTGAAGAGTAGTGGCGATAGTATTAAGTGTGCCTGCATGAAAGGTCCTTCCACTGTCTACTCCAATGTTAGCTAGAAGATCTGCTACTTTGTTTCCATCCCTACGAGTGTGTTTAAGGGTTACTGCTCTGTGGGTTGAGAGCCATTGTTCAATGAGCTCTAATCGTTCTGCCAATCTCCAACTGCTTCCAACCTTGTATGAAGGCATCCCCTGCAGGATCTGATTAACCATGTTAATGAGAATCTGAGAATCCCCTTCAATTATAAGTGGGAAGAAATCATGGAGTTGTGCAAGGAGAAGCCCCTGCCATATCCCTTCTAATTCCGCCGAATTATTCGTATCCCAACCAATTGAGCCTATGTAGGTTAGAAGAGGAATGCCCTTGTGATCCCTGAAGACTCCTCCATATCCTGCTTTGCCTGGATTACCTTTAGACGCTCCGTCGAAGTTAAGTTGTATCATATGCTGGGGCGGAGGAGTCCATCTGTCTAGTGTCTTTCCTTGTGAGGAAGTTTTGCCCTGATTTGCTTGCATATGGTTCCACTGAAGGTTCCAGTTTGCCCATATATTCTGTTCCTGTGGAATGGTGGGATAATCTTCTTCGTACCATGTTTGAAGCATTAAGGTTTCTCGAAGGTTTTGACACATATTATTCCATAGGACTTCTAAAGGGGAGGATTGGTCCTTGAAGATGCGTCGATTCCTTTCTTTCCAAACAGTCCACATGAGGAGACCTGGGATAAGTTTCCATAAAGCATTTAACAGTTTGCTTTTGTAAGGACTGATTGCCCAAGTGCGTATAGTGTTGGGGATATCCTCCTTAACTCGTCCATCTTTTTGGCATCTGAAGCTAACTTTTTCCCATAGTCTATTTGCCAATGGGCAGGAATTTATTAGGTGCTCAGTGGTTTCTTCCACCTGTTTGCAGTTGGGACACATAGAAGGCCCATGAAAGCTTCTTTTCCGTAGGTTGTCCCAAGTGAGGATTTTATTTTGGCATAGCAGCCAGAGGAAAGTGGAAACTTTTGGCCAAATGGTGGGAGCCCATACTTTGTTCCATAGTGGGTCTTTGACTATTTGATTTCTTATAGTTAAATTGTAAGCCTCTTGTGTAGTGAAGGTTCCTTTCACCTCATAACCCCATCTGATTTTATCCCTCTTGTCAGAGTAGCGAATTTTCCTGTTTGAAAGCTCTGTTTCCAGATTGTCCTTGATGAGCTGTGTGCCTTGCCTGATGATGTGGTCCGAGTTCATCCATTGCCTGTATCCTTGTGCGTGGGTAGGCTTCCAGTGTTGATTTACCTTTACCATCAATTGCCCTTCCCAATCCTGTATTTGGTGGGGTTCGATCAGGTCCTTCAACTTGGGTCTTTACTGCCAAGAATCTTCCCAGAACCGCGCATTATTACCATTCCTAATTTCCCAGAAGTTGTGCTGTTGAATTAAATCCTTGTGTTGTTTAGCTGCATTCCAGATGAGAGAGCCTGAGCCAACTTCTGTGAGTCTGATTAAGTCATCTACTGGTCGGTTATTGGCATATTTTGTTGTCCAAAGGATAGCCCAGGGAGTATGCGGTTCCGAGATCCATTTCCACCAGATGCGAGCTCCCATGACTGCATTACTATGTTGAGGATCACGAAGCCCAGTACCTCCAGAGATTTTTGGGAGGCACACTGTATCCCATTTTACCAAAGCCCATTTTCTCTTTTGGCCTGTGTTTCCCCACAAAAAGGCTCTTTGAAGATTTTTAATTTCTTTGAGAACCCATTTTGGCGCTGCCAAAACTGAAAAAAGGTAAAGCGGCATGGATTGCAGCACGGCTTTGATTAAGACTAGATGGCTTGCCATGTTTAGAGCTCGATAAGTCCAGGAAGAGAGACGGGCTTCCAATTTTTCCAAGAGCAATTGCCAAGATGAGTGCTTTAAAGCAGTATCTATCATGGGAGCGCCCAGGTATTTGGAGGGAAGAGCAGCTATTGTAAAACCCAGGATCCGAGCAATTGAGGCTTGGGTTATAGCAGGGGTATGAAAGAAAAAGATCTGGGATTTGGTCTTGTTAATGCAAGCTCCAGAGGCATCTGAGAATTCAGACAAAATGGTTTTTAATTTGAGGGCTTCCTGGACCGAGGGATGGCCAAACAACATGTTATCATCCATAAATTGTTGGTGGGTGAAGGCAGGGGTGTTGGGAAAGGATAGTCCTCTCAGTTGCTAGGTTTGAAGAGCCTTGATGCATCTTCCCAGTCCTTCCGCCATTATGACGAACAGAAAAGGGGAGAGGGGATCTCCTTGTCGGATACCTCTGGAGGGGTGAAAGGGGGTGGAAGGGATCCCATTGATCAAAATGGAGAAGAAGGAAGATGATATAAGACTCATGACCCATCTAACCCAGGGGGGAGAAGCCAAAGGCTATCAACATTTTGTGAATATACTTCCAGCTTAAACTATCAAAAGCTTTGGAGAGATCGATTTTTAGGAGCATACCTGCTTTTTTGGATTGCTTTAAGGAGTGTATAATCTCGTGAGTGAGAATGATGCCATCCATGATTTGCCGTCCTTCCACATAGCCTGATTGCTCGGGTGATATGAGTAAAGGAAGCAGAGGTTTTAGTCTGGAAGCAATAACTTTGGAGATGATTTTGTATATGACATTACATAGAGCAATAGGCTAGAATTTGTCTGGAGTCTGAGAATGTTCTTCCTTGGGGATGAGAGCTATAAAGGTTGCGTTCAGAGAGGGAAGCATCCATCTATTAGTTCTGGATTCCTCAACGACTTGCCAAACCTCCTCTTTGATGAGATCCCAGAAGCTGTGGAAGAAATTGGATGTGAAACCATCTGGGCCAGGCGCTTTTCCTTCTTTGAGTTGTTGCATGGCTTTCTCCACTTCCTGTAAAGATATTGGCCTGAGGAGGAGCTGATTGTGTTCCTCTGTTATGATCTTTGGGACATTCTTAGTAATTTTCTCAATAGCCTACAGTCTATCTATCTGAGGTTCTTGGTGTACCCGCTTGAAATGAGTAAGAAACTCTTGTTCTATTTCCTCATGTTTTTCCAGCCGTTCCCCCTGCAGATTCTGGATAAAGGTGATGTTGTTATGCATTCTTCTTTAGATAGTAGTGCGATGGAAAAACTTTGTGTTTCTTTCGCCCTCTTTAAGCCATCTAATTCTTGATTTTTGTTTCCAAAGTATTTCTTCTTGCTTTGCTCTTTCGGATAGTTGTGTTTGTAGGTATTTTTCCAGCTCTGAGATGACTTCAGATCTTCCTTCCGTGATGATCCTCTACTGTAGTTTTTTCATTTCTTGATCTAGAACGCTTTGTGCTTGGAAGTTGTTGCCAAAGGTAATATGATTCCATTGTTTAATGTTGTTCTTGAGATTTTTGAGTTTTTGCTGGAATTGATACATTTTTGTGCCATCCGGGGGTTTGAAATTTTTCCAAACCGCATTAATCAGGTTGTTGAAGTCTAGGTGTGTCATCCAGAAAGCCTCAAAGCAGAAGGGCCTTCGTGTGGTGTTTCCCGGCCTTTTCCACTAAAGTGCAATACGCCAATGATCTAATCCTGAGATTGGTAAGATCGACACCGAGAAATCCCCTCCTAGATGGATTGCATTGTCTAATAGCAGGAACCGGTCCAATCGTGAGGCAATTTGATTTGCACCTGCTCGTTTGTTATTCCATGTGTATATTCCATTGTTGGATGACATATCTATGAGCCAGTTATCTTGGATGAAGTTTTTGAAGTGAATGCTTTCATTGTCCAGTTTGGCCCTGCCTCCTCTTTTTTCTTCCAGCTTTGTTATCATATTAAAATCTCCTCCTGTGATCCAGATTGGATGAGTTCTTTTAGAGTTGATCAAAGCTAAAGTATTCAGTATGTCTATCTTATTCATTGCTTCCTGGGGGAAGTAGACATTGGTTAGGTGACCATGTACATTTGTCCCTGTAATATGGAAGGTTGCTTGAATGAAATGCTTACTCGCATGAATGTTATCAAGTGTGATAGCACGTTCATCCCAGACTATTGCTAGTCCTCCTGATGCACCTGAGGCATCCACCGCTACCGCTTTGCTACCTGGCCACGCTTTTGCAAGTGTCTGGTCCAGTGTTGTAGAATTACATTTGGTTTCTTGCATGAAGAAAATTTGGGGTTTCTCCTGTTGAATCATGTTTTTTATCAGTCTATATTTCCCGGGGCTGTTGAGCCCTCTGATGTTCCATGAAATGAGCTTCATGATGCACTGTTAGGTAGGGGATTGTAATACTTTGTAAGCTTGGAATATCTTCCCGATTCCACCAGCATTTCCCCAATGTGGATGGTTCTTTGTAGATCGGTTTTCCTACCTCTTTTTTTATTGTCTTTAGAAATATTTTTACCATCCCATTGACTCCCAGGTTGGATGCCTAAAGATCTTTGTTGTTGTGCTCTGGAGAGGATGACTTCTAAGCTTTCCAGTTGCCTCTCTGGGATTTTGTCGTATTCTTTTTTCTTGCAAGCTTGTTCTAATCCCAGTATATCCAGATCTCCAATGTCGAAGCTCTCCGGCTCCTCTTCCATGTGTTGGGCCTCACTTCGTTCCACTGTTGTTTCCGCTACAGTCGTGGTTTCCTGTTGCACATTGTCAACCTCCATGCCCTGAATATTCCATTTCGGGGAATGACTGGGAAAGGCAGAGTTAAGATCTGTAGATTGTACAGACTTTTGGGCCTTCTTAGAGCTCGAGGGGGTGGAATGAGGAGTCATCTTGGGGATTTCCTCTGAATGGTCAGGGATTTCATAGTTATTTAGTTCCGGCTGATTCAGGGTCTCAAAGCTATTGCTTGTGGATGGCATAGAGGTATTGGCTACAGGTTTTTTAAGGCTTGAAGAGGGTTTTTTGTGATTCTTTTTACGGTTGGTGACTTTGGTAAACCCATCCGAGTCAGATTTGTCCGGAGTGGAGGGGGTCGAGGTTTTCAGATTTGAAGGGCAGTCTCGAAATAGATGGCCAAGGGCATGGCATTTCCTGCATCGGAATGGAACATGCTCATAATCTATTGATTGTATCCATTCAAAATCATCATGGTACAGACTTACCGCGTCCGGGAGAGCTTTGTTGAGATGCATATAGACACAAATTCGGGCATAGGAGGTATATCGCCTGAGTTTCGTCTCCTCCGCGATTTTAATGAATTCCCCTAAACCATTCCCGATATCTTGCAGCGAGTCTTCATCCCAGTACTCCAAAGGGAGGGAATAAAGGTGAATCCACACTGGTGCCCAGCTTAAATCCTCTTTGTCTGGATTGAATCTTTCAATCCAATCTCTCAGATATAAACCTGCTGCATTGAAAAAGTAAGGTCCTCCATCAAGGACTCTGTTTCGATCTTCTATACAGTTGAAAATCGCTGTAAAGAAGCCTTTAGGCCCCAACTACAAGGTAATGTGCCCTTTTGGTTTCCACTTGGCTGCTATCCAACCATGCAAAGCTTTCTCAGTGGGCCAAAAGCCTATAAATTTCCAATCAACGCGTGATCCTTCATGTACTGGATTTGAGTGTTGATCTGGTGGCTTGGGAGCTCAATCTTAGGCCTTTCGGCAGCTACAGGTTTACAAGTTTCCGACGTCGCCTTGGGAGCTTCATTCTTGTTCGTATTGTCTGGCAAAGTTTTGGGTTCTGTTCCGGCATCTTCCTAGTGTTCCTTCCTGACATCTTCTGTATGCATTGGAGTGTTTTCAGCGACATTGGGGGGAGGCTCTATATCCTCCCCCTGGGGGGTTTCCATTGCTTGCGTACTATTCCTTTGTCGTGTAGTGTTTGTCTTGTTACTGATGAGCGATGACAGAATGTCGTGGTCTGTGTAGGTCTATCGTGTGTAGGCCTGACCCAAACCCTAGTCGTCCATGATCGCCTCCTGCCCAGTTCCCTCAAATTATCCTTAATATTGATTCACCCCCCAGTATTAATTATTGTTTCCAACAATTCTTCGGTATTGCTTAAATTTCATAAATAAAATGAGTCATTACTTTCCACAGATTCTTTTAAAAAAGGGAAAAAGATTATGAACTTATAAAATGAGTATGTAAACTAAAAAATATGTTTGAATAGTTATGGATATGATTTTATTTCCTCCACTCCTTATCACTTGTGTTCCCAATGTCTCTAGTTGGAACTTGCGATCTTCAAAATTATATCCTTCTCAATTTTCCCTGTATATCAAAACATACAATTTTAAAATTATATATTATATAAACCATCCTATGTGATTTTAAAATAATATAATATAAATTCCATCCTATGTGATTTAAAAGAAATATAATATAAAAACCATCCTGTGCAATTTCTAAACCAAGAAGAATATAAGATAAATAAAATGCACCATCAGACACACCATACAAATGAAAAGTTAGGTATTTGGTGAGCATGTTATTTGGTTTCTTATTGCACCTTGCCTCCACATAGTTCCCTCCTCTATTCTCTACCACGATCTTATTGGTTGAGTTTTCCAATAAATATAAATCCTTGCTATCTTCACACTACTTCTTGAGATTTTTTGCTAAATATATTCCTACCTCTATTCTTCTTCCTTATATATAGTTAAATTTCTTCTGGCTATTTTTATGCAATTGTGTTTTAAACGATGAAAATGAAATTAGGAAAAACATGGACATGGAATAAGCATACAAAGATAATGAATAAGTTCAAGTTATGAAATCCTCAATACTTAATTAAATCAATAGATTGGATCTACTTCCACGGGGGCTTCACTCAATGAACCTCTGATATATCACCTGTGTTCATGGCATACTAAACAATACCCCTAATTTGAATACATTGGAAAATACCTCTAAAAATCACAGTATTTAACCCCCTACCAATATGAACCCAATACACCTCCCCAATTTAAAAAACCCCTAATTTCACTAGATATTGGAAGTATCCATTTTTTCATTAACATTTTTTATACCCCTTTATATTTTTTCATTAACTTTGAGCTCCATTTCTTATACCCGCCAATATAAAAACCCTTTACCCCCTATATATCCTCCAATATATTAATTCAAATTTTCCTCAATATATATCCCCCAATATGAACCCACGTGGTATGGTGTTGCTCCACCAATGAAGCCCCTGTGTCTACTTCCTTGCCACTTTTTTATTGCATCACCTATTACAGGATACAAACAAATTGTGTAATCTGATAAGATGAATTAATTTAGATGTGCAAAATCATAGAAATCTAGCTACACCTCAAATTGCCATTTTCTCCCTAGATCGCTCGGTTAATATTGAGGTTTTGTCCTTTTCATTTAAAAAAAAAAATTGGCAAGCCATGGGTGGTTTGGTTGCTAAAAGCCATGCGTGTGGAGCATATTTATTATTTTTAGTTGCATGAATGAATGTATGTTCCTAGATTTCATGGTTTTGTTACATGATTTTAGTTCTTGCAGTCCTTGCTGCACACGTCATTGCTTTATCCTCACACTCTTCTTGCTATGCATGCCACTACCCTCTCATTAACTAATTGTGGCTTTTTCAAGTAATAATGGAAGAGATCTAGTAGTAATTGTGGCATGTTGGTGCATGCTTGGGTAGGAAATTTTCATTGCATTATTGAATTTCATGCATAGGGTGCTTACATTTTTCTTCGAAAATAAAACCCTCCTTTGAAACTAGGGCTTTCAATTAATAAAGTATTTTTTGATTTAACTCCTTCATATAGTAAGAGTTTGAGACTGAAAATGTAAAATGATCAAATTTCTATTATACTTATCATATTTGCTATTATAACTCCAATTATGAAGTGCATATCCTTTCTAGATATATTGGCACAAGTTTGATTGAAGCATGTGAAATCTATCAAAGATATATGATATGTGAAATTCGAAGATCTGTTACCGCAAAAAACCATGAGAAAGAGATGATTTTAAATCAATGATATCTCTACTTCCTAGACTTTGTTTTAGATGTTTTTTTTTTTGTGAAATGGTTTTTTTTTAGAGGAATTTAGACCTATGGCTATTTTATTCAAGATTTTCATAGAAAGATTTAGAAATCAACTTGAATGTTATCATCCTCATTTTTCCATAAAAAATATGCAAAAAAAATAAATAAAAAATCTCATTTTGTGTCAATAAAATTCCCCTACTTTCAGACCAAGAAAGAGCTCTAGTACCATTTGTAGTAAACTTCAAAGATAAAAGAGAGAACATAACCTTTGATTTAAAAAATAAACGCTTGAGCATCAAAGATACCAAAACATTCATAATGAAGAACACAACAATATAGAGAGAAGAAACCTTGAAGTAGGGTAACGCCATCAATTACTCATGTAAGGACCCACTCCACAAGTTGCGTTATCAAAAAACAATGCAATCCAACACAACTCTAATACAATGATGTTTGTGCGTGTTTATGATTTTTCATTACTATTCTTAAGGGTTTATGTCAAATACCTTTATTATTATATTGTTTCCTTTCAATTATATAGTGGTTGTATTTCATTATTATGGCCACATTATGTTCATTATACTCTTGGATACCTCCCTAGTTACCCCATATTATTTGATCTAAATACATTACAAGGATATTATGAAAAAAATTGTTTTTAATACAGTAGATCTTTGTTGAAGTGTGTTTAGTGTTAGAGTACATGATCTATTACTATGTATACTATCCTAAGGGAGCAGATTCATATTAGAGCATGGATATAAAATCCTTTATAGAGGATATTAAGCCCTCTTCTTTTACTTTGGGTCCTCTTATTTTACTTTATTTGTGTGGCTAAAAAATTCCATGACATAAGTTTTGATACCAACCCTTCAAAAGAAAAAGAAAAGTGGAGTAAATAGAACACTCACACACTTCATTATAGTATGTAATCTTCTTAAAAAGAGTTTTGAAACTAAAATTGGAGAAACCCAATATTGAATATATTTTTCATAAATTAAAATATAATATTGTTTCACTACTTTAGAATTAAATTATGATATCCTTTAATTATTTCAAAGTTGTTTTCTTCGAAGTTGTGCACATTCTCTAAAGGTATGCTTTATCTTAAGTTGTGCATGTATCCAAGGGCATGTTTTTTATTTCTCCAAGGTTTGGTGCATTCTTTCATGTATTTTAGTTTTCTCTTTGTTTCAACTATATTTAATAGAACTATAGGTATTGAGAAAATTGATACCATATAAAGAGAAAATGGTGGTGATGAAATGTTGAAATTCTTGTCAAATCAACAAAAATGAAATAAAAGTAAGGAAGAAAACATGAAACCAACAATGTATAAAATGGTAGAGTGAGATATAAAAGAAGAAAAGTGCTAATGGATAAAAAATCACTGAAAGTGGTGTATATGAATGCTACATGAATAAAATTTGGAAAGAATATGATAAAATAAATAACAATACTATATATAGTCAATTAAAGAGAGATAAAGATATCAAAGTCAAAATTAATTGAAGCTTAACATTCTATGGCACAAAAATGTAGGAAATAAAACACTTAAGAACCAACACAGACAGGTTGAGATATAAAACAAGAAGATGGAGGGAACTAAATGATCCACGGAAGGAAAGGTTGTGCCATCTATGTGGAAATGAGGAGGTATAAATTGAGCAACACTTTATCCTATATTGTATAACATGCTCACAAATTAGGGACATCAAATTTTCATATTAGAGATTGAGAATCAACATTTTAGGGATATCTACTAAGATATACAATGAGGTTAGTCACGTCAAGTGGGTGTAGCTCGGGTGGTAGGGAGGAGTTGCTATTACCCTCCCCACCTGATTTCTAGCCCACCAAGATTGGCATGCTTGCTCCTTGGGAGTCATTTCTACGTGAAAGATAACCAACTCACCTATACATGGATGGGTTTTCTCTAGATGTAGCTAGTATCAATCTCTAGTACAATGAACCATAAAATAAAATAAAAAAAGGATGGTCAAGAAAATAATGTGGGAAAGAATAAAAAGGTTGAATAAATTAACACAGTAGCAAACCCTTAATGTGGAATGAAGGTAGTAGAGCAAATTGAGTAAATCAAATCTATGATTTAGATCTAGACATTAATATGTTTTCTCTAATTATACCAATTTATTATTTTAGTTATATTAAACTATAACCAGCAAAATGTAAATTTTGTTCTTCCATATAACCTTTAAATCTTATATATTTTATAACATATTCTTTTCCATGAGAAATATCTTTGTATTTCATATGAGGAATATATATGTTTTTGTCTTCGAGGAACTCCTAAAACAACAATAGTAGAAGTCATTACAAAAAAGACTCATTGTAATGGAATCCATGGGGGAGGATAACAACATTTCTCTAAACATTCCCAATGGGGGTGAGGATTGAGGATGGTTGCGTTAGGGAGCGCCCACCATCCTGGCACAAGACTTAATGCAAGGCATTAAAAATTGGGGGTGTTGTGGCTACCCCTGTGTATGCAATCACATGCGACACATCAAGATTTAGAAATATGTGAGGTAGGACAAGTTTAAATGAGGAAGGGTGAGTGGACACCAATGTTAATTCACCAGAATATCGAAGCGAAGAGATTGGAGTTGTTTTGTATCTTCAAAGGAAGGAATGTTTGCAAGCTTGTTGGCTCGCTAATTCTAGATCTGTTAGCTTGGAGAGGAATTACGTAGTGATAATCGAGATAGAGAGGCAAAGTATCGTCACTACCTACCTTACCTACATTTTATTGGGTGACCATCAGACCCTGCATGCGAACATTGGAACATGCCTCTCACTAGGTAATTCTGAACTTTTCCAGGCGTCTTGGTTTAGTAGTTGTGTTTTGGTTAAAAATTTGGCTTATGTAATGCCTTTTTATCCTTAGTGATTCTAGAGTTGGCTCATAACTTGGATCTTCAGTATGTATTACGATATCAACGGTTTTTTAGTGTTATTGTCATGGCTTAGGGAAGGGTATTTTCCTCTTGCACTTGGTCTTAGGGTGTACTTATGTTTAATTATTGCGGGCTCTAGTTTTATTTGTGGTCTTGCTACAGACTTTAGTCTTATTTGTGGTATGAGCTATGAAATCACAATTATGGCTCTAGTGAGGAAAGCCTAGTTGTGGCCATCCTTTTGCACCTTGGTATTATTTAGTCATTAGGTGTTTTCAAGTCTAATTGTTGTGTTTTTTTTTTATGGATTTTGTTGGGATACCTTGCTCACCACTTCAGCTTTGAGAGATTTGTTGTGGTTGTGGGTTTGGTGATTTTCCACTGGTATATTGTGTGTAGTTATTTTTTAGGTACAACCCTGACAACTCACCACCATGCAGAGGCAATGCATGAGAAGCCGTAGAGGTGGGGGGTGTGGTCAAGGCCAATAAGACTAGAATCATGATAACCAACAAGCCCAAGAGGCTACTGAAGGTTTCAACTCAGCCATCCCTGATGACATTTGAAATGAATTGCATAATATTAAAAACTTGGTTGCTAGAGATCGACACACTATGTCTGATTCATAGCTATTAGAGGATTTTGGACAATTGATTTCAAACCCTGGGCACACCAGGGGTCATTGGAATCAGTACCTCCAAGCTTTGTTCCTTTATTACAAGATGAAAACTTTAATGGGTAGAATCATGATGGAAAGACAGGCAGACCAATATATTGTCTTTGCTCACATCATGGACATGGAAAGAGAGTAATGTAATATGAGATTCCATATGGAAAGGATGGACACTCATCTAGCTCATATCGAACGCCACATCCCTTGCATTACTACCTCATTAATCCCTCCAAGCTTCAGTGCACAAGATACAACACCAATAAATTCCTCTGATTCCTAGATGTTAGATGTTTGGTGTTAGTTTTTTATGGCATGATACTCTGATAGACTCTTTAGTGATGTTGCAAATATTGTACTTTTTCAGTTTTCGTCTTGCTACTCTATCGACAAATGGCCAAAACACTTGGTTTCCCATTAGGCTAGTTGAGATTATCTCCTGTAAATTCCGATGGAAGTGAATAGTCAAAAAATGTAATGGATTTTTAGTTGATGTGAGGTCCAAAATTTTATATTAAAAAACAAAAAAACATTGCTCTAAACCACCTAAACTAAATCCAATTAATATATTGTATAATTGTACCAAGATGCACTCTCCAACCCATTATTGTAGAGATGTTGTAACATAATGTTTAACATTTTGACTAAGTCAATTTACATAAAAATAAAAGCAAAATAAAATTAACTAAAAAGATTAATAATGTTAACTAAACATTTAACTTGATCAAAATAAAATAGAAAGATAAAAATAAAAGTAACAAAATATATGTAAAATAACAAGAAAAATAAAAATGAGCTATGTTATTGAGAATCCTTAGTATTGGCTCGTGATATTCATGTGGAATGTAACCTATTTAAAGAGAGAAATTAAACTAGCCTAGATCCATATTAATTCTGAATCTACCAAGTGTAGATAGGGATCAAATGTGTTATATGAAAGCCTTTTTTAGAATGGAAAGAGATTTGATTCCTCTGGGTGTTGGGTAGATCTAGAGTTAAGATGGTGTGCAAGCCTCTTTTAGAATGGAAATAGATTTGATTCCTCACGGTGCTAGGTAGATCCAGAGTTAAGATGGTGCTGGGTGGATCTAGAGTTAAGATGGATCTAGGCTAGTAAACTATTTTTATTCGATATCCTTAACCATTCGAAAAATGGCCAAAAAATCTCAATAGAGATGACAGCTGGAAAATTAGCAGTTGTTGGATCCCTGCCCTCTCTTCCTAGCCGCTCCTTTTGGTATTCTTCCCCCTCAATTTCTGGAGCGTCGGTATTTCATGTTTCAATGTCCCTTTGATTTTATGTTTTTAGTCGCCTGTTCTCTTTCCCTTCCTCTCGATTAAAATTATTATAATCTTTATCAAGAAATAAAATTTCTTTTATATATACTTTCTTTACCTAATTATTGTAAGAACTAATAACTAACCTACTTTAAAACAATCTTCTTACTTTCTACCCATTGATTTTATTAATTTTTATCTTTGGTCCCTTATTCCCCTTACTTATTGAGTTATCCTTTTAGGAATTATTCTTATTATATTTTATTAATATAGTTAATTAGATAAGGCTTAAGTTTATATTTATTTTAATAGCTTTATTAATAAGATCCATTATTAGATTTAACAACATTCAGTTATGGTAATAACCCTAACAATACTGACTTACAATTAGATTTTTAATTATATATAGATTTAATATTAACCCCTTTGATTAAATATAAAGACTAACTTACAATTTATTAACTAACTGTTTAATTATATGATTTTAATATAATACTAAATATTTAACTATATATCTCTTATACAATTTTAATGTCAAACCTTTTTATTTTAAGTGATTCGTTACCTTATTTATATAAAAATTAAACTAAATTTCCATTAACTATATGTAAATTTAATATTGCCCCTTTTAATTTAATATAAGTAAAACTAACTTAGCAGGAGTTTACTAATTAGTTAACTATGTAACTTTAATTTTATATATATATATATATATATATATATATATATATAATTTTAATATTTTTAGTTCATAGGAAAAAAATAGGTTTTCTAGTTTATATTTGATTTTAAACTAACTAACTAAATATTTATTTATATAGGTCATTTCAACAACTAATTATTTCCCATTAATTAATTTATATTTAAATATGGTAATTGGCATTTAACTGAATTACTTACTTTTTAACCATTATGATCTCGTGTCCATATCCCTTGGTCTGTCCGGTTAGCCTTTCCCAGTCAAATATAGCAGTTAGCCATTCTAGCTTACAAGTTCAATATAGCCGTTGCCTGGTCAAATATAGCCGTTGGATGTGTCTATGAATTACTTACTTTTTAACCATTATGATCTCCTATCCATATCCCTTGGTCTGTCCGGTTAGCCTTTCCCAGTCAAATATAGCAGTTAGCCATTCTAGCTTACAAGTTCAATATAGTCGTTGCCTGGTCAAATATAGCCGTTGGATGTGTCTATTTAACACATGCAGCCTGGATCTGAATCTTCAACTTGTCCTGACAATGAACCACACTTGTTGGTTTGAAACGACAAATGCATTCAAATGTGATTTACGCCGAAAAATCTTCTTAAAAAAAAATCCTTAAACATTTTTCATGAAACTATATTTAAAAAAAAATACATATTATACTTAATCATTACATTATATTAAATATACTTATTACACTATATTAAATATACATCTTTACAAAATATAAGAAGCTCTCAATTTTATATTTAATTTAATTATCCAACCCACTCCAACCCAGTATGGTAGAGATGTTGTAATGTAATGTTTAACATTTTCACTGAGTCAAATTGCATAAAAAATAAATTAAATTAAAACTAAAACTAAATTAAATATAAAGATTAATGTAATGAAAACATTTTAATTTAGTCAAAATAAAATATAAAATAAAAATAACAAAATAAAAATAACCTTATACAAATAAAAATGAAAATGGTCTACGGTATCAACCCATGGTATTGACCCATGGTATGCAGGTGGACTATAACTTATTTAAAGGGGGAAATTAGACCATCCGTCTTAACTCCGGATCTACTAAGAACCATTGACCCATTGACCCATGGTATGCATGTGGAATATAGCTTATTTAAAGGGGGAAATTAGACCAGCGGTCTACTAAGAACCGAGAGGGATCAAATGTGATCTACTAAGAACCGAGAGGGATCAAATGTCTTCATATGCGAACATCTTTAAAAGCGAAAAGAGATTTGATCTCTCTTGGGGCTTGTAGATTTGAAGTTAAGATGAATCTAGACTGGTTTAAAATCTTTCATTGCTATTTTCCATTAATTAGCATAATTTTTTATTTTGTTATATCAAAATAAATAAACCATAGCTCATATCCACATTCATTAAATCGCATATGAGGTTGTCTACGTGGTTTAAAATCTTTTCATTGTTATTTTCCATTAGTTAGCATAATTTTTTATTTTATTGTATCAAAATAAATTAACCATAGCTCATATCCACATTCATTAAATCTCATATGGGGTTGTCTGATCCAGTTCTTTTTCCCAAAAAATCAGAACACTAGAGTATTTAAATCATTTTTGTGAAAGTGGCAGCATCAAGAACTGCAAGGCCACCTAAAATCCTGAAATTTGACAACTATAACCTAAATTTTCAAAAATTACTTTCCAATTTTATCATAATCTTACCTTTATACAACTGAATCTCATATTATTTAAAATATATTTAAATCACGTCTTTAATATTTTTTTTATAATTGTGTGCACAACAATATCTATCGAGAAGGAAGATGTACATAATACGTAATCATTACATCGTACGTTATGTTGAATCAAACGTCCATTACGACAAATTCGTAAAGAACACTACATCAGGCGGCTATGTGATGTGGCCATTTTTTAGTTTTCAAAGATGTGTATTGGACCAGCACACCTTTGTTCTGTTTTCAAGGGCCAAAACGAGTAATTAAGGATTTATTTTATGAAAATTAGCGGCCACGCAATTAGGTTTTGCACAACTTGTTCCATTTTCTTTAGGAATTTACTTTATGAGAATTAGTGGCCGGGGAAAGAAATATTGGGATAGGAGTAAAACGTGCAATTATTGCTGAACCACAGCGAAAGTATTGAGGTTGGCGCTTTGCTATTATGAATTTTTTTAGTTTTTAAATATAAGTATATTAGGATTTTATCTTATTTAAAATGTGTTTATAAATGTATAAACAGATTTAGTATCATGAAATATTTCGGGCATTTGAATTATGTAAGTTATATAATTCAAACTTGTGATTTCAATAAATCTATACACAAAATAAGATAAAATTGAATGAGTTAAAATGTGTTTGTGAATGTATAGATAAATTTAGTGTCTTAAAAAATTTTGGGCATTCAAATTATGTAAGCTATATAACTCAAACTTAAGATTTCAACGAATCTCTATAAAATTTAGGATAAAATTGACTAAAATATATACCTGTAAAGATCAAAACTTTAAAGAATTAAATTATATGAAATATGAATGTCATTAAATTCTTAAATTGTGGGTGTTGAATAGAAAAAGATAATAAAATGAAGTTGTTAAAAAATAGTTAAAAAATAAATAAATTGCAATTGCTTTTAAAGAATTAAATTACACGAAATATGACTGTCATTAAATTCTTAAATTGTGGGTGTTGAATGGAAAAAGATAATAAAATGGATTTGTTAAAAATTTTTTTTTTATTAATCTAATGTCATCCCTATTTAAAAATCAAACTAATTATTGATATGTATAACACAATATAAATTTAAAATATAAAACTTGTAGAAACACTAAAAAAGATGTACGGTAAATAAATAAAAATATATATATAATAAAGGTATGTTAAATAAACAAAACATTTTTTTTTATATATATTTACTCCAAAGGTATGGTAAATAAATAAAAATATAAATAAACTAGAGGTACAGTAAATAAATAAAACCCCGTTTTATATTTATTCCATACAAAAAAAAAAGAGTTTAATTTAGTTGAAGCTATGAGACAAATAATTATTAATACCATGGGCCAAATACCATATTTATAAAAATAATTATTAATACCATGGGCCAAATACCATATTTATAAAAGAGGTATGATAAATAAAAAACTCAAAAAATATGTTTTATTTAGATGAAACCTATGAGCCAAATACCATGGGACAAATAATTGTTAATACCATGGGCCAAATACCATATTTATAAAAGGGGTATAGTAAAGAAATAAATAAAAATATGTCAAATAGGATTACAAATCAATATCTAATTATATACCAAGCCTATGGGTCAAATACCATGGTAAATAAAAGAGATATGATAAATATATAAAAATATAAATAAACCAGAGGTATGGTAAATAAATAAAACCTCGTTTTATATTTACTCCATAAACCTCTTTATACTTACTAACACTAAAAAAATAGGTTTTGTTTAGGTGACGCCTATGGGCCAAATACCATGGGCCAAATTATTATTAATACCATACAAAAAAAACATTATTAACCCTAATATTAATATTAGAATATTATTATTAAATCTAATATTCATATTAATATATTATAATATTAATATTAGTAAACCCGCAGGCAGGTGATACACAGTGATTTAATGGCAACAATGAATACCGGTGGCGAGAGGACAGGTCACCTGGCTGATGGCACCTCTCCCCATACCACCCTGAGACGCCCTCTTGACACACCGCAAGTGACATTAAATGCAGGCTCAAATCGCAGAAAAGTTATTAACTGTTTGGACATGGATTTACCTCGGTTCATTGTCTCACCCTCTCCCCTGCTCCACTGCAACTGCTCGCTCCAAGCTTTTGAACCCAGCTCCCGCACTGTAACTGGGCGTCGCTGCTGGTTAGTCTGCTGCGCTGATTTTGGAAATGGGCATCACCATTCCCATTCCAGTCTCTGCTATCTAACCTTTGCCCAGATTGACCCTGTTCCCCCTCACAATCCCTCTGTTAGCGCTCCCTCTGTCATCGCTCCTTCTGTCATGGCTCCCTCTGATCATTCAGCCAGAATCTCCAGCATGGTGTGGCATCGCATGCGAAGTCGAAGAGGCGGAACTCGAGGAGGCAGTTCTCACCCTCAGACTGATCTGCACCCTAAGCCCTTTGCCTCTTCTCCCTCCCCTGAACTACATCATCCCCAGAGGTATGGTTCGGGCAGATATCCTAGCACTCGAAGTGGCAGGGGTCATGCTCGGTCTTCAGGTGCAAATCACGGTGATTTTGCAGTTCACTCTGCTAGCTTTCCCTTGCCCCTTCATCTTGCTCCCCACTCTGCCCAATTTAGATTCTATAGCACCATGAACAAGCGTGTAATTACCGCTACTATCTCCATCCTCTTCACAGAAGACAATGAGCAGCCTGCTTCTCAGGTGGAAAATTCCGAATTGCAGCAAGAGGAAGCCCCCAGATGCGGCAATGGCAGAGATACAGGGAAGAACTTGCTGGACGAAGGTAATTTTGTTCTGCATGGCAAGACCATTGGTGGCAGTCCGCATGATGAGGGTGGTAGCTCTGCTGCCAAGAGCTCCCCAGGTGGGATTGGTTATGACAGTTTAACTTTGTAGGTGGTGACTAGCAGGCTAGGCAATGCCCATCTGGCGGATGAGCCACATGGCAGTGGAAGTGAGCCACACGGCAACGTGTCGATGGACGAGGCGAATGATTGGGCATGCCCAATTGTTGAGGAACCCATCCTGGATGATTTCAAATAGTTTGACGTGGATGCCAGGTGTCTTCTGTCTAGTCTTTTTGTTTTTGTTAGTTTCTATTCAAATCCAGTCTTTTGTCTGGATCTTTGTCATGGAACACCGCACTAGTTCCTTGGTTGTTTCTGGTCTCAAGAACTGCTATCCTTGCTGGTTTTTTGTTTTTGTGGACTGGTTTCCCCAATGTTGGGGCAGTGCAGATATATTCTGAAACACTATGTTAAACTCTGCTGAGGCATAGTCCTCCCTGTACATTTTTGTTTTATATCAATAGATTATCTTAACTTCGAAAAAAAATATTAATATTATTAAATTTAATAACTTTTGATTAATATAATATTAAATTTGTTATATTATAATATATCGTGATATATATTAACTCTAGATATATATGGGAGGGAAGAACAAAGAGATAGAGTGATAGAGGTGGAGAGATAATGGGAGTGACAACAAAGAGATGGAGATAAACTTAAGGATAGGGGAGAGGAGGAATGAAGAGAGAGAGGGAGATGAGAGAGAGATGTAGAGAAGGGTAATAGAGGGAGAGGGAGACATAAAGATGGGGGGGGGGAGGAGAAGGAGAGAGCAAGGGAGATAGTGAGAGGATTGGAGGGTGGAGAGAGAGAGAGAGAGATGGGGAAGAGAGAGGAAGGTAGGAGAGAAAGGGAGAGAGAGGAACTAGAAGAGAGGAGTGAGGAAGGGAAGAAGAAAGACATAGAGAGTGAGAAGTGGAGAGAGAAGGAGTGACAAGGGAGAGATGGAGAGAGAGAGAGAGTATGTTTAGGGGTGAGATAAACAGACAACAAAAGAGAGATAGAGAGAAGGGGGGCAGAGAAGGAGAGAGGGAGGGATATAGTAACATAGTTGGAGAGAGAGAGAGAGAGAGAGAGGAAGAACGAGAGACAATACTTGACAGAGAGGAGGAGAGTGATGGGGTAAGAGAGAGGATTTGAGGGCAGAGAGAGAGAGAGAGAGAGAGTGATGGGGGAAGAGAGAGGGAAAGGAGATTGAAAGAGGACCCCCCATTTTATTCTCTTTTACAATTCAAAAGGGAAAAAAATCGGCAATCTTTTCATTTGAGTTTTACGAGTCGAGAAAAGAGCTGAAACATGAGTCAACATCATTGTCGAACAATCCATCACCTGTTGTTGTGCAAAAAGGGTAAAGTGCATTATCCAATTCTTGAGGAAAAATAGGTCAAAATACCTACAAAACCTAATATTTCATGAAAAACTGAATAAAAATGAGGAAAAGTAAATATTTTTTACCATTTACCATTTTAACTTGTTGTGAAAAACTTTTCACCCACTTTTGCCCTAATTGTTTTAGAGCAGATTATGGGAGATCCGAGAGGTCATTCGTCGAGCCACTAGTTGCAGGTAAGAGCCAAGGCCCTAAGCTCCATTTCCATACTGTTTATTCTTGCTTTCATCCATTTTTTGGATTTTGGAGGGAGGTTTTGGCAAAAAAAAATTGCCCTCGGTCGGCGCGAGTTACGGGCATGGAATCGCGTCGGCCGAGGGTGATTAAAACGCCCAATCGCACTGTCGACACAACAGTTTTTAAAACAGGCGCATTGGCACCATAAATAAGGAGAAAACCCTTTTCCTCCCAAAATCACTATTTGAATCCAAATTTTATTGGCCAAAAATGATTATTGACTTGAATACATGGTTTTTTTCAGGGAAGAATCGTCGAAAATAGTAGACTGGAAAGAATGTGAACACAAAGATGTGGACACTCAGGCACTGAATGATCCAAATTGCCTAAACGCTTTGAGGAACTATGGGCTCCTCAAGTTCTTTCTCACACCAGGGATGCGGGCTCAACCTAAGCTACTTCGATACCTGATTAGTCTGTGGGACATAAATCGGGAAATATTCATGATTGGTGACCAGGAGTTGGAGTTAGAAACTTCAGACATATATTTCATCACAGGACTATCCCAGAGAGGGGAACCAGTCAACCTATATGGGTCACGTCCGATTGGGGCAAGCATATCCACGCTACTTACTGAACATTTCCGTGAAGCCCTCAAATCCAAGAGCGATAAGATTGAGATTGCCACAGTGCGAGATTTGACACTGAGAGTGCTACTATTGACTATCAACAAAGTGGTGGGGTCCCAAGCAGTGCACGAGACTAACAAGTTGAAATTTCTATATGCCATTGACTATACAGCACCAACGATCTTCAATTGGGTGGAAGCCATGAAGATCAACATAAAGCACCAGCTAACAAAAGCTAAGGCGGGGAATCTGAAGCAATTTTTCTTCGAATCCATATTAGTGACCTTTTTCTTGGAACGGGTGCTATTGTTCCAGTACCAACTGACTGAGGTAGATCCTTCGATGCCACGAGACCCACAGATGGCCAATTGGAGTCGTTTGATGCCCAGGATCATTAGGGGCCAGCATATGTCTTACAGGCTCACCTTCCTTTTATGGCTACGACGACAGTTGATCCTCGTGGAGGATTGGCCATACAGTGGTGCGAACTTCCGCAGAGATCCGGACATGCCACTGCCAAATGGGGAGGATTTCAACGACGAAGGTGAAAAACCAATTTTTAATTTTGTGATTTTTTAGTTGTTTTTGATATATATGTGTTTATAACAATTTCTTTTATCAATGCAAATGTTGGACCAGAGCGTCCTGCCAGGATGTCCCCGATAGCCAAGTGTGTCGCCCGCCAGTTTGATGTCGCTCCTTACGAGGGGAGTGACAATGAGGAGGAGATCGCGAGGAACCTTGAGGGGTTGACTCGTGGTATACCAGAGTATGCTCGGGTGGGAGACATCCCTCGCCAGTACCAGAGACACGCAGTGGGAGTATCAGACCGGATCCACCGATTGTTGACTCGTGTTGCACGAGTAGTTTCATGCTACCACAATCACCATGCTAATTAGTTCCTAGGTCCAACATTTTACATTTTTGAGGCCTACATGCCACGGATATATGAGGCCTACGAGCCGCCGATGTTATTTGAACACACATATTATTTTTTGGGGTTTTGATGTATCAAACATTATCACCATATATATATCTATATATATCTATATATATATATATATATATATATATATATATATATATATATATATATATGTTGTATTTTCTTGCTTACTATGGTACAAATGATTTGTTTTGGCTTTTCACAAGTTTCGTAAATGTCTATCCAACACATAATTAGCTAATGCATCTGTCAATGCATTCATGCGTTTAGGAATATGATGATATGTAATGTAATCAAAATGCCTTTCTAGTAGACGAATACGAAAATACATTCTCAATATCTTAGGGTTTCTGACGGAATATTTCCCGTTGAGTTAAAGGACAACAAGTTGTGAATCTAGGTTGATAACCAACTCTTGAATGTCAAGAGCAATGGATTCTGACAACAGTTCGATGACTGCATTGTATTCAACAATGCTATTAGTTGTGCGACCTAAACAAATACCTTGAAGATCAATCAACTCACCGTGAGGGTCATAAATGGCACATGCCGCGGAGGATAGATTCTGGGTACTACGGCAAGCACCATCAACAAAACCGGTGTGAGGAGTTACATACATCTACAAAGTAGGGAAAACATAGTAAACATAAAAGCTGCTTGAAAACTGACACACCAAACCACACTGCACAAAAATGAATGACACACTAATGTACACAAGTAACCATGCAAGATAACCTAAGCATAGTACTTTTGGAGAGATTCCATGTTCAGACTCGGGTAATTGATCAACATAGATGACCACCGGAGTTTTACCGTTGACATGACGAGTAAGCATCAACTTGGCCAAATAATAGAGTAGAAATCGTATAGGGTGTTTCCCCCATGCCCCCTGCGTAAGGGAGGGTTACGAGTCAGATGGCAACCCCATTGCAATAATGGGAAATCGGTAAAAACTCAGGGAGGGAGGAAAATCCTGAATCTGTGAAGGGATAAAGGTTCCCTCAGTTGAAAGATCTTGACCACGTCAAGATAAATTGACATGTCAATAGGCAACTGAGAAGGGAACTGCTCAAAACACATAGACATGACCGTCGGACTAGGCAGGAATGAGGGGCGATGATGATTAGCATTCAAAGGTGGTTTCTCTAGAGACATTACTTCCATGATACTTTCGTTAGCAAGAAAAATCTCGGCTAAGGGATCTGGAGATTCTGAAGCACCAAGCCATGGGGATTGAGAGTATGTATCGAGAGAAGTCCTCGAAACAAGAGAATTAGAGGATACAGAACTTGAGGTCGAAACAATCTCCACGTAATTGATTTCGGCAGGACTAAGTGGCATAACCTCATCCCAGGTATCAACAAGATCTGGTGAAGGTATGATCCAAGGATCAGATTTAACCGAGATCATGTTGACAAAGGCAATATGAGGAGGGGGAGCGAAAAAATTCCCATCAAGGCAGAATATTTAAAAAGACCTACCCCCACACTGTCATAAGGAGTACCAGTGTGCTTGACGTACAGAACATTGTCATCCGAGGAGGAAGAGGCAAAGAAGGATGGCTGGTTGATAGTGACGATCTTCCGTTGATGGGGAAAACGAATCACGCGGAATAGGGAGGAGGCTACAACATGCATGGCATGGGTCCAGCTCCGTCTGAGTAGAAGATTATAATTGAGATTAGCGTCAATAATCTCTACCTCGACTTGTATTGTCTTTCCCTCTAAAGTAATGGCAAGGTTAGGTAAGACACTGAAGGGTTGCGAATTGCGTCGGTTGAAATCTTCCAAAGTGTTCGGGGATTGGTTCAAAGTAGGTGAACCAATTTACTTCAAGAAAGCGATTGACATGATGCAAGTAGAAGCACCTTCATTAATGACAGTCCTGTGAATGGTTTTCTCATTGATGATTACCTGAATGAGAAAGGCAATACAATGAGGCAAGCGTGGAACATGGTTCTCTAGATCAAAACATATCAAATTGGAATCAGTAGGATCAATAACCCCAATAGATGACAGCAAGGATTTCCGCTGAGATGGACAGCTTTGGAGTACCTCGAGAGCTGACATAGCTGATGGCGCCTGAGCCAAATCCTCAACAATATTATAATGCTGAGCGGCTCGAGCGTTGGGATTGTATAAGGATTTCCTTAGCACACCTCGAGAGGGTGGCCAAATAACGAAATCCGGGTTAGGGCACTCAATATGGATAGGGCTAGAACTCAGGGCAGAAGAAGAAGGGGTGGCCTCTTTCTCTTTCCCGGCTGTCGAAGCGGGAGTTTGGTAATCTTTTGATCTAGTAGCCACATTAATAGGCATACTCATCATGAACACTTGAGATCCTGAGGAAGCGGATGATTGAGGTTGGTCTACCATTTGAGTTTGCTGAGATAGAAACGACTCTTTCAGGACAGCTTGGGTCCCTTTGAGTAAACGACTAACTTCAGCCTATTGGGGACAATCCTTGGTATAGTGATCCTCCTCACAAATGAGGCATGGATACTTGGGCTTCCGTTGTGAAGAATCACCAACAGACGACTTAGGAGGACCCTGTTTTGGGGCATCAGCTTTACCCTTGCCTTTGCCTTTCTTCTTACCTTTTGAGAATTTGTCCGCTGTGGTAGACTGGACAACGTGGGCCTCTGAGGTTGTACCAGGGCCAGACGGATTCTAGGAGGAACTATTGGAAGCAACATTTGAGACCGACTTCTGTTTCAAAGAAGATTTGGCAGGGGTCTGGGACACTAAACCAATTATTCCATCAACAGGAGGTGTAGCCTGTGACTTGGATGCCATGGGATCGGATGATGGTCGTGGAGAATCTGGTAATAACTTATGCAAAGTGCGAGACTGAAAATAAACAATATATAAGTATTGGGCATGAGCAATGGCTTGTTCTTCAGTAACGCATCCACCCATAGCTATATCGCGAGCAATTGGAGCGACGAATGATTTGGTAAACCATTCGGTGAGCAACTGATCAGCAATCTTGAATTTGATCAGGCGACGTGTACGTCTCCATTCATGGATGTGATCGGAGATGTGTGTCGCAATATCTTGCTTAAGCAATGTGAGAAAATAGGTGTCAGTTTCATAACGAACTGGCAACTGGAAATGCGTGAGGAAATACATGGCTAAAGAGTTGAAGTCATGGTAAATACTTCAAGGAAGCTCGATGTACCACTTGGCTGCAGCGCTTGTGAGGGTTCATTGGAAAAGATGGAGACCAATAGAATCATCAATGTAAGAATTCGAAGAGCACCAGAGGTGATATGTCATCACGTGGGCTTGAGGATCTTCCTTTACTTTCCCATCAAACTTAGGACAATCACTTGGGATCTTGGATGGAACCAGAGGCTAGTATGGCGAATGAAGAATTGGATCATTTGTAAGGCGAGACACATCTAGCAACTCTAGTGTGGCAAATAACGATAATTGTGTATTGAAAGGCATTGTAGGTCAATAAGCAGGTCCAACCAGAGGAGCCCATCCCAGCTAGTAAGGATTTTTGCCTCATAGTGGGGGATTTTGGCCATATGGCAGGTTACCTTGGCCATAGGGAGGATTTTGACCTTGAACACCTTGAAACTGTCTGGTCATAGGTTGTTGATAAGCAACATATGGGTTAAGAGGTTGTTGAGCCTGTTGACCTTGGACATATGGATATTGCACCTGTTGTCCCTGAACATACGGGTTTTGAACTTGTTGTCCTTGAACAAGAGGATTTTGGACCTGCTGTCCTTGGACATAAGGATTATATACTTGCTGCCCTTGGACATAGGGGTTCTGGACCTATTTCCCTTGGAAAAAAGGATTCTGTACCTATTGACCTAGGACATTAGGATTTTGGGCCTGCTGTTGCAAGACTTGACCCTGGCCTTGTCCTTGCAAGGGTTGACCCTGTTGATATGTATATAAGGGTTACTGCTGCCCGGGTTGGCTTTGCTGCTGCAAGGGTTGACCTTGCGGCTGCAAAGGCTGCCCCTGCGACTACAGAGGTTGGCCCTGTGAAGACATAGGCTGGGAGGTTTGCGGAGCATACTACATCTGTTGCTGCATGGTTTGCTGCAACGGTTGCGAGGTTTTCCCTTGCAGTTGTTGCAGTTGACCTTGTTGCGGTATCATCTACCCTTGCTATTGCATGCACAACCCTTGCTGCAACAAAGGTTTCCCTTGTTGCTGTAGAGGATGTCCTTGTTGTTGCAAGGGTACTTGAACAGTTCTCGGAAAATTTCTGAATTGTATCTGGCCATAGCCACCCTAAAAAGAGGATGGGTCAGGCTGAACATACTACCCATACTGAAGGACATAAGGTGTATTGACGATTCCTTGAGAACCATATGGAATGTAAGGAGTTTTGTACTAAACCTGAGCCTCATAAGGCTGATGATACTAGAAATTTCTTGACCCAGACGAACCAACAGGATTTTGAACCTGTTGGTACTGGACATTGCTTGATCCAGCAGGACCAACAAGGTTTTGGATAACGCCAAAAGAAGGTTGGTTCATGCCAACCATGTGAGCCTATGAGCTACTCACATTGATGGTGCTTGACACCATAGAAACACTCAGATTCTGCCCCCTAGGCAGTGGCATAGCTTGGCCACTTACTAGAGGGATCGAAGAACTGACAGCAACATTCTTCGAGATCGTCGATTGAACTGGACGTGTGACTGGGACGAATGATACAAGAGGGTTCGGGACAGTGGGTTGCACCGGGATTGAGGAAACGGCCTACTGGGAGGTTGGGTTCGTAATGAACGGACCTATAGTAGGCATAGCACCAGACGTCCAAATAGGATTATGGTAAAGTGATGAGGCACTAGGTGTACCTGAGACCAATTTTGCCAAAGTCACATAATTAGGTGGTAAATCCCAATACACATTGATGGGAATGCTCCCTGGAGTAGAAACTTCTGATTCATCCAAAGAGGTAACTGGAGCATTGCCTTCGGGTTCCATAACTGGGAACAAACGACGACGAACGACTGAAGATGTACGAGGGGATAATTCCAAAGGAACACCCGGCTGATCGTACAGACTGTATGGATGCTGCGGTGATATCACAACAGGGTTGAACAAAGGATTCAGAGGATATATAACCAGTCCAAGCTGACCGTCAGTAGTCAACAAACTCTCAGGAGTTTGGACAGGATTGTCCGGAGATTCCAGGCCAATACCAGCAGGTGACCCAGTATCTGAAGTAGGAGGAGGATGAGATGACAAAGTTTGAATGCTCAAAACGATTCCGAGTTCAACACCTTGGTCCTTGAGGGACTCTGGTAATTCAGGAAAAGGCTCCTCAGACAATCTTTCAGACAGAGGAGAGGAAGAGGAACTAGATGAACCAGATGGTTTAGCCACGATGACCTTGTCTTAGTTAACAGGAAAAGAGAGATAAACTTCAAGGCTTTAAAATTTTCTTTAGGGAAAACTCACAATTTGGTCTAGAAAAGACTAACAAGATGTTATAAGATCATGGGAAATCAATTTTTTAAGACGCATAAATAAACTGGTGCTCTTTCATGTTTTAAGAGTCGAGAAAGAAGCAAAGATGACTCTATCACTTTCGAATGGAAACGAGCTTGAAAGGACAAGCACTCAGATGATATTTTAGGTTTAATGAGTCAAAAATATCAAATGACTACTTTGGATGATCTATGTAAAAAGGATTACCAGGAAACCGTGAACTGCAAAATACCTCCCGGCGAACTGAGAAGTACGAGCAGGCAATCTCCCCAAATGTTGTGTTCGGTGTATCATGTTTGCAAGGCGGCCGACTCGGCGTCCCATGGATAAAGGATTGTAGCCTAGAGAGGTCTCTCGTTATATACTTGATGGTACGAGGAGCACGAATCCATACTAGCGTTGTTTAGTGCCGAAGCTAACGACAGTTGCTAGGTTTAAATATGTTGGAACACATCTCTAGCCTAGACCTTCTAGATGTGATCATTAGGTTTCAAATGCACCTTAGGTTAATTGAGTTCATTTTAAAGTTTATCTTGAGTTATGTCTCAATTTTCAAGCCTTAGCGATGTGACTCGAAAAACCCTAAATGCGGCTAAATGAGACTAGACCCTTTCAATTCTACACTAGAGAGGGTAGAAGACGCAATCAAATGCAAACAGCCAAGCAACTAAAAGAAAAATGATTTTTGACTACTTCACTTTTTGAGAAAATAAACTAATGAAAAATACATTCTAATTCCTAAATTCCTAACAAGTACACCCTAACAGTCCTTTCAAAAGCAAAGAGAATTATTTTTCTTTTCAAATGCCAATGCAATCCTAGCCTTCAATGATGCTAACTACCGTAACATATTGATGCAACAAACTAGAATTTTGTACTTTTCATGAAATGACAAAATGAATTTCTCATAAAACACTTCAATGAAAAAGTTTTTGAGACAATCAATTCTCAAGCAAATGAAAAACATGAAGAGAGAATCTCTTTCAAACTAATGACAGAACGACTTTTCCAAAAAAAAGACAAGAAATGTAATATATGTCGGAAAAGAGATGTTTAGAAAAGCAAATGAAAACTTTTCAAACTTGTGTAATGGAGGTCAAAGCTGTGGAAGGACCATAAATGAAATGCGAGGAGTAAACGCACCAACAACTTGACCCACTGAGTTCACAATCAGTTGAATGGATGACAATCTAGATGCCCTAGTGCCACTAACCATCCAATGACCCAAGAAATCAAGCGAAAAGATGACAAATCAATAAGCAAACAAACCAAATGAAAAGTAACTTTCTAGTCAGGGAGAAGACGGTCTAAAAAACTTACAGGGTCGAAATCATCAGAGAAAAACACACTAGCCAAGATATTGGGCAGACCCTAATCTTCACTTATAGGCATCGGTGTGACTTCCTAAGTAACAAAAAGTGCCAGAAGGGGGTCGGTGTGACTATTTCTCAGCATATCGCGTTGATCGGCGCAACTGTCAATGAATTAAGCGCGTTGAGTGAGGATGCTAAGGAAAGAAAAAAATTCAAAATTTGGGACCAGACTTGCTACTATGAATTTCAAACCCAGAGCAGTAAGCAAAGGAAAACAAACAAAACTAAAGGGAAATGGAGAAACTAAAAAATTTCACACAAAACCATGAAATCCCAAGCAAACAAACAGAACGAATGGATCCCAAGTGGAGTCGCCAATTTGTGGTGAAGTAAAATTATGAGTGTGGACATAAACAATTCCTTTAGCCTAACAACGGGTCTAGCCACAAACAATACATTCTATGGAATATTTCCTTAGGTTAGAACCAATTAAGAGGGCCTACCTCTTAGTACTCTTATCCCATTTGGTGATGACCTTTCTTGCTTGCTCCAACTAACTCCCGTTTTCTTCTTTGAACTCCTGAAACAAGTAAACAACAGCAAACAACAACCGTGATAATAGACAAATTGTAATTCAACCTACTTAACAAGTCAAGAAACATTAATCCATAAACATGTGAGATGACACATTATGTAGGAAATCAATCGATAGTTGCATATATATTGAATCAAGAAGAGATTACAGCCATTGTCTTGACGCTGTTGTTCTCCTTTGACAAAACCAGGTTCCCACACACTTTCATTAGCATTCCATGATGGCCTCAACAATGGTAGTTTTAAGGCTCTTCCCTTTAGGCTTCACACTAAACCAAATTCACACTTCTCCCTCACACACAACTAGAGAGCTACAACTATGAATAGCTTGTTGTTTACTCTAAACACTAGCACACCAACGTTAACACTAGATTGTGCTTGGGAAAAAGGAAGGTTTTTATAGCATGAATGGATGGGAGATGGTTCCTCTTCTCATGGGAGAAGGTCTTATCTCTTGAGGTAGTTCCATCCTTATAGTGGAAAGGAGCCCAAACTGACATCCTCGACTCCATCCGGCTCAACCATTTACCAGACTTTCGTTACGAAGCTTCTAGAGCTGGAAGCTTCGGCTCCTTATTTAAAAAACTTTCCAAAAGAGGATTGACGTGGTTGAAACAAAGCTCAGTCGCTCTGGTCGGCGCTAGGGACAGTTTTAATCCTTGCATATCGACGCGAGGAGGACAAGGGTCATTAGTGTCAGTCTTGTAAATTGGGAAAAATAGAAGATTTTGGGGAAATGGTGCAAAAGGGAATTTTTCTGCTCATGAAGAGGGAAACAATGGGAGTTTCTTCATGAAGGGAAATCATGTAGGGTTCACTTTAGAGGTCCTCTAGGATCAAGGAATGGGAAGTACAGGGATAGTGACAAAATGTTGTGTAACAGGGTCGAAAGTAATACCTTTAATATTGAGGTTGTAAGTTATAAAATGCTTTTGAATCTATTCAATCTTCCTCCATAACTCTCCATATATACCACAAACCCAAACCTCACATCCATATAAAATAACAAGAGTGACGAGAGTCTCAAAGAGGTGTTTTTTTGGTCCCATATCCAAAGATATGTCATCTCACATTTGTTTTCAAGCCCATATTAAGCTTTCCACCCTCCATTTATCATTTTCTCAATGCTATAATTCCACTTGAGATTATGATGGATGTTGATTCCTAGATATTTGCATGAAGTAATGTCCTATAGGTAGTTGTTGTCATAAATGAACTTATCATAGATGATGTTCTCGAGAGTGGTCAGTTGTATAAAGACAGTGCAGTTGAGCTATGGTTGGGTGGAGAGTCATCCTCAACATGTTGTTTGGAGTTCCTAGATCAAAGAATGGTGCCCAATAATTAAATCTGTACAAGTTGTAAATGAATCAAGTTTTTCCATCACATAGATATGTTCCCATCACCTACTAGAATGATGGATTATGTAATCATTAATGATTTTTTTTGCATTTACCAGTGAATGGTTTAAATCTCTATATTTAATATGTGCTTAATTATGTTTGAAGTTTGGGCAATTACATATAGTATCAAAGCATCGTTGTAACCCTTAATACCTATGGGCCCTTATGCAACCATGTTTAAAGATAATTTTGTTAATATTTATATGTGGATTAGGTCGGTAGCATTCTTAAACGAGAAAGAAGATGTTATATTGAAACTAGTATCCTCTTTAAGTGAATTCAATAAGCTAGCATATTGGTTTTATTTAGGCATGAATAAAATAATCCAAAATCCTATTTTAAAATGGAATTTTATTTACATGGAATTATAATTCTTTAGGAACTATGTAAAAAAAACAAAATTTCCATACATCTGTGTTTCATTTTAATTACATGGAATTATAAATGTTTAGAAACTATTTAAAAAAAAAAATTCATTCTCATACATCTATGCCAAAACACTACCTATCAAAGAAGGAATGGTAAATTATATCTAAAATTGGTGATAATAAAAGGAGAATAACTTCTTGTCATTTCAGGTGACGGACTCAAAGCTTATTTTGTGAAAGAATTAATCATAATAGCAAATTTAGTGGAGAAAATCCAATAATTTCGACAAAATTAGTAATTGTTTAAAGCTTGTAACATTCGATTATTAATTTTTTTTGGCTTGTGACAATGAGAAGTGACAATAAATCAATGCATTGAAAGCATATTAGAGAAGTTCTTGTTGCATAGTTGGCATTTTCAGGATTACAGATGGCATTAGTGTGTTTCCACTTATGTCATCTGGGTTAGCATTACTAACAATTAGGTTAGGATGGAAAATGCATAATGGGTTTGGCATTGATGTGGTGTGTTGTGCTCAGTTGGAGTTAGAGCCTTGGCCAGAGCCAAATGGGGGGATACATATTTGAAGGAATTTCTGCCTCATGATACCAATTCAGATGCTTCTGGAAATGATGTAGTTGGATGGTTCTTGGAAATATCTTTCCAATGGTATGTTGAAGTCTGAAAAAGGATCCTGGATCGAAGGATATGACCAATCAAAGTTAGCAGGCCAAAGGTCAAATCTTAGTGATTTGGCCATGGGTTGCGCAGCTTATTCAACATATAAGTTGAAATAGTAGCCACATGGGCAAGAAGGTGCGACCAATAGAATCTCATGAAGGATAGCATGGGTCTCACCCATGACACATAACCCCAACAGATTGACCCTGACAGGTTTCCATTGGAGTCGTAATCTTTAAATTCTGGGGATAGGTCCAGTAGAACGACATGGCACATGGGTCATATGTTTTAAAAATGGCATGGAATGCACCAATACACAAGCAGGGAGTAAAGGACCTAGTGGCATGGAGTCCCCACATTACACATCACCTCTGTGGGTTGACCCCACAGTTTCGAATGGAGTCGCAATTTTTTTGGTCCAGGGATACGGTGTTGAGGGGAGGAAGATACATATGTTTTTTGCAGCAAAGATTTATCGGCTCCGCCATTAAAATTTTTGTCCCGGGCCTGAAATTCTTAAAAATAAATTCATGGAAAAACCAAGGTTTGGACCCCCTATCTATTGTACCCGATGACATGGACATAAGACACATGGTGAGATGTTAGTGGCTGACAAAGTGACATGGAGCCATGGTGGCATGATGACATAAACATCCAAAAACTTTGGGACACGTGGCACCAATAAGGACATCACACGTGGCATGTATATTTTGGGTTTTTAGGTAGCCAAGTGGGCCGAACATAGGTGACACGTGGCACCACTCGGAGCTTGAGACATGGAAGTTGCTATAGGTGGTAGAAAATTGGTGTATTTAATTAGTAGGGGTGATGCAGGCATGACATAAGAAGTCGAAAGGACCCAGGATGATGAGACATCGAGACTCGGTGGCGAGACAAGTCGGCATGATGAAAAATACACATAACCCCAACAAAATTTTGATTGGCTCATGATTGCAGAGGAGGACCAACGGGACACATCACCCTTTTTAATTCCCTAAAATTCTCCATTGTAGCGCAAGTTAAAACCTTTTGGGTGACTAAGAACCAGGACAAGGTGGCAAGTCAAGGTGGCTGGATGCAGGTGTTCATTGGTGCAATTCAGTGAGTGAGGAGGTCCCACCGGGACATGTAACCCTGAATATTATACCCCATAAGTTATCAAAGGAACACCATAAGAAAATTTCGGGTATACAAGACCGGGATTGGAAGTTTCACAAAACTTAACGTTCCTATCAATTAATGAAAGGTCCCCAAGTCTCAGTTTTTTACATGTTTTATGTGTTAAGTGACCAAGGCCTTACCCTCATCTATAGTCTTGATTATAAACATAATGGGGGCTTAACATTGAGCTTGGGTCGTTAGGCCTTATGGTTTGTCTGTGGGACTTTCGAGCTTTAAATGAAATACTATGGGCACATGTGTAAAGGTATGAATGGGATGGAAACCAATTCAACACTGAGAGTTATATTTAGCAGTTTTTATAAATAAGATCAATCCACCAGAGGCATAATTGTGATGATAAAAGGGGTATGAACTTATCAACAATTGCTTTAACAGAATGCATTATATTTAGCAGTTATTCCATTTCTAGATATTTTCTAGAGCTGGAGAACTCTGCTAAATCTCATTGTTGGAGTCAATGGCGATTGGTGATACCACTGGATCAAGGCACAAATGACCACGATGCTCAGAGAATTAATGGAGCACCATCCACAATAATGAAAATTATCCCTGATCACAGAGTATGTACAACATATTAGCTATAGTATAGGAGAGCCATACTGATTAAATAAGCAAAAATTAATGTTGGTACTCCTTGAGTGTGCAGGTTGGATTGAGAAAAATTCATAGCATGGAAAAGAACTTAGGATACCAATCTCTAATTTAATACAGTTGCAATGGTTGAGAAACAATATAGAATAGGATGGTAAGCCATACTATAGTACCTTGTGGCCTAACAATGAAAAAAAGTTCCAACACTGATCCCTATGTTGCAATGGCTCTAAATTGAGGAACATGGAGTTAGACTATGGGGAATGCAACAAAGCGTTGAGGGCATTAGAATTGTGTGAGAAATTGTTTTTGGGAGAGGCTGAGAGTTGATGTGCAGATTGTATGAAGGCCAAGAGTTGAGTGTGTATTGCTGAAAGGTGTGTTGTGTATGATACAAATGAGAGGAGACTATAGAGATGTTGAGCATGTTGTTAAAGAGAACATAGAGCCAATATTTGGCTAATACATAAAGCTAAAATGAGTCAAAGTGAGTGCCAAGAATAGAGAGTATTAAGTTACTTATTGACTTTGGGACATTGGTGCCTCCAAAATAGGGAGTTGGAGCTTCCATCTAGTGGGTGTTTGAGTTTGGTGCTTTTAGTAAGTTGATCAGATGTCTACAAAGAAGGGAGTTGGGGCTTCTTGTTAGTTGGTGCTAGAAAACAATATGAGGGAGTAGATGTTTCCTGTGAGTGGGTGTTCACGAACAAAATGATGTAATTAGAGTAGTGGCTTTTGATTTACATCATAAAAAAAAATGGTGGTTTTCCCATTTTGGGTTTCCACATCAAATCCTCTGTGTTTTTATGTGTATGTTGCTCATGATGTTGGTGTGTATGTTCATGTGTTTGACTTATTTTCTATTTACATAACATTCTCATGGTTACTCACATGAATGGTTTCCAAGTAAAAAGAAACATATGCCCTCTCAGTATTAATTATTGTTTCCAATAATCGGTATCAAAGCGGGTTCCTTCAGGAACAACTTAACCACTTGAAGGTAGATCAAAAGGTAACATGGCTATTCAAGTTTGGTTTACATCAGAAGGAGTTCCATTTTTGAATGGATCATATTATGTGTTTTGGAAGGTTAGAATGGAATCCTATTTAATGGATTTAGATGTTGATATATAGTGCTCCATAGTGAATGGAGAAAAGAATGAGCATAATGAAGAAACCAAGAAGATTATTCTAAAAGGATATCAAACTAGACTCAGATAAGGTGAGACATTGTGAGTTTGCAAGAGAAATGTGGGACAAGATCCATTATAAATATGGAGGAGAAATTAATGAAGCATCAGAGAAGGTTGATGAATGTTGATGCGCAATTAGTGAACCAGAACCTATTGCTAGAAATGATAAAGAGAAGGAGAGAAGGAAGAAAAAGAAGAAGGAATCCCAAAGGAAAGATGCTCAAAAGATTGAAGACCTTCCTCCAAATGTGCAAGTTCTTGATCTTGACTCCAAAGGTGAACACGAATAATTGGATGAGAGGCCAGGCTGCTCAGAAGGTAAGCTATTGCTTTGTGGAAATGTAAAAGAGTAGTTCATTTATCTTCTAGATTTTCCTATGAAGCTTTTGAAGAAAGAGATATAAATGCATCTAGTATCAATGAGGAGAGAATTACACTTGTAGCAATAGTAGATGAAGGTACCTCCCAAGAAGGGGGGAGAAAGCCTCATGAGGAGAATGAAGAGAGGTCCCATTAGAGTTCATCCATAGGAGAAAATGAAAGTATCCCTAGTAGTGATGAATAAGGAATACTTCTCTTGCTTGTGTTAGATTCCCTAGATACAAAAAGGAATCTAGATCTTTGTGATGATTCTGTTAGCACATCCAATAGTGAATAAAAGGATCTATATGAGACGATATACTTTAGGAAGAGGCTCATATCTACATTAGAAGAGATAAAGGAGATTTCAGAAGCAAATCTCAAGGAAGAGGAGTAGTTGCGAGAATATGAGCTAAAGAATGAAAAGTTGAGCAAAACAAGTATTAATTTTTATGCACAAGGAGAAGTCAACATATTGAATGAGATGTTAAAAAATCAACTCAATGAAAGAAAAGCTTATTGTGAGAGACTACAAGCCTGATTAGTCTCATTGAGGCATGGTTTAGAAAATGATAATAATTAGTTATCTCAATATCATAAGCTTGAGAAGAGATCAAAGGCCTTAGATGAGATCCTCAATAAGAAAATGTCTCCTCTTGGTAAAGTTTGCCTGGGATTCAATGAAGAATCAAGCTCCAAGAAAGCAAATGTCAAAGAATCAACTAGTTAGGCTGAGACAGTTGAAGGTTCCAACAATAAAAAGGAAAGGGTGTTGCTAGAAAACAAAAATAACATGAAAAGAAAAACAACAACATAATATTAATAAGCAACAAAGGCAAGAAAATCAATAGCTTCAAAGGAGAGGAAAAGAGATGAATAACTAGAGGAGGAAGCAACAAAATATAATTTCTCAAGGATGAAATTCAAAAAACCATGGAAGACACATGAAGAACCAAACGAAGTCCTTTATCCCTTAAGGACATCATCATCAGAGGTGAAATCCTACCATATATGGAAGTTGGTTCCATGGTTATTGTTTTTCTTGCAACAATTATGAGCATAAAGCTGTAGATTGTGGATGGAATGCAAGAAAAAAATATGTTGGGTGGAAAAGACCCAAGAATGCATAAGATGCCTAGGAGAGGACATGCTAACAACAAGGGAAGATTTGACAAGAATGTTGTCAAGCATAATAATCCTTTTCCCCCATTCTTGTATCATGTTGAATACTACAACTATGACAATTTCGTGCAGAAGGAAGAAGAATGTTGATATTGGAAGATTAAGCATCACTCACAGAGTGTGCAACAAAAAGAGGCAACTCGTCGATTAAGGACAAAAAGAAATAAAAGAATAGGTGAATGTGAGTTTTTCCTCAATGCTCTGTGTAAAATAGATATGACAAAAATAGGAGGAATAAATAATAAAAGAGTTTATTTTTCTATAAAGAAAAACTATAGAAAAATTAAGAGGTATGATACTCATTTTTAGCAGTAAAACACTCTATAATTTCCAGTTGCAATGAGCGAAATATTCAGGAAGGAAAGGAAGAAGCATACCAATTAAATCTCCCTTGGAGACAAAGAGGAAAGACAATGAAAATAAGATATGGAGAAAAAAAGAGGGAAGAAAAAATAAGTTCCCTCTAGCCCTGCAAAACCATGATGAATTCCAAAAGGGAATGACTAAGCAATGCTCTTTTCAAGAATCAATATTTTAAGGTTTGGAAGAAAAAGGAGGAAATCTACTCTGGGGGATTATATCCTCAATTTCTCTTCATTGAAAGAAGTGAATGGCTTCAAGTGAATCCAAACGAAGTCAGTTGCAGACATCATAAATTTTATACACAAAGGTCCATCTAAATGATGGAGGTAAGATTGAGTCCCATTACTAGTTGCAAGAATTTTTTTATATCAAATGTATCAGCATTACAAGAGAGCGAAAAGTGCAACCACCATTGTCTAAGGGGGAGAGATGACATATCATCAAGTTTTATTGTATAAAGAAGATGGTCTGCAACATAAGTATGGAGTGATAATAGGCTCAAAGTTAAATCAGGTCCATAGGATCAGTCCTCAAGTAGAAGTAAGAGAGCAGATGTGACAGATCAAAGAAAAGGAGAGAGCATTGTCTTAGGGGGAGCTTCTTTATTAGCAGTAACAGGCATCATCCTTGGACTTAGGAAGAGTGATTTCTCAGGAAATTAAATGTATGCATATCATATGCAGGGAAAATTTTAAGGATGGAATTTTATCTTAAAGTTTAGAAACCTTGGCGAATCTTACTAGTCCCTAATATCCAAATTGTAAAATATTTGATGATAATTTTGTAAAAATGTTTAGATTTATAATTATTTTATATTATAAACTATATAATATTAGCGATTTTTAAGGTAAAATAATTTATACAATAAAATGTGGGCGAATTCAATTTTAGAAAAATGGAAATTGGTGAATATTGTTTCTGGAAAAACATGGAATATTAGCCCACCTGCGAATATTAGCCCCTCAAATTTTCCATGATCATATGAAGTACCCTTATTTCATTTAAGTAGCAAATTTGACTGTGTCTAGCAATCTTATGTTCATGAAAACAAGTGGTTTGGTTTTCATGTTCCTTGGTTATAATTTCAGATCACTATGTCAATTAGTATCCCTTGGTTCAATTGGAGTAACCTTGTGTGTTATGAACATATTCTTTTGAGAAAAAGTCATGGGAATTTTCCCAATGCATTTTCCAATTGTTATCAAGTCATTGGTGCAGTTGGTGTTATTTAAGCAACAACCTCTATTTGAAGAATAATGATCTCAAGGGGAGATGAGCTTGTGGTTAGTATGCTCAGGAGGAGTAAGCACAGTCACTCAAGTAGTAGTAGTGGAAGAGTAAGCCTAAATGAATCATTAACTATTGGTATTTACAACAACAACTATACCATTTAAAATTGAATTACTATGGAGATGCATTGGAAGATCAAAGTTTTCAGCCATTGGAAGAAGAAAGGGCCAGAAACCATGAAGTTTATAGAGATGAATGTAAAATAAAATGGAAAATATATGTTTAGGGGGAGCATATCATATATACCCAGTACTCTAAAAGTGGAGGAGCAGCTACAAGACGACACAAGAACTTGTTTTACTAATGCTTGTTTTTGTACTTGTCTTTGCCCATGTTGTTTGTAGCTAAGATATGATGGAAGACTTAAATTACATCATCAAAGAGATATCATCCCTTGAGAAGAGGATTCTGCAAAGGAGAATGAGAAAACATTAGTTGCTCACAAGGAGAAAGCACACTAGCAACCTAACCATCAGACATTAATTGGAAGGGGGAGAGAAAGAAAATTTCCACCCTTTGTGATTGAAGTTAAAAGGGGAAAGAAATATATTGGTGGCCCAATAAGGGGAGATAAAGAGCATTAGCCACAAGATAAAGAGACTTATTTGGATGTCGATGTGTTGGTTGGATGTAAAATGAAGAGTGGTTATCAATAACGAGTTTCCATCAATGCCAAAGGGGGAGATTGTTGCACACTTGGAATTGTTACGATGGTATATGGCATTAGTGTGTTGGAATTGATCTCAATTAGGCTCACATTGGTGACAACTAGGTTAGGATGGAATATGAATAGTGTGTTTGGCATTGATGTGGTGTCTTTCCTGCTCAGTTGGAGTTGGAGCCTTGGTCAGAGCCAAAGGGGGAGATATAGATTTGAAGGAATTTCTTCCTTAAGAGATTAGTTTAGATGCTCCTAGAAATGGTGCAGTTAGATAGTGCTTGGAAATAAATTTTCAACGATATGATATAGTCTGAAAAAGGCTTATTATATCGAAAGATATGGCCATTCAAAATTAGTAGGCCAAAAGTTAAATCTTGGTGATTTGGCCATGGGCCCCATAGATTAGTCAACATACAAGTGGAAAAAGCAGTGTGGATCTCATGAAGGATAATGTGGATCCCACTAGGGACACATAACCCTGGTGGATTGACCCCCATAGTTTTCCATTGGAGTCAAAATCTTTTATTTCTGGGGACAAGTTCAGTGAGACGACGTGGCACATGGGTCACAATGTTTGTACTAGTGTGGAATGGGCCAATAGAAAATAAGGGAGTAAAGGACCCAATGGAATGGATTCCCCACGTTACACATCACCTCGACGCATCGACCCCAACAATTTCCAATGGAGTTGCGAATGTTTTGTTCCAGGATCCATCTATTGCAGCAAAGCTTTCCCATCTCAGTTGTTAAATTTTTTGTCCCAAGACAAAAATCCTTATAAAGAAATTTGCTAAAAAACCAAGGTTTAGACCCCCTATTCTTTCATACCTTGTGACGTGGATAGAAGAAATATGGAGAGATGTTAGTAAATGTCAGAGTGACATGGAGCCCACAATGGTGGAATGATGTTGTCATCCAAAAGTTTCAGGACATGTGGCACCAATAGGGACGTGACATGTGACATGCAAATTTTGTGTTTTTGCATGGCCAAGTGGGCCGAAAATAGGTGACACATGTCTTTTGGTACAAGTGGTAGATATTTGGCATGCTTAGTCAGTAGAGTGATGTAGGCATAAAAAAAGAAGTCGAAAGGGCCCAAGATTATAAGGCGTTGGGAAACGGTGGCGAGACAAGTCAACATGATGGGGGATACACACAACCCTGACATAATTTCTATTTCCTCGTGATTGTAGAGGTGGATCCCACAAGACACATCACTCTAAAAAATAATTCCTTGGCATTTTCCATTGTAGTGCAAGTTAAAACCTCCACGGTGATGAGGCATCAAGACGAGGTGGTGAGTCAAGGTGGCTAGATGCAAGTGTTCAATGAGAAGGTACCACCAAGACATATAACCCCAACGGTTATCAAAGGCACACCATAAGAAATCACCAAGGAGAAGGGATCAAGGTTGGAAATTTGACAGAACTTAAAGTTTTTGTCAATTGACGAAAGGCACCTAGATCTTGTGTTTTTTAGTGTTAAGTGACCAAGGGCCTACCCCAATATATAATATTGATTGAGTTTGGCTCGTTGGGCCTTATGGTTTACACTTAGGCCTTTCAGGCTTTAAACAAAGCACTTTGGGTGCATTTGTAAAGGTTTGAATGGGTTCCCAACCAAATCAACGTTGTGAGTTATATTTAGTAGTTTCGTTAAATAAGAGCAGTCCACCAGAGGCATAGTTGTAATGATAAAATGGATATGAATGTGTCGACAATTGCTTTAGTCTAGTACACTATATTTCACAGTCATACCATAACTAGAGATGCAATAGAGTTGGAGAACTTTGATAAATCCTGTTTTTGGAGTCAATGGTGATTGTGAAGGACACCTGATCAAGCTAGCAAGGACCGCGAAGCTTAGAGAATTAATGGAGCAATGTCCAAAGTAATGAAAGTTATCCCTGATCACAAATTTTGTACAACATATGAGTTTTAGGCAAGGGAAGCCATATCGATTAAACAAGCCGAAATTAATGGTGGTACTCCTTGAGTGTGCAGGTTGGACTAAGAACAAATCACAACATGGAAAAGCAGTCAGACACCATTTCTTTGATTTAATATGGTTGCAATGGCCAAGAAGTCGTACAAAACTGGATGGTAAGGCATATTGTAGTACATTAGTGGGGCAAAGCGATGCACAGGAGTTCCAACATTGATCTATGTGTTGTAGTGGATCAAAACTCAGGAATGTGGAGTTAGATTGTGGGGGATTACAATAGAGCATTGAGGGTAGTAAATCTGTGTGGAAAGCTCTATGTGAGAAATAATTTCTCAGAGAGGTCAAGAGATGATATGCAGAGTATATGAAGGATGAGAGTTGAGTGTGTGTTGTTGAAGAGTTTGTTGTGTAGATGCAAATGAGAAGATACCAGTGATATGTTTAGCATGCTGCTAAAGAGAATAGAGAACCAAGAGTTGGCTAATATAAAGAGTTGAAATGAGGCAGAGTAAGTTCCAAGGACAGAGAGTATTAAGTCACCCATTGATTGTGGGTTGGTGCCTACAAAACAAGGAGTTGGAGCTTCCATCTAGTGGGTTTCTAAAGATAGATTAGAGGTTGTTTCCTCCTACAAGTGGGTGCTTGCAATAAATTCGTGAACTTGGTGCTTCTGGTAAGCTAATCAGATGTCTACAAAGAAGGGAATTGGGGCTTCCTACTAGTTGGTGCTAGCAAACAATCTAAGGGAGTTGGTGCTTCCTATGAGTGGGTGCTCACGAACAACATGATGTAATAAGAGTAGTGGATTTTGATTTACATCATAACAAAATAGATTGATGGTTTTTCCATTTTGGGTTTCCACGTTAAATCCTCGGTGTTTATGTGTGTATGTTGCTCATGATGTTGGTGTGTATGTTCATGTGTTGAGCTAATTTTCTATTTACATAACGTGCTCATGGTTGCTCACGTGAATGGTTTCCAAGTTTAAAAAACCATATAAATTTTCATTAAAATTAAATTATCCTTAATATTCATGCAGCCCCCTCAGTATTAATTATTGTTTCCAACAATTCTTTGGTAGTGCTTAAATTTTAGAAATAAAATGAGTCGTTACTTTCATCAAATTCTTAAAAAAAAAAGCAAAAGCTTATAAACTTATAAAACGGGTATGTAAACTAAAAAATATGTTCGAATAGTTATGGATATGCTTTTATTTCCTCCACTCCTTTCCACTTTTGTTCCCAATGCCTCTAGTTGGAACTTCGTGGTCTTCATAATTATAACATTCTGAATTTTCCCTGTATATCAAAACCTACAATTTTAAAATTATATATCATATAAACCATCCTATGTGATTTTAAAATAATATAATATAAATTCCACCCTATGTGATTTAAAAATATATATAATATAAAAACCATCCAATGCGATTCCTAAACCAAGAAGAATCTAAGATAAATAAAATGCACCATCAGACACACCATAGAAATGAAAACTCAGGTATTTGGTGAGCATGTTATGTGGTTCCATATTGCACCTTGCCTCCACATAACACCCTCCTTTATTCTCTACCACAAACCTATTGGCTGAATTTTCCAATGAATCCAAATCCTTGCTATCTTCTCTCTACTTCTTGAGATTTTTTGCTAAAGATACTCCTACCTCTATTCTTCTTCCTTATATATATTTATATTTCTTGGGGCTATTTTTATGCAATTGTGTTTTAAACGATGAAAAGGAAATTACGAAAAACATGGACATGGAGTAAGCATACAAATATAATGAATAACTTCAAGTTATGAAATCCTCAATACTTAATTACATCAATAGATTGGATCTCCTTCCTTGCCACATTTTATTTTCATCGCCTATTACATGGTACAAACAAATTGTGTAATCTGATAATATGAATAAATTTAGTTGTGCAAAATCATAGAAACCTAGCTACACCTCAAATTTCCATGTTTTGCCCCAGATCACTCACTCAATATTGAGGTTTTGTCTGTCTCATTAAAAAAAAAAATGGGCAAGCCATGGGTGGTATGTTAGCATAAATGAATGTATGTTCCTAAAGTTCATGGTTTTGTTACATGCTTTTAGTTCTTGTATTCCTCGGTGTATACGTCATTCCTATATCCTCAGACTCTTCTTTTTATGCATGCCACTGCCCTCTCATTAAGTAATTGTGGCTTTTCAAGTAATAATGAAAGAGATCTAGTAATAATTGTGGCATGCTAGTGCATTTTTGGATAGGATTTTCGTCACATTATTGAATTTTATGCGTAGAGTTCTTACATTTTTCTTGGAAAATAAAACCCTCAATTGAAACTAGGGATTTCAATAAATAAATTATTTTTGGATGTAACTCCTTTATATAGTAAGAGTTTGAGGATGGAAATCTAAAATGATCAAATTTCTATTATATTTCTCATATTAGTTATTATGGCTCCAATTATGAAATGCATATCCTTTCTAGATATATTGGCACAAGTTTGATTGAAACATGTGAACTCTATCAAAGATATATGATATGTGAAATTCATAGATCTGTTACTGCAAAAAACCATGAGAAAGGGACAATTTTAAATCAATGATATCTTTGCTTCCTAGACTTTGTTTTAGATGTTTTTTTTGTGAAATGGGTTTTTTTAGAGGAAATTAGACCTATGGCTATTTTATTCAAATTTTGCATAGAAAAATTTAAAAATCAACCTAAATGTTATCATCCTCATTTTTCCATAAAAAAATATGAAAACATAAAATAAATAATAAAAAAAAATATCACTTTCTGTCCATAAAATTCTCCTACTTTGTGGCCAGGAAAGAGCTCTAGTACCATTATTAGTAAAATTCAAGGATATAAAAGATAACATAGCCTTTGATTTAAAAAATAAACCCTTGAGCATCAAAGATACCAAAGCATTCATAACGAACAACAAAATAATATAGAGAGAAGAAACCTTGAAGTAGGGTAACGCCATCAATTACTCATGTAAGGACCCACTCCATAAGTCATGTTATTACAAAACAATACAATCCAACACATCTCTAATACAATGACACTTGTGTGTATTTATTATTTTTCATGACTATCCCCAAGGGTTTATGTCGAACATCTTTATTACTATATTGTTTCCTTTTAATTATATAGTGGGCCTATTTCATTATTATGGTCACATTATGTTCATTATACTCTCAGATACCTCCCTATTTACCCCATATTATTTGATCTATATACATTAGAATTATATTATGAAAAAAATGATTTTAATGCAATAAAGCTTTGTTGAAGTGTGTCTAGTGTTAAAGCACATGATCTATTACTATGTATATTATCCTAAGGGAGTAGATTCCTATTAAAGATTGGATGTAAAATCCTTTATAGAGGAAATTGAGCCCTCTTCTTTTACTTTAGATCATCTTATTTTACTTTATTCGTGTGGCTAAAAAAGCCAAGGACATAAGTTTTGATACCAACCCTTCAAAAGACAAAGAAAAATGGAGTAAATAGAAAACTCACACACTTCATTATAGTATGTAATCTTCTTAAAAAGAGTTTCGAAGCTAAAATTGGAGAATATTGAATATATTTTTCATAAATTAAAATATAATATTGTTTGACTACTTTAGAAGTAAATTATGATATCCTTTAACTACTTTGAAGTTGTGCACATTCTCTAAAGGTATGTTTTGTCTTAAGTTGTGCATGTAACCAAGGGTATGTTTTTTATTTCTCCTAGGTTTGGTGCATTCTTTTATGTATTTTAGTTTTCTCTTTGTTTCAACTATATTTAATAAAACTATGGGTATTGAGAAAATTGATTCCATATAAAGAGAAAATGGTGGTGATGAACAATGTTGAAATTCTTGTCAAATCAACAAAAACATGAAACCAACAATACATAAAAAGGTAGAGTGAGATATAAAAGAAGAAAGGTGCCTAATGGATAAAAAAGCACTAAAGGTGGTGTATATGAATGCTACATGAACAAAAATTGGAAAGAATATGCCAAAATAAACAACAATATCATATAGACAATTAAAGAGAGATGAAGATATCAAAGTTAAAATTACTTGAAGCTTAATATCCTATGGAAAAAAATGCAGGAAATAACACGCTTAAGAACCAACACACATAGATTGAGATATAAAACAAGAAGATGGAGGCAACCCAATGATCCACGGAAAGAAAGGTTGTGTCGTCTATGTGGAAATGAGGAGGTATAAATTTAGCAACACTTTCTCCTATATTGTATAACATGCTCACATATTAGGGACATCAAATTTGCATATTAGGGATTAAGAATCAACATGTTAGCCATATCTACCAAGAGATACAATAAGGTTAGTCATGTCAAGTGGGTGTAGCTCGGGTGTTAGGGAGGAGTCATTATTACCCTCCCCACCCGATTTCTGATGCCCCCAAGATTGGCATGCTTTCTCCTTGGGAATCATTTCTACGTGCAATATAACCAGCTCACCTAGACATGGGTGGGTTTTCCGTGGATGTAGCTAGTATCAATCTCTGGTACAGTGAACCACAAAATAAAAGAAAAAAAAAGTTGGTCAAGAAAATAATGTGGGTAAGAATAAAAATTCTGAATAAATTAATACAACAACAAACCCTTGGTGTGGAATGAACGCACTAGAGAAAATTGGTTAAATCAAATCCATGATTTAGATCTAGCCATTAATTTGTCTTCTCTAATTATACTAATTTATTATTTTAGTTATATTAAAATATAACCAACAAAATGCAAATTTTGTTCTTCCATATAACCTTTAAATCTTATATGTTATATAACATATTTTTTCCATAAGAAATATCTTTGTATTTCATATGAGGAATATATATGTTTTCTTCTTCGAGGAACTCCTCAAACAATAATAGTAGAAGTCATTAGAAAAAAGATTCATTGTGATGGAATCTAGGGGAAGGATAACAACATTCTCTAAACTTCCCCAATGGCGGTGAGGATTGAGGATGGTGGCGGTAGGGCCGATAGCACCCACCATCCTGGCACAAGACTTAATGCAAGGCATTAAAAACTCGTGGTGTCGTGGCCACCCGTGTGCATGCAATCACATGCAACACATCAAGATTTAGAAATATGTGAGGTGGGAGAAGTTTAAATGAGGAAGGGTGAGGGGACACCAATGTTAATTCACCAAAATGTCGAAGCAAAGAGATGGGAGTTGATTTATATCTACAAAGGAAGGAATTTTTGCAAGCTTGCTCGCTCATTAAGAAGTCTAGATCCGTCAGCTTGCAGAGGAATTATGTAGTGTTAATTGAGATAGAGAGGCAAAGGATTGTCACTAATAACCTTGCCTACATTTTTTTGGGTGACCATCACACCCTGCATGCGAACACTAGAGGATGTTTGCCACTGGGTAATTCTGAACTTTGACATGAATATTGGTTTACTAGCTATGTTTTGGTTAAAGTTTTGGCTTATGCAACGGATTTTTATCATCAACGATGCTATAGTTGGCCCATAACTTGGATCTTCAGTATGTATTGTGATATCGAGGGTTTTTTAGTGTTACTATTGTGGCTTAGGGGAGGGTATTTTCCTCTTGCACTTGGTCTCAGGGTGTACTTCTATTTAATTGTTTTGGGCTCTAGTTTTATTTGTGGCCTTGATGTGGACTTTAGTCTTGTTTGTTGTCTGTGTTGTGAAATCACAATTACAACTCTAGTGAGGAAAGCGTAGTTGTGGCCATCCTTTTGCACCTCAGTATTATTTAGTCATTAGGTGTTTCAGTTATAACTGTTGGGAATTTTATTTTTATTTGTGGATTTTGTTGGGATACCTTACTCACCACTTTAGCTTTGAGATATTTTTTGTTGTTGTGAGTTTGGTGCTTTTCCATCGGTATATTGTGTGTAGGTATTGTTTAGATACAACTCACCACCATGTAGAGGCAATGCATGAGAAACCGTAGAGGCGGCGGGTTGTGGTTGAGGCCAATATGACTGGAATCGTGATAACCAACAAACCTAAGAGGCTACTTAAGGCTTAAACTCGCCATCCCTGATGACATTCAAAATGAATTGCATAATCTTAAAAACTTGGTCGTTAGAGACCGACACGTTATGTATGATTCAGAGCTGTTAGAGGATTTTGGACAACTAATTTCAAACCCTGGGCACACCAGGGGTCATAGGAAGTAGTACCTCCAGGTTTTGTTCCTTTACTATAAGATGAAACTTTAATGGGTAGAATCATGATGGAAAGACAGGTGGACCAGTACAGTGTCTTTGCTCACATCAAGGACATGGAAAGAGAACAACGTAATATGAGATTTCATATGGAAAGGATGGACACTTGTCTAGCTCAAATCGAACGCCGCATCCCTTGCATAACTACCTCATTAGTCCCTCCAAGCTCCAGTGCACAAGATCTGGCACCAATAAATTCCTCTAATTCCTAGTTGTTAGATGTTTGGTGTTAGTTTTTATGGCATGATACTCGAATAGACTCTCTAGTGATGTTGCAAATATTGTACTTTTTTTCAGTTTTTGTCTTGCTACTCTATTGACATATAGTCAAAATACTTGGTTTCTCTCTAGGCAGGTTGAGACCATCTTCCGTAAAGTGTGATGGAAGTGAATAGTCAAACTAAGTAATGACTTTTTAGTTGATGTGAGGTCCTAAATTTTAGATTAAAAATCAAAAAAACATTTCTCTAAACCACCTAAACTAAATCCAATTAACATATTATATAATTGCACCAGGATGCACTCTCTAGCCCAATAGGGTAGAGATGGTGTAATGTAATGTTTAACATTCTGATTAAGTCAAATTACGTAAAAATAAAAACAAAACAAAATTAACTAAAAAGATTAATGTAATATAATGTAAACATTTTAACTCCGTCAAAATAACTAAATAAATAATAATAATAACGAAATAACAATAAAAAAAACACTGACCCATGGTATTGAAAATCCATAGAATTGGCCCATGGTATTCATGTGGAATATAACATATTTAAAGGGAGAAAAAAACCAGCGTAGATCAATCTTAACTTTGGATCTTAGAGAGAATCAAATGTGTTATATGCAAACCTCTTTTAGAGTGAAAAGAGATTTGATTTCTCTTGATGCTTGGTAGATCCGGAGTTAAGATGAATCTAAGCTAGTAAAATATGTTTATTCCATATCCTTAAACATTTTTCACAAAAATGTATTTTAAAAATAAAAATATAGATTATACTTAAACATTATATTAAATATACTTATTACACTATAATAAATATACTTCTTTATAAAATATAAAGACTCTAAATTTTATATTAATTTAATTATAAATACTTACGTATAGAGACACTCTCCAACCTAATTATTTTTTACAAAATAAAAACAGCAATCAACTTTAGGTTTAAAAGATATTAAGTCAAACGTCCATTACACAAATTCGTAAAGAACAGCAATTTTTAGTTTTTCGATTTTCAAGGGCCAAAACGAATATTTAAGGATTTACTTTATGAGAATTAGCGGACACACAAATAGGTTTTGCACAACTTTGTTCCATTTTCAAGGCTCAAAACGGGTGTTTAGGAATTTACTTTATGAGAATTAGTGGCCGGGCCAAGAAATATTGGGATAGGAGTAAAACGTGCAATTATCGCTGAACCCCATTGAAAGTATTGAGGTTGGCCTTTTGCTATTTAACAAGATGGCGCCCACCTCTGAACAATTCTTGCAAGTTTTCCATCAGCACATCATGGAAGCTTTGGAAGCTTTGTAGATGGAAAGTGCACTTTACTACTTATGAGTAGAATATGGAATGAAAATTTAATTATTTAATATATATATATATATATATTTTTAAGGAGTTTGGTTATATAATTATATTGTGATTTAGTGTTTTGAAATATTTAGGGTATTCGAATTAGGTAATTTATATAATTTAAACTTATGATTTCAATAAATCCATATAAAATTTAGGATAAAATTCACTTAAATATATATCAGTTAAAATGTGTTTATGAATGTATAAATAAATTTAGTGTCTTGAAAAATTTGGGGCATTCGAATTATATAAGCTATATAACTCAAATTTACGATTTTAATAAATCTCTACAAAATTTAGGATAAAAATGACAAAAATATATACTAGTTAAAAATCAAAACTTTAAAGAATTAAACTACATGAAATATGAATGTCATTAGATTCTCAAATTGTGGGTGTTGAATAGAAAAAGATAATGAAATGAATTGGTTGAAAAAATAGTTTAAAAAAAAATTGAAAAAAAAAATTATTTAAAAAATCAATAAATATAATAAATTATAACAAAAACAACCCAACTCAAATAGAAATTCGCTTAAAGATTATAATAGGTTAATGCTCGGATTTTATAATTAACCAGATAATCAATTTAACCTAAATTTTACCAATTTAATTGCAAATACTTACTTGGAAATCATGTTTGAAGTTGATTATGACTGTCGCTGCCCCAATCTACTTCTTCTACCAAATCGATTGTTTCCTCCCAACATATATGAGATCAACCAATCCAGTTCTCAAATCCAAAAGACTTCTAAAACAGATATTCTAACCCTCGTGCCCGAAGCTCCAAAAACAATTGCTCAAATTTCCAAGTCTCTTCATTGAGTCTAGAGCCCAAGACTCGTTCTACCAATTCACTTTGGCTATTTTTTCTTCATTGTGGCACGCTTTATCTTTGCTCACCCGAAAGACAAAATAAAAATACTCCTCTCCCTTCACCTTATTTGTTCTCCTTATATCCCCAAATCATCCACCGTCTCAAAGCCCTCCTCACGAAAACCTCTCCACTGCGTCAATGTAAATTAATTTTTTAAATCCCATGGCTACCTCCCCCTTGACATGATAATTACTAGCCTATAAGGCCTTTAAGGCAGTCACCCTCTCTTTAGAATAAAAATAAAATATTTAAATATTTAAAACTCAACGTTGAGGTTTGTTTTTTTAAGTCGGTCTTCATGGAGGGATTTTGAATAAATTAATTTAAATGAGGTTTTTGCCTTAATGTATTTTAACTAAAGTCTATTAATTAATAAAGTTTATGAATATCATAGTTATAGTAATTAAAGAGTTATATTAATTAATAAATTTTATTAATTAAAATATTAGTTTAGTGTATTTGTCAGATTATATTATAGTCTTAATCTTAATGCATTTATTAATTTTTGATAGTTAGTTATTTAATTTAATATCAACTCATATAACTATATTTAAACATTTTTCACAAATAAGTAGCAGTGCATGTATTATATGCATATGTATCTAGCATATTCATACTAATACTCATAATTTACTTGAAATTCAAGATATGTCATTACAAACAAATTGATTCTAAATTAAAATATATATATATTTTTAATCTATCTCATACACATATATATAATTTTTTTGCTTCCTAAATTTAAATAAAAATATTTTTATATATTTTAAAAAATTTGAAATTTTTTAAAATTTGAAATTTTTTATTCAATATTATTAAAATTAAATAAATTAATAAAAATAAAATCAAAAATCAAAAATTTTATTATTAAAATAAAATAAAATAAAGTAAAATAATATATATATATATAAATGAATTCAATATTCTTTAAACATATCCCAACATAAATATACCCAAATCACATAAATATAAAAATCACACAATACATTACTTAAGAGAGTTGAAAACCATAATTATTATAATCCTTTTAATTGAAAAGGGTTTATGCCTATTGCGTAAAAGAATGGTAAGCATTGAGAAACCTCATTATTTTTTTTTTTTTCCGAAGGTGGCAAAACCTATCAAACTCAGGGGTCAAACCAACAGTGAGGACAACCATCTCTGGCTGCTATCCGCGAATGTCGATTTGACTCATCACCGTTATCAAGGAAAACCACGCCACCTGTAATAACCCGCTGGTGGTCCGTAAGGGAGCAGGGTTTCACTCCTGCCAGATGCCTCTGGGTCTTGGGCCGTTAACCTGTTTCCTTACGTCCGAGGAAGAGAGCTCTTAGCCAAGCAGAAGCAATTTTACGGCATATTGAGAAACCTCATTATATAAAAGTAAAGATGATTTTAATTAATAATGACATGATTTTGATTATAATTAAAATTAATGAAAATAAGTTAAAAGGAAAAATTGTGCTTTCCTCGCCCCTCGCGTTTCAAGATTTTTCTTGCCGTTGCCGGAGCTGTGGGTTCCCCATGGCTTCTTAAAACTCCATTACACTTTCCAATTATTCATTCCATTGCAGTGAAAGTACCTCTAATTTAAATTCACTCCACTCCACACTAAATGCCTTTAAATTTTAATTCCCATTATGTTCACTTGATTGCATATCGCTATGGACTTTTAATTTTACAATCTTTCTATCACACATTATAATTATTTAAATTATTTATATTTAAAAAATATATTGTATATTTTCATTTAAATAAATGAATTTATAATAAACTAACATTTATAAATAAATTTAATAAATGGATGATTTATCACCTTAAAGTCAATGATCATTCTTCACACAAAACGACAATGACATCATTAGCTATGGCTCACCAACTCAATTAAAGTATCAGTTTATATAATTATTTTTTATCATCCAATTTATGACAAATATGAGGTTGCTCATGAAATTGTAACAACTCATTAATTTATTATTTAATTTATTTAATATTTAATAATTTTTATAATTTAATTCAAAACTATTGATAAAAGTAAAATATGTTAAATATGTTATAAAAAATTATTTGTTATCATTAAAATTTATTATAAATATTTAATTATAATTATTTGAAATTGTATTGTAATGATGATAATTAAGGTTTGGAGTATGTTTTAAAATTGTTTTTTCTTGTTTAAAAGTTCGTTTTTTTTTACATAAGGAAACAGAGTAACGTGTTAGAAACTGCTATTAGAAACAGCAAAAGGCTCATTGCTTTTTAACGTTAAAGCAGTTTCTAATCTTAATGTGACCCGATCTAATCTTAAAGCATTTAGATTTTATCCTAAAGCAGTTTCTAATCTAAAGCATTAGATCTTAAGCGTTGAATTGGTATATGATGGACGTACCAGATTAGAGTTAAATAATATATAAAGGATTGGGTCCTCTCTCTCCCACACACAAGAGTTGCATTCTTCTCCATCAAGAAGCACATAAAGAAAGTGAGGGCAAGAGGAGAGAAACCGAATTCTGAAGAAGAGGAACAGTCAGGAGTCAGATCAAAGTAGATGGCAGCCATTACATCTTCCGCTGTTGATCAAGGTATGTCATCTCATATAAAGTTCTGTTTGTGAAATATTCGGTATTGATGATCTTTGGGCTGTAAGTTAAGACTTTTACATTTGGTATCAGAGCCAATCAATAACTGAATATTTCCTATGATTGCAATTGATCTGTTTTGTGCTTTACTCATGTGATTGAGCCTTCGGGAAATTGTGGGGTTTCATGAATGGTATCAATGTTGTTATGTATGTACCAGAGCACGCGAAACCCTAAACGGCTTTTTGATTGTTCCCAACAATGGGTTTCCTTCGTTTGATTTTAACACTATGAATTTTCATGTTTGAGGAAAGGATTTCTCATCAACTAGTTGCTTCCTCATTTCTGTTTTCCAAATGGCTTTGAGAATTCACGCCTTCTTGTGTCCACCCGGTATTCTCCCATTCATAGTAACGGCTAAAGTCGATCCCAAAGAGTCTTGCCTGGTAACAGCAGCGTATCGCTAATGTATGTTTCGACATTCACCCATCAAGGAAATGACTTGAATTTTTGTAGTTATCTTCTGCATACGAGTGCGTGTATGACCATTCGATGAGGATAGTCCTTGCAGTATTTGTTTATGAGCTCCCATCCGAGTTCAATAAGGATTAGCTTGAGAACAGCCGTTGCGCCAGTCATACACTGTGCTCTGTTGAATAGATCAGTGCGCGTGTTACTGTCTCTTATCATGTCACTAAGGTGGTCATTGCCTTGAGCTTCTCCATTGTAATTCGTTTGATAGCCCGGAGCACGCTCAATTTAATTCGACAATCATCGCCTCGAAGGAAAACTCATCCTTGGAACTGTATCATTGTTCGGTTGTCACAACCCTATTGCATGTCACATAACCATAACGTCAGAGCCTTTAGCTTCCATACATTGCACAAATTCTTGCTTGGACTAGAACTCTGAATTATGCTCCGCGGTGATCCTTGGGTTTCGATGCTCTTTGTATTTTCGAGATGCCATATAATGATGGATCCAGGTCACCTAGAAAATTGCCGCATCATTGTGTGTTCGCTGTGTATGTTGGAATGAATATGCGGTGAATATAAGTTATTGAATCCTGGTAGATAGTCAAATTTGTGCACTGTAAGAAGACTAACAAAGCAATCATTTTTGTACAGAGTTGAGTAGAACTCCTGTAGGAAAGTTACAGTTTCGATTGAATTTGAAATTTGGGCATAAAAGTAATTTCTCTATGACTGATTGTTTTGCATAAGGTATGTGCTATAAATTATTTATGCACATGAGATTTATGATCACCAAAGTGGTCAAAATCAGAATGTTGTTTCGCATCAAGTATGTGTTATAAATCATTTATGCACATGAGATTTATGATTTTGTTAATCACCAAAGTGGTCAAAATCAGAATAATCATTTAGTGCATAATTGACATAACGATTATTGATAGAAATTGCCAGTTATAAAAAATACCAATTAAAGCTGGCGTCACTAATGATAGAACCTGAGAACTTACCCAAAGGAAAGTCTTGTTCTATAACTAGTTGACATGATGAGGTTTAATAGATATTTTGATTAAATAAATATTGATCATCCAAAGATGTCAGTTCTATTTGATTGAATATATTTATTACCTGCTTATGTTTTGGTATTTAATTATGTTAAGTATAAGATAGTATCTACCCAAAGGAGTGCTATATTATACTATTATGTCTACATCTGAATCGCGTTAGTTATGAGCTTATAGTGATTTCAATTTTAATTTGCAGGAGTTACCATGAATACACATGCTTCATCTGTTACATTGTTCACTGGTGTTAATTTTTCTGAATGGAAAGAACAAGTCAATTTCCATTTAGGTATTCAGGATCTTGACTTGGCACTCCTTGTGGATAAGCCTGCTGCTCTTACAAGAGATAGTACTGAGGTAGAAAAATCACACCATAAAGCATGGGAACGCAGTAACAGATTGAGCCTTATGTTTATTAAGATGACTGTTGCTAACAACATCAAGCCAACAATTCCACAAACAGAAAGTGCTAAGGAATATATGCAGTCTGTGGAAGAGCATTTTCGTTCAGCTGATAAGTCACTCGCTGGTACTCTTATGGCAGAACTCACGACCATGAAGTTTGATGGGTCACGAACTATGCAAGAGCACATTATAGAGATGACTAATATTGCAGCAAGGTTAAACTCCCTGGGACTTACAGTAGAGGATTCTTTTCTTGTCCAGTTCATTCTGAACTCGCTACCTTCTGAATATGGACCTTTTCAGATTAACTATAACACTATAAAGGATAAGTGGAATGTTAATGAATTGGCCAATAGTCTTGTTCAGGAAGAAGGACGTTTGAAAAATCAAGTGAATCACTCAGTAAGTTTTGTGAGTAATAAAGCTGGTAAAGAAAAGAAAGGAAAATCAAGTCATTTCAAGAAGAAAAAGGCACCTGCTAAGAATGGGCAGGATGAGGAAAAGAAGGAACTAAAGAGTGTTCAATGTCGTATCTGTAAAAAGAGACTTATCGTCTAATTCTAGAAAGTGGATATGTATTAAACTTATACAGTACCCTTTATGTACCTTCATTATCTAGAAACCTTATTTCCGCAAGTAAATTGGATATTTCTGGTTTTAGATGTATGATTGGATCTGGTTGTTTCGATTTATATAAGAATGCTGATAATGTTGGTTCTGGTATTCTAATTGATGGTTTATATAAATTGAAACTGAATGACACTTATGCGAATTCCTTGTTGAATGTAGTAAATAATGTTGGATGAAAACGTAGCATGTTGAATGAAAATTCTGCTTTCTTGCGGCATAAACGACTAGGTCATATATCCAAAGAAAGAATGATGAGATTAGTAAGTAATGAAATTTTGTCAAATTTGGACTTTAGTGATCTAGAATTATGTGTGGATTGTATTAAAGGTAAACAAACCAAACATAATAACATAATAAGAAAGGAGCCACTAGAAGCAGCCAGCTTCTTGAACTAATACACACTGATATTTGTGAATGTCCTTGAGACGTTTGTAAATGAAGTTGAGAGGCAATTAGAAACTGGTAATGCAAGATTCATTGAGAATGGTGAAGTCAGTGGGAGTACTAGAAGAGAAATAGTAGAAATAAAGGAAACAAGGGTAAATGTTACATTACCTAGAATAGTTCCTCCATCTACTATTACTCCAAATGTTGTTCCAGCTGTTGTATAACAGCATGATGATAATGAACAACATATAAATGAAGAAGTACTTCCTGAAGGAAATGACTTACATAATGCTGATATGCATGAACCACAACAAGTAGCATTAAGAAGACCTCAAAGAAATCGTAGGTCAGCTATTTCTAATGATTATGTGGTTTATATGCAAGAATCAGATTATGATATTGGAATCAATAAGGATCCAGTTTCGTTTTCACATGCTGTAGAAAGTAAAGAGTCAAAGGAATGGATTAATGCCATGAAAGAAGAACTGAAATCCATGCAACAGAATGAAGTTTGGGATCTCGTTGAGTTACCACATGGCTGTAAAAGAGTCGGATGCAAATGGGTTTTTAAAACCAAACACGACTCTAGTGGTAATATCAAACGGTATAAAGCTAGACTTGTTGCTAAGGGTTACACTCAGAAAGATGGTGTTGATTACAAGGAGACATTTTCTCCTGTTTCGAAAAAGGACTCACTAAGAATAATAATGACATTAGTAGCTCATTATGATTTGGAGTTGCATCAAATGGATGTGAAAACAGCTTTTCTGAATGGAGATATTGATGAGGATGTTTATATGGATCAACCTGAGGGTTTTTCTGTAGAAAGTAAAGAACAATTGGTGTGTAAACTTAAGAAGTCAATGTATGGGCTTAAACAAACATCCCGGCAGTGGTATATTAAGTTCAATACCATTATTACATCTTTTGGTTTTAAGGAAAATACGGTTGATCACTGTATATACCGAAAGATCAGTGGGAGCAAGTTTATTTATCTGGTCCTTTATGTTGATGACGTCTTGCTTGCTGCAAATAATTTAAGTATATTGCATGAGACTAAGGAATTTCTCTCAACGAAAGATTACATGCTCATCCAATGAATCAGAAGTGATTGGATATAGCGATTCAGATTTTGCTGGATGCATCGATACTAGAAAATCGACTTTTGGTTACCTGTTTATGTTTGCTCAAGGTGCCATATCATGGAAAAGTGCGAAACAGACTATCGTTGCTTCATCCACTATGGAGGCAGAATTTGTGGCATATTTTGAAGCCACAATTCATGCATTATGGTTGCGGAACTTTATTTCAGGACTTGCGGTTGTCGACACCATTAGCAAGCTGCTGAAAATTTATTGTGATAACTCTGCAGCAGTATTTTTCTCAAAGAACGACAAGTACTCTAAAGGTGCCAAACATATGGAACTGAAGTATCTTGTTGTGAAAGATGAGGTTCAGAAACAAAGAATGTCAATCATGCACATCAGGACAGAACTTATGATTACAGACCCTTTGACGAAAGGGTTACAACCAAGACAATTTAAGGAACATGTTCAAAGAATGGGTCTTGGTTGTATTAATGATAATTGATGTGTGACATTCTGAGCTCTTTTATGTGTTTCTGATATACAATCATGTGTTTCTTGTTTTAATGTAGTAATACGTATTTTATGTAATTTTAAACAAGAAAGAGTCTTATAAAGATATTATGTTTAATCATTATGATATAAGACATTATGTGGACCATTATGCTGTTTTATATAAATTATGAGTATGAATTGATGGATTGTTGGTATTGTAGTATATGGAAGGGAATGCATTGAATTAATAGTGCACAACCGCCATAACTCTCAGCAATTTATCATAGTATGGTGTTCAACACTTAATATTATGAATAGTCGGGTCAAGTGGGAGAATGTTAGAAACTGCTATTAGAAACAGCAAAAGGCTCATTGCTTTTTAACGTTAAAGCAGTTTCTAATCTTAATGTGACCCGATCTAATCTTAAAGCATTTAGATTTTATCCTAAAGCAGTTTCTAATCTAAAGCATTAGATCTTAAGCGTTGAATTGGTATATGATGGACGTACCAGATTAGAGTTAAATAATATATAAAGGATTGGGTCCTCTCTCTCCCACACACAAGAGTTGCATTCTTCTCCATCAAGAAGCACATAAAGAAAGTGAGGGCAAGATGAGAGAAACCGAATTCTGAAGAAGAGGAACAGTCAGGAGTCAGATCAAAGTAGATGGCAGCCATTACATCTTCCGCTGTTGATCAAGGTATGTCATCTCATATAAAGTTCTGTTTGTGAAATATTCGGTATTGATGATCTTTGGGATGTAAGTTAAGACTTTTACATAACGACCCAAGACTCATAGGTATTTAGTAGGAGCGAAAGCCTGCCCACTTACGGACCACCAACAGGTTATTCTAGGTGACGTGGTTTTCCTTGAATAACGGTTATGAGTCAGGGTACATTCACGGTTAACAACTAGAGATGATTGGCCTCAGTGCTGGCTGGACAACTGAATTATGATAGGTTTTCCCACCGTGTTAAAAAAATGATAATGATGATTGGTGTCTACTAAAATTTATATGGTTTAATTTTACAATATTAATGATTTATATTTGCAATTCCAACCCTTTAAAATTATTTATATAAAATATCAAATAATTTGTTATCCAATTTTCTCCATTTAAATTGAATGATACCGAAAAATATATTTTTTCTTTTTAAACAAAAATGAGTAAGTATATATAATTTGCGTCGGTTCACAACGAAGAAAACCCAGAAATACAACTTCAAAGTTCAAACCCAACCGAGCATTCACACAGTATTGTCTACAACGTCCTACCACCAAAAACTGACACTGATATAGAACCTTTCGTGACATCATGACAAAAAATTAAAATATACTAATAATAATAACATGGATAAGTTGAGGCAAAACATTCACAACATATCAAAAAGACAACTAATATTATTCATTGTTCATTGTCATTATTGTTGGCAGGAAAGTCGAGGACGAATTAATGCTTCCCATTAACCCCCTGATGGTGGGCCTTTACCTCTTGGGTTTCCTTTATAATCTGATCCACTATCATGCTCCTCATGGTATCCACTTCATCCAAGACATGGGAGAATTGTACTTTAAGAGACTAGGTTGAGTAATTGGTTTCAACAATTCCATCGAGATTAAACAAAACCCTTCTCCCTCCTACCACCCCTGTTAAATTAAACTAAATTCAAACTATCTTATAACATAATAAAAGAAAAAATTGTAATTATTATTATTACTCGAATATAGAATTTATTTAACCATCTCTTCATTCCACATTTCACAATGTCAAAGCAATTTATTGCTTTTAAAAGAGGTATAGTCGAAATGTTTTATGTTTTGACTTTTTAATTGGAAACTATAATTTGTTGGTTGTTTAAATTGTGTTTTTAAATGCATAAATCAATTCAATGTCTTGAAAAACTCTCTCATTACTCATATTGTGTAAACTTTATTGCACAAACTTGTATCTCCAAATTTTTTTCAAGTAAAATGAACCAAAAATATACCCATAAAAAACTAAAATGTAAAATAATTAAACTAAACTATTAAACAATCATTAAAACTTTTTAAATAAAAAATCATATAAATGATTACACATTACCATGAGTATATATTTTATATCATTCAATCTTGGGATATTGATTAGCCTCATCATTATTTTGTGTTGATTTAAAAAAAAATTAAGAAATAAGTTATAAAATAATAAATTTTACATAAAAGGACTATGTCACGATCTCATTATAAACTACATATATACAACAGTAAAATTTTCTTTTTGTTTATAGTAGTTAACCCCTTAAAAGTCACCCCGCGACTAACAAGGAAACCATGCCTAAGGTATTTCAACCCAGGCCTACGCACATGACTATAATTAAACTTTATATTAATTGTTCTTATTTCCCACCGAGAAGGTAATGTCTCCTACGCATATCACTTATGGTATAATGTGCAACCCTTGGGTGATATGGTGCAACCTTAATCCTTATATCCATTACACATGTTTAATATGGCGCCAGATGGTATACGGGAGTTAACCCAGCTCACCCAGTCCAGGGCCAGGTGGCATAGGCCCACGTGAACCCATGTGACTCTTGGGAGGTTGACCCTCTGTGGGTTTCGCGCTAGGACCTCCCGCCTAAACTGACGATGGGGATCATCCTACCACATCGTATGGCTTAGATCAGTTTAAGGGTTTGGCGGATAATACATAAGGCACCGGGTGCTTCGGCTCAGTTCCTTTGCACACTGCAGACGCAGCTGAGCCATTCCGCAGCTCGACAGCTCTCATACAACCACACCAGCTCTTGCCTCACTGTTCAGGTATTGAACTTTCCGCCTTACTATCTGGTATTCTAGTTTCAGTTAAGCTCACCTGGTAAGCATTGGTTATTCCTTGAAACCCTTGGTTGCCTCGACTGATCCAGGTTATTTACTTTGAATGGTTCTGTACAGGAGGGCTTGTCTCCACGGTTTCCTACCACCTGCAGGAAGAATTTGCTGGCTACGGATATTCCAGGTAAGTTTATCTCCGCCGTTTAAGCGTTTTCCCCTGTAAGAGAAAGTCTGTTTATGAAGTTGGATTGACATCATCTTCTGGTCCGAGCCGTGGCTCATGACATCCCATTTATATGTCTCAGGTCTGGCTACTGTTTGTTCAAAACCCTGGTTGCGTTATGCAGGCGGCCTCCTCATGCCGGACCTGTATTGCGTGAACCTTTTGGGTTAGCTAGGACATGATCATGGCTACATGCCGTTTGTATATTTGGAATTGAACTGGATTCTTCGGAACCGGAATGATTAAGTCAAATCTATGTATATGTTTAAGCGTTTCTATTACAGTTTAATAGAGCTTCTATGTTTCGGTACCGCTATGTTATTTCTTTTTGGACCATAGTCCTTCGGTATTCATCAGGGCCTTATGCAACTATGTTAACAGTTCACATTTGTTTAATGAATACACTATGCTCGGCTTACAGGCTCTATCGATGGGTTTTATGACCGACTCTGTCTTCTATACTGCCAGTTATGTATGAAATGCTTAATCGTTCAACTGTTAATATTGCATTAACATCTTCGTTTACATGTAACTTAATACCCTACAGGGTTTACCGACAGTAACGAGTTATTCTGCTACAGACTTTGGTATAATTCTTGAATCCTTATAGATTGGTTATATTTCGCATGACATAACTCTCAAATCTTTATAGATTGAATATATTTCGCATGCATCTGTATTCGAGGTTCTTTATGTGTCTCATGTTTCTTTTATTGTGGCACTACGGGGTAAGACTTGCATTCGATATGATGAATGCCGAGTCAAACCCTCTCCGCATACACAGTCACTATTATCCGTGGCTGGTATTGCCTGCGTTTGATAAATGCACAGTCTTTAGTTTCTGTGCTTTTCTGACAGCGTTAGCCCTAACAATATTCTGCGAATAGCGCTTAAGATCTTAACTTGCATGGTTAAGCGGAGTTCCCTTTCATGGTTAAACACTCAAGTTTTGGCTAACAATGAACATAAACCCTCGACAGCAATTTCTAATGTCTTTTACTTACACAGTGTTATTATTCTTGTAAAGGCTCTCGGATTCTGCAGTCTTATTATTTATGAAGAATCTCCTTGATTTACACAGCGTTGATATTTGTATGAGCGCTAGTTCTGCGCTGGTTCTATGACTGTGTTTATTTAAAGTTCTGTAACTTCCTATGACTGTTTAGCTCGACTTCATCTCGCAACCGAGAGGTTTTGTTTACTGATTCATTCATTCCTGTCTACTGATGTACTACTGCGGTCTCTCCAACCGCTTTAGGGTTTAGTTCTGTTTTAAGCAATTTTATCATAAATACGCAGAATCATTACAGTAGATGAATATGTGACTTTAGTCACAGTAGTCTAATTTGCAGACTGGAGTTATATGCATTAATCTTTACAATAACTACAGTTATCCTCTTATTTATTATCTAGTGAAAAGAAAGCACAGATAACTGTACTCTGTCGGTACACTACCGATACCTGTTTTCAAGCTAGAACTCTGTAGAAAATGCATACCTGACAACCTGCTACCGGCGTTCCTACTCTAAGAGTTCACCTGCAATCACTTTTGCTCTTATCCTCCCAACCTTGAGATCCACTTCACGTTGGATTCTCCCCCCGAGCCGTCTTGCAAGCCTGCATCCCTCAACAAGACTTACGCACTGCTGTGCTAGGTTATCTGGTCTCTACCAGACTTAACCTCTTTTCTCTCTCTGCTCTCTTTCTTGGAATTCCTTCCCTGTCTGTTCCTGAACAACACACCATTCTCCATCCACCTTCTCCCCCTCTGTTAGGGTGCTCGCTGATCCATTTAACCAATGCCAAGAATTAGTTGTAACTGATATGTAATTTAAAATTACTTTTACGCAGGTTTGATTAACTGATTGGTAATTTAAAATTACCTTACGTGGGGTTAATCACAATAGGTATATTACATACTCCCCCCCTTAACAGGAACACCGTCCTCGGTGTTCATCTTTCGTCGGAACTTGATATTTTACTCGTGGTATTACCATCTAATCCACACAAAATGTGATCCTTTCTTTTTGAAATCAATGATTTCATTCCAAGAAAAGACGACAAACAAAATAGTAATTATATAGTCTTAAGAAATATCTTTAGTTATAAGCATCAATAGTCATAATCATTCTTAATTGCAAAAATATGCAACTTCTAATCGCCACCACCTGGCCCTTATTCATTCATAATAAACAATTCTCTGTGTCAACTTACCATAACTTACCATCTTATGCTTGAAAATCATGAATACTTTCATGTAAGCCTGTTAGTAGAGGGTGGACAATTCTTCAACCTTCCCTGGTAAGTAGTTCCTGCAATATATGACTAACAAATTCAACCACATTAGTCACTATATTTTGAGTCAAATGAGACACTTTTGACTAGCAATCTATTGTGCAATGTTAGATGCTTTCTAAACCACAGTACTTTTACAAGTACTTAAAGAGCACTAACACTAATCATCAAATGATAAATCACTGCTCACGTGCACACTGAACGAATTCTCACTAAAGACATCCGTAAAGTACTTCAAGAAGTACCAAAAGAGCACCTAGCTCTCTAATCATCAAAACAGTCAATCACTGCATCAAGCAAGAATTGTCTTAGCTCCCACTAAGATGTTCACAACATTAATAACACAATAAAGGAATTAACATTTCCATTTATTCTTTACTGAGCACTAAGCTTATTTCTTATTAAATGTGCATAACATATTTTACACAACTAGATGTAAAATTCATTTTTAACATAACATATAGCTGATTAGTTAATTCCTTTAGCCATGAGTCCACAATGGACTAAAGAATTCCCAACCCATGGAAACTGGTTCTCACAACCAAATCGAGTCATTTTCACATCCAGATAGTTGCTTTGATAGAGACCTTACCAGGTCTAACATAGAATTCCACTGGCCAACCAGCTCAAGAATTCTAGGGAGAAGAAATCTGGGCAGACAAGTACCATCAACCCCTCCGGGCAGGTAACTGTCACCAACCCAAACAAGTACCATCAACCCCTCCGGGCAGGTAACTGTCATCAACCCAAGGCATTCAAGCCTTTCACAATCCGGGCAGACAAGTACCATCAACCCCTCCGGGCAGGTAACTGTCATCAACCCAAGCACTTGCAGGTCCTACTCGACCGCAATTACACTGGTCTCGCCAGTAAACGCTATCTGATCCTAACCAGACATAGCGTACACAGGAAAATTCTTTCCTCTTATGCCATCTGATCCTAACCAGACATAGCATGAATATTATCATTAGCACAACAAACATGCATGTATACCATGCATTTACACTTAACCCCCGACATGGGTCCACAACATCAAGTTTGATGGGAAACATATCCATCATCCACGTTGTATGCATGCAAATTTTCCAAATAACATAATTCATGCATATCATATAACATCATTCTTTCTCATTTATAACTGCATTTCACATTGCAGCAATTTATGTGATGAGTTTTCTTGTTGCCATTAAGCTACCACTACTTAATCCCATCGGCAACGTTAGTTATAAATATGCATCAGTTAACACGTATTCCATTTCCCAGAATGTTCATGCATACGATATTGTCATGTATAAAAACATATGCAAATACTCATTAATGTATAAATGTCAACAACAGTTGAGTTAATACCCTCAACATTCCCAATTTTGCCATAGTCTGTTGTTCCAATTCAAATCATCATTAACGGAGTATTATCTTACGTTTACTATGGCTAGCTTTAGTCATGCATCGTTAGTGTAATTAAACATAATTTCTCTAACATACAAGAACATAACTCTTATGTCACAATGACTAATCTTTGTGCATACTATTGCTTATCATATAAGCCCTTCTTTAATGTATGCAACACTTATTCCCTTCACTAGAAGACCACCATCATTTCATACGACAAACCACATACCTCTTTCTTAAGGAAGTCATTTTAATCCTCATTTCTCTATCTTCCGATGTGAGGATTTCTCAAGATTCCCTTTCAAGAAATTATTAAAGATGTCTATCTTTCGGCATAAAAACCAAGATACCAAAAACAAGGTTTACTTATCCTTTATGCATCAAATCAAGCAATCAACACAGCTCTTCCAACAACACAATCTCTCCAAGAGATTATTATTTTCAAGGAAGCTATCATGACCACTTTCTCTAAGTACGCACAGTCTCATAATTCTAAAGTCAAAATAGCTACCAATATGCAACATGTGTTCTCTTAACACAATTACTTTACTTTAATGCACATAGTTCTTTTCATGAAACAAGTAAGGATTTTGGTTCTTGTATGAACACTATTCTAATGTGTCTTTAAAGGAAAGAACCTCTATTTCCATTTTCAAGAACTCTCATAAAATCCTTTATCTTCATACATGAAGTATGCATACTCTTAGGATGAGACTATATTTATGTATATATGTAATATACTCTTTCCTCAAGAAATTAGGGATAAATATCTATGTGCCTAGAAGCACATCCTTAGTTATCTTTTATCATGCATGTAATGCATAATCATTTCACTAGAACTTAGAGACTAACTAGAATCATAATGCAATTAGCATATATATATATATATTTTCAAGAAGCTTTTATCAAATAAAGATACATATTTTAATTCAAGCAAACTTGGCCACCTTCCATGCTATGTTCTCAGGACATTTATATACCTCATCCTCTTTCTCAAGAAGATACTTGGCTATATTTAACGAGGATTTTATAGACCAGAGACAAGCATTTCACACACAAGACTCACGTGGAGTCTTTCTAATAGGAACTACCTATTTTCTTTACCAAGAAAACATACAAGATAATCAATCTTTAACTGCATGCCTTAACACATTTTCTTTACCAAGAAAATCTATAAAAGAACCATTCTTTTATTGCATGCATTCAAATACTTTCTCTACTAAGAAATCATATAAAACATTCATACGTGTTCTTCAAGTAAGTGAACAAGACACTTATCTTATCCTTGGATCAACATGCATAACTAACAAGTTAAACCACCCATACCGGAAGCAATTGCTCTACTTATGCAATTAGAAGCATAATCTCCTAAGTGTCACACATGCACTAGAGCTACCATTTGGTGCTATACGCAACAACTACCATAACACTACTATGTGACCATTTCAGAATAATGAGTTCAAGGAGACATTATGAAAATCATTAACATCAACACTCTATAGTTATCATTTTCCAACTCCTTAAGCATGGTCAAAGGAATACTCACATGCACATCGAGCGCTTATCTAGTCATCCCAAGACTTAGAGTCTTCCGCAAGATTCTAACACTCAAAGCTTGCTTTATCTGGTCATCACCAGACTTAGCGATTTCTTTTCCCATCTCCGTCTGTCCCTACAGCACGGTCTTCTTCCTTCTCCTTGCTTCCTTTTCCTTTGGAAGCATCTATGGTTGGGGAAGGTAATTAGAGTTTACTGACAACTGTATTAACACAGGTAGTCTATTTATGAATAATTATCACATGTAATTATACCATGAATGGGTCCTAGAAATGTTACCCACTGAACATGCCTCTACCCTTAACTTCACACTGGAATGCAACATGCATAAGAAATCCATCATTCCCATAGTGGAGATAAATTCAACCATCATTTAATCGAGGCTCCAATGGTTTTTGTCTTCCAACAAGTAATGATTAACATCAGCACATACCATGCTAATGGATTTCAGTCAATTAGAAGGTAATCATCATTAAAACTATTAGGACATAAGCATATGCTATTCATCATGCATTCTCATGGTGAATAAAATTAAGACTCTTCTCATAAACAACTAGAACTATAGCACAGAGAGAGTAAGAATCTTCACACACACATTCCATGCATGTGACATCAATCAACTTTACTTGTTTATGAATTGTAGCAATCTTAGTCCAATTCAATTAATGCATATAAGTTCTATGGGTTAGTCATACACACTAACCAATCTCAACTACCAATCATCTTCATGTATCCATGACAAGGCTAAATCAAAAGTTAGTTATGACACTCAAGTCTCGCTGCTTGACCCATTGCATGTTTTTTTTTTCCAATATCTAAAGGGGTTCTTCTAATGTCTTTTTTTTGTAAAACAATTTTTCATCCTATTCAAGGATGTTCCCCCTGATTTATATTCATGCATTGGCCTATTAAGTTTTGTTCATTGTAATTTCAATCTAGTTCAATATATGCATTGTTGTTATTGCCATATGTGCAAATCAAAAGTTGGTAGTTGATCGTCACTTCCTCAATGAGTGTTCAATATTGTTCTTAAGTGCGACAAAAGTTTCATTGTCTTTTATCCTCATCAAGAATCCAACGTTATGAACGTAGTTATGCAACAACTTATCACCTACTTCTCAAAGAAGTTATAAACATGAATCACACCTGTCATGCCAAAAGTAGTGTATGACATAAATGAATATGCGAATGATTAAACTCATACCTGAGTTAATGCCTACTGATGGCGTACTTCACTATCCTTTCCCAAAGGCGCCAGTATTGCAACCTTTAGCTCTGATACCACATTGTCACGATCTCATTATAAACTACATATATACAACAGTAAAATTTTCTTTTTGTTTATAGTAGTTAACCCCTTAAAAGTCACCCCGCGACTAACAAGGAAACCATGCCTAAGGTATTTCAACCCAGGCCTATGCGCATGACTATAATTAAACTTTATATTAATTGTTCTTATTTCCCACCGAGAAGGTAATGTCTCCTACACATATCACTTATGGTATAATGTGCAACCCTTGGGTGATATGGTGCAAACTTAATCCTTATATCCATTACACATGTTTAATATGGCGCCAGATGGTATACGAGAGTTAACCCAGCTCACCCAGTCCAGGGCCAGGTGGCATAGGCCCACGTGAACCCATGTGACTCTTGGGAGGTTGACCCTCTGTGGGTTTCGCGCCAGGACCTCCCGCCTAAACGGACGATGGGGATCATCCTACCACATCGTATGGCTCAGATCAGTTTAAGGGTTTGGCGGATAATACATAAGGCACCGGGTGCTTCGGCTCAGTTCCTTTGCACACTGCAGACGCAGCCGAGCCATTCCGCAGCTCGACAGCTCTCATACAACCACACCAACTCTTGCCTCACTGTTCAGGTATTGAACTTTCCGCCTTACTATCTGGTATTCTAGTTTCAGTTAAGCTCACCTGGTAAGCATTGCTTATTCCTTGAAACCCTTGGTTGCCTCGACTGATCCAGGTTATTTACTTTGAATGGTTCTGTACAGGAGGGCTTGTCTCCACGGTTTCCTACCACCTGCAGGAAGAATTTGCTGGCTACGGATATTCCAGGTAAGTTTATCTCCGTCGTTTAAGCGTTTTCCCCTGTAAGAGAAAGTCTGTTTATGAAGTTGGATTGACATCATCTTCTGGTCCGAGCCGTGGCTCATGACATCCCATTTATATGTCTCAGGTCTGGCTACTGTTTGTTCAAAACCCTGGTTGCGTTATGTAGGCGGCCTCCTCATGCCGGACCTGTATTGCGTGAACCTTTTGGGTTAGCTAGGACATGATCATGGCTACATGCCGTTTGTATATTTGGAATTGAACTGGATTCTCCGGAACCGGAATGATTAAGTCAAATCTATGTATATGTTTAAGCGTTTCTATTACAGTTTAATAGAGCTTCTATGTTTCGGTACCGCTATGTTATTTCTTTTTGGACCATAGTCCTTCGGTATTCATCAGGGCCTTATGCAACTATGTTAACAGTTCACAATTGTTTAATGAATACACTATGCTCGGCTTACAGGCTCTATCGATGGGTTTTATGACCGACTCTGTCTTCTATACTGCCAGTTATGTATGAAATGCTTAATCGTTCAACTGTTAATATTGCATTAACATCTTCGTTTACATGTAACTTAATACCCTACAGGGTTTACCGACAGTAACGAGTTATTCTGCTATAGACTTTGGTATAATTCTTGAATCCTTATAGATTGGTTATATTTCGCATGACATAACTCTCAAATCTTTATAGATTGAATATATTTCGCATGCATCTGTATTCGAGGTTCTTTATGTGTCTCATGTTTCTTTTATTGCGGCACTACGGGGTAAGACTTGCATTCGATATGATGAATGCCGAGTCAAACCCTCTCCGCATACACAGTCACTATTATCCGTGGCTGGTATTGCCTGCGTTTGATAAATGCACAGTCTTTAGTTTCCGTGCTTTTCTGATAGCGTTAGCCCTAACAATATTCTGCGAATAGCGCTTAAGATCTTAACTTGCATGGTTAAGCGGAGTTCCCTTTCATGGTTAAACACTCAAGTTTTGGCTAACAATGAACATAAACCCTCGACAGCAATTTCTAATGTCTTTTACTTACACAGTGTTATTATTCTTGTAAAGGCTCTCGGATTCTGCAGTCTTATTATTTATGAAGAATCTCCTTGATTTACACAGCGTTGATATTTGTATGAGCGCTAGTTCTGCGCTGGTTCTATGACTGTGTTTATTTAAAGTTCTGTAACTTCCTATGACTGTTTAGCTCGACTTCATCTCGCAACCGAGAGGTTCTGTTTACTCATTCATTCATTCCTGTCTACTGATGTACTACTGCGGTCTCTCCAACCGCTTTAGGGTTTAGTTCTGTTTTAAGCAATTTTATCATAAATACTCAGAATCATTACAGTAGATGAATATGTGACTTTAGTCACAGTAGTCTAATTTGCAGACTGGAATTATATGCATTAATCTTTACAATAACTACAGTTATCCTCTTATTTATTATCTAGTGAAAAGAAAGCACAGATAACTGTACTCTGTCGGTACACTACCGATACCTGTTTTCAAGCTAGAACTCTGTAGAAAATGCATACCTGACAACCTGCTACCGGCGTTCCTACTCTAAGAGTTCACCTGCAATCACTTTTGCTCTTATCCTCCCAACCTTGAGATCCACTTCACGTTGGATTCTCCCCTCGAGCCGTCTTGCAGGCCTGCAGCCCTCAACAAGACTTACGCACTGCTGTGCTAGGTTATCTGGTCTCTACCAGACTTAACCTCTTTTCTCTCTCTGCTCTCTTTCTTGGAATTCCTTCCCTGTCTGTTCCTGAACAGCACACCATTCTCCATCCACCTTCTCTCCCCCCTGTTAGGGTGCTCGCTGATCCATTTAACCAATGCCAAGAATTAGTTGTAACTGATATGTAATTTAAAATTACTTTTACGCAGGTTTGATTAACTGATTGGTAATTTAAAATTACCTTACGTGGGGTTAATCACAATAGGTATATTACAGACTATAGAAGTGATTACACATTACCATGAGTACATATTTTATGTCATTCAATCTTGGGATATTGATTAGCATCATCATTATCATTATTATTGTTTTGCGTTGATTTTTAAAAGAAATTAAAATTTAAAAAATAAGTTATAAAATAATAAAATTTTAAATAAAAGTAACATAGAAGTGATTGCACATTACAGTGATGAGTACATATTTTATGTGATTCAATCTTGGGATATTGATTAACATCATCATTGTTTTGGGTTGATTTTTAAAAGAAATTAAAATTTAAGAAATAAGTTTTAAAATAATAATTTTTTAAATAAAAAGATCATAGAAGTGATTACACATTATTATTTGTACATATCTTATGTCATTCAATTTTGGGATATTGATTAGCATTATCATTGTTTGATGTTTATTTTTAATGGAAAATAAAATTTAAGAAATAAGTTATAAAATGAATAAATTTTAATGGTGGATTTTTAAAAACATTTATATAATTTTATTTTAAGCATCAAAATTTCTTTTCTTTTTTTTTAATTTTTAATTTTAATTTGTGAAGAATTCTATAAAAAAAAAGCTATAATTTTATTTAATTGATCAGCATTTTGGATTTAGGAAATTTGTCTAATTTTTAATTTTATATATATGTGAGAAAAGATTATAATAAAAAGGAGAAGAAGAAGTTACAATGAATAATGTTGTAAACGATATTTTTTATTTCACTCTCTAAAATAAAATAATGTAATCAATTTCTCCATGAACATAGTCCATATTGGATGAACCACATGTTATTAGCGTGCCTTTTTGCATTATGTTATTTTGTGTTTTATTTCCACATTAATTTTTATTGCTTTGTGATAATATATATTCTTAACTAGTATCGGAGCTTGGTTAGTTGTTCTTCCCTCACATGAAGACTAATTTGTTCCCCTAATACAAATCTAGAATTCGAGGATGCCCTTCTTTGGGATTTACAAGCTAAAAATGCAACATGATTTGCAACACATGGCGGAAGGTGGGCATAGCAAGGCTAGAGAACAATGACATTTATAAACTATGGTTAAAGAAACAATGGTCATTCTAGGAGTTTTGGAGCTAATAGCAACAAGAATTGAAAAAAAAATTACTTTGGAGTTTTTATTATTATAAATTACATTTAAATGGGTATACCATTGTAAGACCTAGTTAGACTTGTGTACCCTTGCTAAAGTCTAGAATGATGGGGGGCATGTGAGATTCTTATATACCTTAGTTATAAGTTTTGAAAGAGGGTTGGATCTCAAGAATTTCCCCAAGTCAAGTTTAAAGGGGGGATATTATGACCACCTTTAACTCAAGAATAAGTCGAGGAATTCTAATTAAGCATATAAATAAGATTGTTATCTCCATTATAAAGTTTCATTTAACCAAAAACTAATAAAAAATTATAATTAATTTTCTATAAAAAAAAATTAAAAATAAAATTCTTTGTTATTATAATATTTAATTAATTTAATTTAATCTTTTATATTTCAAAAAATATAGTTAATTATATATTTTAAAATATATATAACTTTTGTAAATTAAATTAAGTGTATATGGTGGGGTGAAACAAACTCTTCCCATCTAAATTCAAATTTCATAAATTAAATTATTCACACTTTGAAATATAATAATTATATAATGAAGGGCTAACTAACTATACCCCGAAAGACTTCAATGGTTTCTCATAAGCCTCAAGTTTTTCTTGGGCAACAATGTTATATTTCATATCTTCTTAAAACCACATGAGATACTTGAATTTTAAGTCTCATTCTTTAATTTAGACTAATTATTTTTATTTAAAAATATATATTATTTTTAATTTAAAATTAAATATTTTAATATAAATTTAAGGAAACTTCAAAATAACACATAAAAGCTCATATTTCAAATTTTAGATAATATTTTCAAAATTTTGTCAATTAGATATCTCTATTATCATCCAAATTTCAATAAAAAATCTAGATAATGAAGCCATATTCCTGTCTCAACAAAACAGGTATTTAAGGATTTGCTTTATGAGAATTAGTGCCTTTCGAAAGAAATATTGGGATAGGAGTAAAGTGTGCAATTATTATACAGTGATGTGTGATTTAATGGTAAGTTTGTTTCGGTGAAGCTCAAGAGACCGCGGTTAAAATCTCATTGAATATAGTGTCTTGCTATGTTGTGCGGCTCAACGAGTAGATCCCCCTTATCCATGAATCTCAACGCTTGCCAAAATCATAAGAAATTAGTATATCTATGTATTGGTGTGATTCCCTTTATCTGTGTCTTCCTTAGATTAGGTCTCTTGCAAAAATCATAAGAAATGGAGAGTAGGATGTACTCTTGGTGATTCCCCTTATCTGTGTCTTCCTTAGATTAGGTCTCTTGCCAAAATCATAAGAAATTAGTATATTATAGTGGCAGCTACGAGAATTGATCCTGGGTCTTCCTTAGATTAGGTCTCTTGTCAAAATCATAAGAAATTAGTATATTGACTTGCAGGTTGTTGGAGGTACTCTTGGTGACTCCCCTTATCCGTGAATCTCGGATCTTGCCAAAATCATAAGAAATTAGTATATCGACTTGCAGGTTGTTGGATGTACTCTTGGTGATTTCTTGGCTCTTGCCAAAATCATAAGAAATTAGTATATTGACTTGCAGGTTGTTGGATGTACTCTTGGTGATTCCCCTTATCCGTGAATCTCGGCTCTTGCCAAAATCATAGGAAATTAGTATATCGACTTGCAGTTTGTTAGATGTACTCTTGGTGTTATAGTGGCATCTTGGGTCTTCCTTAAATTAGGTCTCTTTCGAAAATCATAAGAAATTAGTATATCAACTTGCAAGTTGTTGCATGTACTCTTGGTGTTATAGTGGCAACTACGAGAATTGATCCTAGGTCTTCCTTAGATTAAGTCTAGCAATTATCGATTCACCACATCGTTAAAAAAAATGTGTGATTATCAGTGAACCCAAGGAAAATACAAAAATTGATCCTCTTGCTATTTAGCAAGTTGGCACCCACCTCTTTCTTCCATGTTTCCTATAGTGGAAACAAATTATTGCAACATTATTGCAAGATTTCCATTAGCACATCATGGATGATGATTTGTAGATGGGGTGGTTGTTGAAAACATAAAGTGCATTCTATTATGAGTAGAGTAAGAAGGGTACAATGGATTTTTTTTTGTTTCCATTAGCACATCATGGCTGATGCTGTGTAGATGGAGTGGTTGTTGAATATGTAAAGTGCATTCCATTATGAGTAGAGTGAGAAGGGTACAATGGTTTTTTTTTAATGGCGTAAAGTGTGTTCTATATTATATTATGAGTAGAGTAAGAAAGTACATGTAATTATTTTTTTAATTGGTGATATAATTTATTTATTTATTTATTTATTTATAAATTTATGATTTTGTAATATTTAAAATAAGTTTTGAATGAATAAATAGATTTAGTATTTTAAAAATTACTGGAGCATATGTATTTGTATAATTTAAATTGGTGTTGTTTAATTATTATAAGTTTTGGAGTTTTTTTTTATGTTTAATTAAAGGAAACAATTTTTGGTGAGATCGTGACATTTTTTGTTATTTAAAATGTTTTTTTTTTATTCATAATAGATCTAATACTCTGAAATTTTTTTAAGACACTTGGAACTTGTGATTCCAATAAATTTTAGGTCAATTTAACAAAACTATTACAACAAATCCTTGCAAGATTTAAGATAAAATTGACTAGATATGGAAAAAATAAAAACTTAAAAAATTTAAACTAAAATTTTTTGAATTTTAAATATTAAATAAGAAAAATAACCTAATGAATTTGTTAAAAAATATCCTTTGAAAATTAAAAATATTAATAAATAGATTAAGTTGTTTTGTGATGAAATTTTTTCAAATATAAAAATGTTCAAATATTATAAATTTAATTTAATTTAAAATATTTAATTGTATACCGAGCCTAAAATGAAAAATTTAATTTTTTAACCAATCTAAAATGAAAATAAATATATTCTCATATATATATATATATAATTAAACATATTTTTTATTTATTATAAAATAGGTTAAATATTTTAGATTTTTTTAGTTTAATATTAATAAAATAAGTTAAATATTTTAAAATTTTAAATTTAATATTAATCAAATGATTAAAACCACTGTATTTTTAAATATTAAAATAGTTTTAATATTTTTAATACTTTTGAGGTAATTATTTCTTATTAATCACAACAAGTAATATTCGATCTACTTAATATTAAACCTATATGATAAACAAATCCTAGATGATAAACAAATTGATTGATTCAAAACCTCAACCCAATATTACTTAATGTGATTAATTAAAAAGAATTATATCAAGAATATAATCACATAGCCTTGAACTTAATAAATCCTTAATCATATAAAACAAATATAACCAAATCAAATGAATATAAAAATATCTAATGATAAATTGCTAATAGTTAACCTTGAACTTAATTAATCCTTAATCATATAAAACAAATATAACCAAATCAAATGAATATAAAAATATCTAATGATGAATATTTATTTTAATTTAAAAGGGTTTATATGTATTCGAAAAATAAGTATGGAATATATGTGTGAAAGAGTGAGAAAGAAAATGAAGATAAAAAATGAGGGTCAAGGAAAAAAAAAAATGATATTTTTTTAATTAAAATTAGTGAAAATAAGTTAAATAAGAATAATAAAAATGATATTTTTTTAATTAAAATTAGTGAAAATAAGTTAAATAAGAATAATTTATTATTTTGATTTAAATTAAAATAAATGAGTTATATATATATATATATATATATATATAATTAATCATTTATTAAAAATATTGAAAATTTAAATATGTAATAAGAAAGTTTATAATATATAAAAGATATTTGAAACTAAAACAATAATAATATATAAATAATGTAAATAAGAATAAATTAAAGTAATCAAAGTGCGATGATGTTGTTATAAAATAGTGGTGGAAGGGTGTTTGAAAGGTTAAATTCTTTCCAAAATCCAAACTCTTTATGTGGTGTATAATGGAAAATAAAGTCTTAACATAAAATATTTTTCAAAAAATATTTGTGGTTGGGCTTAGTTGGTGCTCCTTGTGTAAAACGTCGAAGAATCAACAAAGCACATTTTTATGACTTGCCATTTTTTTCAGCAGATTTGACATGTGTGCAAATCAGCTGCAAGTCACTTAGGGGAATGGGTTGGGGAGAACCTGGAGGGGGCTTGGAGGAATTGGCTCTCTAATTCGTCTTGTCATGCCTTCAAGGCTCTGCCCTTAATATTATGTTGGGGAGTATAGCTGTCTCGGAACAAAGCCTTATTCCAAGACAATCCTTCAATCCATGAACACTCTATGATTGAGGCAATGGAAATATTAGAACATTTCCCTCAGAAAAAAGGGGTCGCCCCCCTAGAATTGCAATAGTAGAAAATCATGTTGACTCCTTCCCAAGGCCTTCTTTGATGGTGCATCATGTAATACAGGGAAGAACAATGGTGGGGGATTCATCCTTTTCATTTCTGACTCTCACTTTTTCAGAGTTAAAATGGGATTTGGTTCAGGGACCAATAACATGGCCGAACTTTTGATTTGCAAAAATTTGCTTCTTTTTGCTTTAGCCAAAGGTTGCACTCAAATCCAAGTATATGGGGACTCCATGTTGATCATAAATTGGTTAAATAAAATTAAAGATTGCACAAACATTACTCTCATGCTTATCCTTGAAGAAGTAATGAAGTTGAAGAGTTATTTTAATTACCTCTCTTGTTCTTACATCTACAGGGAAAGGAATCAGGATGCAGATAATCTTTCCATAGAAGGATTGTTAACGGAAGCAGGGCCTTGGGACGTCATAGAATAACATGATGGCATTATCACTTCTAGTTTTTATCACAAGCCCTCTCAGCATCTTCAGACAACGGTTGAAATAATCAACACTCAACACTATTTTTTTAAATCTATTTTGATTGTTGAAAATGGCAACAAAAATCGTGATTTAATTTTCCCTTGAATTAAATTAGGAGAAAATTGTAATTCCACATCACAAGACAACAACAATGAGTTAACTAAGTTAGTTAGAGTGGTTCCTAAATTTTAGGAGCCTAGGTTAAGTTTAATTTGAGTTGTAATAATTTAATTCAGTTAAGTCGAGTTAAAGTTAGTTAAACTAGTTCCAACTCTTGGAGGAACTAGTAGGAGGTCTAGCCATGGGGTGCAACTTCAGTGTTCAACTAGATAACTGATAAATCAACCATAATTAACTCATGCATGCATGAAATTTAAGTTATCGAGTTGAGATTGGAGTTCGAGGGCAGTGTACAATTAATTGTATAATTTTCTGATTTGTACAGGTGGTGCACGCAGTCAGAGAAGGGCCTAAGGGATTGCCCAATTCTAATTGAGAATTTTCCTAATTAATAGGGGGCTAATTCCCAAGGACTAGAGGCAACTTGTGAGGTAGTGAGATAGATTTGCCCAATTCTAATTGGGAATTTTCCTAATTAATAGGGGGCTAATTCCCAAGGACCAGAGGTAACTTGTGAGGTAGTGAGATAGATTATACTTGTGCGGAGATTGTTCAAGCTTGAACAAGCATTGTATTTTTTCACTATTTTTTGACTAATGCAATATAGATAGGAAGGGGTTTTGAGCAGTTGCTTTCCCCTTAGATAAATCTCTAAGCATATGTGATTAAATCTTGTCTCATGTTTATTTTATTGATTTCTCGATCACTTAATTGCTTCCGCTGATGAGTAGAGTAGATTCAAGTCTTTTGCTTGAGAAAATTACATAACCAGTTTGAATCTACAAGGAATTTCTACATGGTATCATAGCTAGAATCATAGTAGACAAGATAATTCGAAGTTTGTGCAGGAGGTTCGAATTACAAGATCAGTGTTGTAAGTTTTCTCCATGACTAAGAAGATGACTTCCACCAGACTTAGGTTGGCGTATGCTCTGGAAGGAACCACAAATTTTGTGGCATGGAAGATCCGTATGGAGGCAGTATTAGATGATAACGGGCTACTAGATTACATCAAGACAGATGTAGTTAAACCCCCAACAACTAATGCCCACGATCTGACTCGGTTTAAAAAGGATGTAGCTAAAGCGAGGAGGATCATATTGGAGGGAGTTCGAGATCATATTGTCTCGAATTTCCACAGGAAAGAAACTCCATTCGTGATGTGGAAAACACTTACCAACTTGTTTGAGAACAATAGTGACCACAAAAAGCTGGAACTGAAAGACAATTTTTGTAGCCTCAAGATGCAAAAAAATGACATAATTTTACAGTACCTGAGCAAGTTTACACAGTGTTATGATGACCTTGGTGGGGTTAGTGTGACTATTCCCGAAGAATCCATTGTTTCCTATATCAAAAGGATACTCAAAAGCTATGTTCCCGCATGTTTTATTTTGTATGCAACAATGATCTCGCATGTCCCAGCGTAGGGAGTAGGGGAATAGAGATAAACAATACCAAAATGGCACCAAACAACATATACTTGCAATAGGCACAAACCTTCACAGACCGTATTAAATCATGAATGGTGCAGTTATTCTGAATGGATAATTCTTAAGAATATAATTTCTCAAACTCTCTGACATCGACATGAAATGGTTGAGAATACAATTCTTAAGAATGTAATTGGTGGAAATCTATCACTTCGACGTGAGATAAGTGAGAATATTTTAACACCTGAAGCTCTGATACTAGAAGAATATAAGATCTTAACAAAGTCAATCCAAAGGAGAGAGTGGAGATAGAGAATGGTGTTGTATATTGAGATTCATATCGTTTTATTTTTAGCCCGTGGTTTTGGGATGGAGTTGTCCAAATAAATAAATCACATCATAATAAAAAATATTAATATATAATTTATTAATGTGATATATAATCTATTGTTAGAATTATATTTTTGATTTTATGAATACATTCAGTTAATTTATTCTTCCATTATTTATTCTTCTAAACTTAACTCCCGCAAAGGCATGAGCCCTAATTAGTAAAGATACCATAAAATCAAGGAGATATATCATTATTATAGTAATTATAATATTTTTTAAAATCCCGATCAAATTAGATAGGAATACTAAATTTGTAAAATTTACAAATATCTAACCCCTTTGAAGAAAACAAATATATCTTAACTATTAATTCATAATTATGAATGAACCACTCTCATTAACAATATTTTTTAAGCAATACTATGTTAAACTAATGGATAACTTGCTATATCCAAATTGGATTCAAACATTGTGGCATTTTGAAAACTTTATCTTATAACAAGTTTGCTACTCTATAATTTCTACTTCGTAAAATCTCTTGTTCAAAAATATGCAAAATAACATAAATGGTTTATTCAATGAGTTTAAGTTTGATTTATATATCACAAATATCTCAATAAAACTATGAATATGTTTCACCTACTTGAAGGAACTTGAGTTACAAGACAAGAAATTGTGAGTGGAATAGAATTTGCAAAGAAGGTCGATTTGACAATCTGTAAAGTACTATAAAATTTCTCCTCTGTTTATGTGGGTAAGTCTTATTTTATTTTTATTAATCTATTTTAATAATTAAAATTATTAAAAAATAATATCAAAATTTTATTTAAGTTAATATAAAATTAGATAAAATTGATAATTTAAATGGATTCTAAATTATTCCATTTATAGATCAAAAATATCCCAATAAAACTATGAATATGTTTCACCTACTTGAAGGAACTTGAGTTACAAGAAGAGAAATTGTGCGTGGAATAAAGTTTCAAAGAGGGTCAATTTGGCAATCTGTAAAGTATTTACAGAGAAAAGATATTATCAAAGGTCCCATTGGACCAATTTTTAATTGAACCAATAAGGGAGCCCACTCCCAGAGTAACCATAGATGGTGACTCTAAGGAAAAATCTAAAACCAATTTTGGAAAGGGATCCGAGAAGTCATCAGAAAATAAGAAAAGCAGGAGTAGGGAATCAATCGAGGATACAACCCAGTCTGCAGCAAAGGCAGATGAACAGACTTCGACCATCAAGCATACTGAAACCCATAATCACTCTATATAGCTAATAAAGCCTCAGATAATTGATTTGGAATAGGACTGGGATAATTTCAACAAAAAACTCAACATAGAGGAACAAGCATCGGAGACGCAAATGACACATCAAGAAACAACTTTGGAAATTATAACCTGGGGGGAACTGTGAATACTCAAGAAATAAAACACATTCCTATTACCCCCACCTCTGAGATTGTTTTAAGAATAGAAGAAATCCCCCCTCTTGATGTATTTTACAACCCACAACACAAGGCCATTGTTAAGAGATAGAGAAAGAAAAGAAATTTGGAATCCACAACTGCTACCAATTCAGACAATGAGTCGATGGATGTCCTCTGGAAAGACTCATCCACTGACCCATCGGCCAACCTCATCGGGCTCTCGTAGTTCGCAGGTGCATACGCTACAACAACTGTTGACAAAGAAATAGAAGTACAACTATTGCTTAAAGAAAAAGAAAACAAAATTTTTCCACAAGAATAGCACTTACAACAAGCCAAAACCAACTAACAAGCAGAAATACAATTAGCTAAGCTACAACAGGAGTTCCAACAAATGTAAATAGAACATCAAAGAAGCTTGGCAGGTAAGGAGGCACAAATATAGAGCATAACAGACCTGCATAAAGATGACCCAAATATCGATTAGATTTTCACCGAAGCACTCAGCTTCAATTCATAGCTCACACACCAAAAATAATTTATATTCCAAAAAATCTCGCAGTGGAACTCTCACTGCAAAATAAGCGACAAGTTAACAAGCCAATTTGTGGAATTGCCACTGGAATATGATGAAATTCTTAAAAGGGTTTCAGATTTCATAACTTGGAAAAATTCTGAGAATGGGAGAAGAGCCGACATGCCCAAACTAGATGAATCACATAAGGAGATCTTATTTGAAAGTTAGTTTTCTCAGCTCAAAGAGGTAGAACAAGCAACAGAGGATGTAGCAGCAACAACAAACAACGTCATTGAAAGTGTAAATGAAAATTTACATAGTGCTTATATTGTGGCAGAGACCACTCCTGGTTTCCTTCTGAATGAAAAACAACTTGAATTACAGTCGAAACAAGCAGCAGAAGAAAGAATAGAAGCAACTAGGAAAGTGACCAGGTTAAACTGGGAGGCATATTGGCAATATCTGGTAAAACCGCATAGCCAATGTATGACCCTGAAATTCCTGATTGTTTCTACCGCGAAAATGGTGCCAACGCTCATCAATGCAGTGTTTACAGGACAACTAAAAGTCGAAGTCGTCCAACCTACACTCCTCAAAACCATGCTAGATATTTGCGATCTGAAAGATCGAATGCAGGATTAGTCATTATGCACATCTCTATTTTTGTTTTATTTTGCTTAAATTGAGGCAGGTCATTTAAACCTTCTCAACTTTTTTTGTAATAATCTATTTTTTAGTTTCATAAGTTAGTATTTAAACCCCTCTCATGCATTTAGAGAGTGGTCTAGAAAATTTATCAGAAACATTCTTTAGAACATGCACTTTTGCTCCATTTGAGGAAGTTCTGGTGAAATTAATGGAACATGATTTATTTTCTACTTGAATTTGACATCTTCTACTAAAATTGCACTTTTGTACTCTTAGATGATGTTGGATGATTTGAAAGTAGATCAATATTACTGGAGCACATGAGTAGAACATATTATAAATGGTACTTTTATCTCTTAATTATTTTTACTTATGCGTTAACCAATACATTATCTTCAAGTTATTTATGTATGAAAGTTTGAATTTTCTATTGCCATTATTGCACTATTGTATGACGATGATTTATAGTTTATGCTAAATACATGAATGATTTTTATGCGATATATCTCTCGTATCGTTTCGGCTAACTTTTTATACGAAAAGATCATTGTTAAACGGATTCACTTCTTATCACAATTGAATGATCTTTATTATCAATTGCTTTAAGACATTATTTTAGATCACATATATCATGTTACTCCCGGGATAGTCATAGTTAGATAAATATTTTTTATTAGGAAAAACTGCACATGCTTATTAGTTAAATTAGATTAGTTTGAGGCTAGTTATTACTCCAAAAATCTTTAAAAAATCATCTCGTTAGCACAATCATAAAAATAGATTGGAAATTGGTCCCATCATCCCCAGTCAGAGCCACTATTCCAAACGGAAAAGTAGTTGTCCCAAGGTCCGGAACGGGTGGTTATCCCCCTTGTTGAGGCAGCAATTTTTTAGCCTTCAACAGGTTGTTAGGCCTTATGGTTTGTGTGTGGGACATTTGAGCTTTAAACAAAGCACTATGGGCACATGTGTAAAGGTATGAATGGGATGGAAACCAATTCAACACTGAGAGTTATATTTAGCATTTTTTCTAAATAAGATCAATTCACCATAAGCATAGTTGTGATGATAAAAGGGGTATGAACTTGTCAAAAATTGCTTTAGCATAATGCATTATATTTGTCAGTTATTCCATATCTAGAGATTTGCTAGAGCTGGAGAACTCTGCTAAATCTCGTTGTTGGAGTCAATGGTGATTGATGATACCACTGGATCAAGGCACAAAGGACCACGATGCTTAGAGAATTAATGGAGCACAATAGACAATAATGAAAATTATCCTTGATCACAGAGTTTGTACAACATATTAGCTACAGGAAAGGAGAGCCATACTGATTAAACAAGCCAAAATTAATGTTGGTACTCCTTGAGTGTGCAGGTTGGATTGAGAAAAAATCATAGCATGTAAAAGAAATTAGAAGACCATTCTCTAATTTAATATAGTTACAATGGTTGAGAAACAATATAGAACAGGATGGTAAGCCATATTGTAGTACCTTGGGGCATAGCAATGCACAAAAGTTCCAACACCGATCCCTTTGTTGCCATGGATCTAAATTGAGGAACATGGAGTTAGACTATGGGGGATGCAGTAAAGTGTTGAGGGCAGTAGAATTGTGTGGAAAGATTTGTGTGAGAAATTTTTGTTGGGAGAGGCTGAGAGCTGATGTGTAGATTGTATGAAGGCCAAGAGTTGAGTGTGTGTTGTTGAAGGGTGTGTTTTGTATGCTACAAATGAGAGGAGACTATAGAGATGTTGCGCATGTTGTTAAAGATAACATAGAGCAAAGATTTGGCTAATACATAGAGCTAAAATGAGTCAAAGAGAGTGCCAAGAATAGAGAGTATTAAGTTACTTATTGACTTTGGGACATTGGTGCCTCCAAAATAGGGAGTTGGAGCTTCCATCTAGTGGGCGTTTGAATTTGGTGCTATTGGTAAGTTGATCAAATGTCTACAAAGAAGGGAGTTGGGACTTCTTGTTAGTTGGTGCTAGAAAACAATCTAAGCGAGTAGGTGTTTCCTGTGAGTGGGTGCTCACAAACAACATGATGTAATTAGAGTAGTGGCTTTTGATTTACATCATTAAAAAAAATTGGTGGTTTTCCCTTTTGGGTTTCCACGTTAAATCCTCTGTGTTTATATGTGTATATTTCTCATGATGTTGGTGTGTATGTTCATGTGTTGGACTTATTTTATATTTACATAACATTCTCATGGTTACTCACATGAATGGTTTCTAAGTAAAAAGAAACATATAAATTGGTATTAAAATTAAATTAACTTTAATATTCATTCACCCCCCCCCTCTCAGTATTAATTATTGTTTCCAATAATTGGTACCAGAGTGGGTTCCTTCAGGAACAACTTAACTGCTTGAAGGTAGATCAAAAGGTAACATGGCTATTCAAGTTTGGTTTACATCATAAGGAGTTCCATTTTTGAATGGAGCATATTATGTGTTTTGGAAGGTTAGAATGGAATCCTATTTAATGGATTTAGATGTTTATATATGGTGCTCCATAGTGAATGGAGAAAAGAATGAGCATAATGAAGAAGCCAAGAAGATTATTTTAAAAGGATATCAAACCAGACTCAGATAAGGTGAGACATTGTGAGTTTTCAAGAGAAATGTCAGACAAGGTCCATTATAAATATGGAGGAGAAATTCATGAAGCATCAGAGAAGGTTGATGAATGTTGCTGCTCAATTAGTAAACCAAACCCTATTGTAGGAAATGATAAAGAGAAGGAGAGAAGGAAGAAAAAGAAGAAGTAATCCCAAAGGAAAGATGCTCAAAAGATTGAAGACCTTCCTCCAAATGTGCAAGTTATTGATCTTGACTCCAAAGGTGAAGAAGAATACTTGGATGAGAGGCCAGGATGCTCAAAAGGTAAGCTATTGCTTTGTTGGAAATGTAAAAGAGTAGGTCATTTATCTTCTGTATATTCCTATCAAGCTTTTGAAGAAAGATATATAAATACATCTAGTATTAGTGAGGAGAGACATACACTTGTAGCAATAGTAGATGAAGGTACCTCCCAAGAAGAGGGAAGAAAACCTCATGAGGAGAATGAAGAGAGATCCCATTAGAGTTCATCCATAGGAGAAAATGACAGTATCCCTAGTAGTGATGAATAAGGAATACTTCTTTGGCTTGTGTTAGATTCCCTAGATAAAAAAGGAATCTAGATATTTTTGATGATTCTATTAGCACATCCGATAGTGAAGAAAAGGATCTATATGAGACTATATACTTTAGGAAGAGGCTCATATATAAATTAGAAGAGATAAAGGATATTTTAGAAGCAAATCTGAAGCAAGAGGAGCAGTGGCGAGAATATGAGCTAGAGAATGAAAAGTTGAGCAAAACAATTATTAATCTTTATGCACAAGGAGAAGTCAACAGATTGAATGAGATGTTAAAAAATCAATTCAATGAAAGAAAAGCTTACTATGAGAGACTACAAGCCTGATTAGTCTCATTGAGGCATGATTTAGAAAATGATAATAATTAGTTATCTCAATATCATAAGATTGAGAAGAGATCAAAGGCCTTAGATGAGATCCTCAATAAGAAAATATCTCCTCTTGGTAAAGTTGGCCTGGGATTCAATGAAGAATCAAGCTCCAAGAAAGCAAAGGTCAAAGAATCAACTAGTTAGGCTAAGACAGTTGAAGTTTCCAACAATAAAAAGGAAAGGGTGTTGCTGGAAAACAACAATAATAGGAAAAAAAAAACAACAACAGAATATTAAGAAGCAACAAAGGCAAGAAAATCAATAGCTTCAAAGGAGAGGAAAAGAGATGAATAACTAGAGGAGGAAGCAACAAAATATAATTTCTTAAGGATGAAATTGAAAAAACCATGGAACACACATGAAGAACCAAACGAATCCCTTTATCCCTCAAGGACATGATCATCAAAGGTGAAATCCTCCCATATATGGAAGTTTGTTCCATGGTTATTGTTTTCCTTGCAACAATTATGAGCATAAAGCCGTAGATTGTGGATGGAATGCAAGAAAACAAATATGTTGGGTGGAAAAGACCCAAGAATGCTATCAAGCATAATAATCCTTTTCCCCCATTCTTGTATCATGTTGAATACTGCAACTATGACAATTTCATGCATAAGGAAGAAGAATGTTGATATTGGAAGATTAAGCATCACTCAAAGAGTGTGCAACAAAAAGAGGCAACTCAACAATTGAGGACAAAAAGAAATAAAAGAATAGGTGAATGTGAGCTTGTCCTCAATGCTCTATGTAAAGGAGATATGACAAAAAGAGGAGGAATAAATAATCAAAGAGTTTATTTTTCTCTAAATAAAAACCATAGAAAAATTAAGAGGTATGATCCTCATTTTTCAATAGTAAAACACTCTATAATTTCCAGTTGTAATGAGCACAATATTCAGGAAGGAAAGGAAGAAGCATACCAATTAAATCTCCCTTAGAGATAAAGAGGAAAGACAACGAAAAGAAGATATGGAGAAAAAAAGAGGGAAGAAAAAATAAGTTCCCTCTAGCCTTGCACAACCAAGATGAATCCCAAAAGGGGATGACTAAGCAATGCTCTTTTCAAAAATCAATATTTTAAGGTTTGGAAGAAAAAGAAGGAAATATACTCTGGGGGATTATATCCTCAATTTCTCTTCATTGAAAGAAGTGAATGACTTCAAGTGAATCCAAAAGAAGTCAGTTGCAGGCATCATAAATTTTATACATAGAGGTGCATCTAAATGATGGAGGTAAGATTGAGTCCCATTACCAGTTGCAATGATGAATTTGTTTATATCAAATGTATTAGCATTACAAGAGAGTGAAAAGTGCAACCACCATTGTCTAAGTGGGAGAGATGACATATCAGCAAGTTTGTATTGTATAAAGAAGATGGCCTGCAATAGAAGTATGGAGTGATAAAAGGCTCAAAGTTAAATCAGGTCCATAGTATCAGTCCCCAAGTAGAAGTAAGAAAGCAGATGTAACATATCAGAGAAAAGGAGAGAGAATTGTATTAGGGGGAGCTTCTTTATTAGCAGTAGCAGGCATCATCCGTGGACTTAGGAAGAGTAATTGCTCAGGAAATTAAAGGTTTGCATATCATATGAATTACCCTTATTTCATTTAAGTAGCAAATTTGACTATGTCTAGCAATCTTATGTTCATGAAAACAAGTGGTTTGGTTTTCGTGTTCCTTGGTTATCATTTGGGATCACTATGTCGATTAGTATCCCTTGGTTTAGTTGGAGTAACCTTGTGTGTCATGAACATCTTCTTTTGAGAAAAAGTCATGGTATTTTTCCCAGTGAATTTTCTAATTGTTATCAAGTCATTAGTGTAGTTGGTGTTATTTAAGCAACAACCTCTATTTGAAGAAGCATGATCTCAAGAGGAAATGAGCTTGTGATTAGTATGCTCAGGAGGAGTGAGCACAGTCACTCAAGTAGTAGCAATGGAAGAGTAAGCCTAAATGCATCATTAACTATTGGTATTTACAACAACAACTATACCATTTAAAATTGAATTACTATGAAGATGCATTGGAAGATCAAAATATTCAGCCATTGGGAGAAGAAAGGGTCAACAACCATGAATTTTCTAGAGATGAATGTGAAATAAAAGGGAGAATATATGTTTAGGGGGAGCATATCATATATACCCAGTACTCTAAAAGTGGAGGAGATGCTACAGGACGACACAAGGACTTGTTTTACTAATGCTTGTTTTTGTACATGTCTTTTCCCATGTTGTTTGTAGCTAATATGTGATGCAAGACTTAAATTACATCATCAAAGAGATATCATCCCTTGAGAAGAGGAGTCTGCAAAGGAGGATGAGAAAAAATTAGTTGCTCACAAGGAGAAAGCACACTAGCAACTTGACCATCAGACATTAATTGGAAGGGGGAGAGAAAGAAAATTGCCACCCTTTGTGGTTGAAGTTAAAAGGGTAGATAAATATATTGGTGGCCCAATAAGGGGAGATAAAGAGCATCGACCACAAAATAGAGAGACTTATTTGGATGTCAATGTGTTGTTGGATGTAACATGAGGAGTAGTTATCAATGAGGAGTTTCCATCAATGCCAAAGGGGGAGATTGTTGCACAGTTGGAATTTTTACGATGGTAGATGGCATTCATGTGTTGGAAATGATCTCCATTAGGCTCGCATTGATCACAAATAGGTTAGGATGGAATAAGCATAGTGTGTTTGGCATTGATGTGGTGTCTTCCTTGCCCAGTTGGAGTTGGAGCCTTGTTCAAAGCCAAAAGGGGAGATATATATTTGAAGGAATTTCTTCCTCATGAGATCAGCTTAGATGCTCCTAGAAATGGTTCAGTTAGATAGTGCCTGGAAATAAATTTTCAACGATATGATATAGTCTGAAAAAGGCTTATTATATCGAAAGATATGGCCATTCAAAATTAGTAGGCCAAAAGTTAAATCTTGGTGATTTGGCCATGGGCCCCGTAGATTAGTCAACATATAAGTGGCAAGAGCAGTGTGGATCTCATGAAGGATAATGTTGATCCCACTGGGAACACATAACCCTGGTGGATTGACCCCCACAGTTTTGCAATGGAGCCAAAATATTTTATTTCTGGGGACAAGTCCAGTGGGACGACATGGCACATGGGTCACGATGTTGTACAACTAGTGTGGAATGGACCAAGAAAAGCAGGGACTAAATGACCCAATGGCATGAATGCCCCATGTTACACATCACCTCGACGTATCGACCCCAATGATTTCCAATGGAGTTGCAAATGTTTTGTTCCAGGGAAACAAATATACATCCATTTGTTGCAACAAAGATTTCTCATCTCAGTTGTTAAATTTTTTGTCCCAAGACAAAAATCATTATAAAGAAATTCGCTAAAAAACCAAGGTTTAGACTCCCTATTCTTCCATACCATGTGACGTGGATAGAAGAAATATGGTGAGATGTTAGTAGATGACAGAGTGACATGGAGCCCACAATGGTGGAATGATGTCATCTTCGAAAATTTTCTAGACCCGTGGTATCAATAGGGACGTGACATGTGACATGAAAATTTTGTGTTTTTTGGTGGCCAAGTGGGCGGAAAACATGTGACACATGTGTTTTGGTACAAATGGTAGATAGTTGGCATGCTTAGTCAGCAGGGTGATGTAGGCATAACAAAAGAAGTCGAAAAGGCCCAAGATTATGAGGCATTGGGACACAGTGGGGAGACAGGTCAACATGATGGAGGATACACATAACCCTGACATAATTTTGATTTCCTCATGATTGTAGAGGATATGCTTTTATTTCCCCCACTCCTTTCCACTTTTGTTCCCAATGCTTCTAGTTGGAACTTCATGGTCTTCATAATTATAACATTATGAATTTTCCTTGTATATCAAAACCTGCAATTTTAAAATTATATATTATATAAACCATCCTATGTGATTTTAAAATAATATAATATAAATTCCACCCTATGTGATTTAAAAATATATATAACATAAAAACCATCCTATGCGATTCGTAAATCAAGAAGAATCTAAGATAAATAAAATGCACCATCAGACACGCCATAGAAATGAAAACTTAGGTATTTGGTGAGCATGTTATGTGGTGCCATATTGCACCTTGCCTCCACATATCTCCCTCTATTCTCTACCACAAATCTATTGGTTGAATTTTCCAATCAATTCAAATCCTTGCTATCTTTTCTCTACTTCTTCAGATTTTTTGCTAAAGATACTCCTACCTCTATTCTTTTTCCTTATATATATTTATATTTCTTGTGGCTTTTTTATGCAATTTTGTTTTAAACGATGAAAGGGAAATTAGGAAAAGCATGTACATGGAGTAAGCATACAAGTATAATGAATAACTTCAAGCTATCAAATCCTCAATACTATTTTTATGCAATTGTGTTTTAAATGATGAAAAGGAAATTAGGAAAAACATGGGCATGGAGTAAACATACAAATATAATGAATAATTTCAAGTTATGAAATCTTCAATACTTAATTACATCAATAGACTGTATCTCCTTCCTTGCTACATTGTCATTTTATCACCTATTACATGGTACAAACAAATTGTGTAATTTGATAATATGAATAAATTTAGTTGTGAAAAATCATAGAAATCTAGCTACACCTCAAATTGCCATTTTTTTCCCAGATCGCTCACTCAATATTGAAGTTTTGTCTGTCTCATTAAAAAAAAATGGGCAAGCCATGGGTGGTATGTTAGCATGAATGAATGTATGTTCCTAGATTTCATGGTTTTGTTACATGCTTTTAGTTCTTGTATTCCTCAGTGTACACATCATTCCTATATCCTCAAACTCTTCTTGTTATGCATGTCACTGCCCTCTCATTAAGTAGTTGTGGCTTTTTCAAGTAATAATGGAAGAGATCTAGTAATAATTGTGGCATGCTAGTGCATGTTTAGGTAGGAAATTTTCATTGCATTATTGAATTTTATGCATAGAGTGCTTACATTTTTATTGGAAAATAAAACCCTCAATTGAAATTAGGGCTTTCAATAAATAAAGTATTTTTTGGATGTAACTCCTTTATATAGTAATAGTTTGAGGCTAGAAATCTAAAACGATCAAATTTCTATTATATTTATCATATTAGTTATTATGACTCGAATTATGAAATTCATATCCTTTCTAGATATATTGGCACAAGTTTGATTGAAACATGTGAACTCTATCAATGCTATATGATATGTGAAATTCATAGATCTGTTACTGCAAAAAACCATGAGGAAGGGACAGTTTTAAATCAATGATATCTTTGCTTCCTAGACTTTGTTTTAGATGCTTTTTTTTGTGAAATGGGCTCTTTTAGAGGAATTTAGACCTATGGCTATTTTATTAAAATTTTGCATATAAAAATTTAGAAATCAACCTAAATGTTATCATCCTCGTTTTTCCATAAAAAAAAATATAAAAACATAAAATAAAATAAAAAAAAAAAAATAAAAAAATCACTTTGTGTCCATAAAATTCTCCTACTTTGTGGCCAAGAAAGAGCTCTAGTACCATTCGTAGTAAACTTCAAAGATATAAACGAGAACATAGCCTTTGATTTAAAAAATAAACCCTTTAGCATCAAAAATACCAAAGCATTCATAATGAACAACACAATAATATAGAGAGAAGAAACCTTGAAGTAAGGTAACGCCATCAATTACTCATGTAAGGACCCACTCCAAAAGTCATGTTATTACAAAACAATACAATCCAACACATCTCTAATATAATGAAACTTGTGTGTATTTATTGTTTTTCATGACTATTCCTAAGGGTCTATGTCGAATACCTTTATTATTATATTGTTTCCTTTTAATTATATAGTGGGCATATTTCATTATTATGGCCACATTATGTTCATTATACTCTCAGATACCTCCCTATTTACCCAATATTATTTCATCTAAATACATTATAAATATATTGATTTTAATGCAGAAGAGCTTTGTTGAAGTGTGTTTAGCACATGATCTATTACTATGTATACAATCATAAGGGAGCAGATTCATATTAAAGAATGGATATAAAATCCTTTACAGAGGAGATTGAGCCCTCTTCTTTTACTTTAGATCCTCTTATTTTACTTTATTTGTGTGGCTAAAAAAGCCAAGGAAATAAGTTTTGATACCAACCCTTCAAAAGACAAAGAAAAGCGGAGTAAATAGAAAGCTCACACACTTCCTTATAGTATGTAATCTTCTTAAAAAGTGTTTTGAAGCTAAAATTGGACAAAATCAATATTGAATATATTTTTCATAAATTAAAATATAATATTGTTTCACTACTTTAGAAGTAAATTATGATCCTTTAACTACTTCGAAGTTGTGCACATTCTCTAAAGGTATGTTTTGTCTTAAGTTGTGCATGTCTCCAAGGGTATGTTTCTTATTGCTCCCGGGTTTGGTGCATTCTTTCATGTATTTTAGTTTTTTCTTGTTTCAACTATATTTAACAAAACCATGGATATGGAGAAAATTGATTCCATATAAAGAGAAAATGGTGGTGATGAACAATGTTGAAATTCTGGTCAAATCAATAAAAATGAAATAAAAATAAGGAAGAAAACATGAAACCAACAATACGTAAAGGTAGAATGAGATATAAAAGAATAAAGGTGCTTAATGGATAAAAAAGAACTAAAAGTGTGTATATGAATGCTACATGAATAAAAATTGGAAAGGATATGCCAAAATAAACAACAATACCATATAGACAATTAAAAAGAGATGAAGATATCAAAGTGAAAATTACTTGAAGCTTAATATCCTATGGAAAAAAATACAGGAAATAACACACTTAGGAACCAACACACACAAATTGAGATACAAAACAAGAAGATGGAGGCAACCTAATGATCCATGGAAGGAAAGGTTGTGTTGTCTATGTGGAAATGAGGAGGTATAAATTGAGCAACACTTTCTCCTATATTATATAACATGCTCACAAATTAGGGACATCAAATTTGCATATTAGGGATTGAGAATCAACATGTTAGCGATATCTACTAAGAGATAGAATAAGGTTGATCACATCAAGTCGGTGTAGCTTGGGTGTTAGGGAGGAGTCATTATTACCCTCTCCACCCGATTTCTAATGCCACCAAGATTGGCACCCTTTCTCCTTGGGAGTCATTTATATGTGAAATATAACCAACTCACCTAGACATGGGTAGGTTTTCCGTGGATGTATCTAGTATCGATCTCTAGTACAGTGAACCACAAAATAAAAGAAAATAAAAGTTGGTCAAGAAAATAATGTGGGTAAGAATAAAAAGGTTAAATAGATTGATATAGCAGCAAACCCTTGATGTGGAATGAACGCACTAGAGAAAATTGGTTAAATCAAATCCATGATTTAGATCTAGCTATTAATTTGTTTTCTCTAGTTATACTAATTTATTATTTTAGTTATATTAAAATATAACCAACAAAATGTAAATTTTTTTCTTCCATATAACCTTTAAATATTAAATATTATATAACATATTTTTTCCATAAGAAATATCTTTGTATTTCATATGAGGAATATATATGTTTTCGTCTTCGAGGAACTCCTCAAACAACAATAGTAGAAGTCATTACAAAATAGGCTCATTGTGATGGAATCTAGGGGCAAGGATAACAACATTTCTCTAAAATTCCCCAATGGCGGTGAGGATTGAGGATGGTGGCGGTAGGGACGATAGCACCCACCATCCTGGCACAAGACTTAATGTAAGGCATTAAAAACTAGGGGTGTCGTGGCCACCCGTGTGCATGCAATCACATGTGACTCATCAAGATTTACAAATATGTGAGGCAGGACAAGTTTAATTGAGGAAGGGTGAGGGGACACCAATGTTAATTCACCAAAATATCGAAGCAAAGAGATGGGAGTTGATTTGTATCTACAAAGGGAGGAATGTTTGCAAGCCTGCTCGCTTGCTGAGAAGTCTAGATCCATTAGCTTGGAGAGGAATTATGTAGTGTTAATCGAGATAGAGAGGCAAAGGATTGTCACTAACTACCTTGCCTACATTTTTTGGGTGACCATCACACCTTGCATGCGAACACTGGAGGATGCCTGTCACCGGGTAATTCTAAACTTTGACAGGCATCTTGGTTTACTAGTTGTGTTTTGGTTAAAGGTTTGGCTTATGCAATGGATTTTTATCATCAACGATGTTATAGTTGGATCATAACTTGGATCTTCAGTATGTATTGTGATATCGATGGTTTTTTAGTGTCACTGTTGTGGCTTAAGGGAGGGTATTTGCCTCTTTCACTTGGTCTTGGGGTGTACTTCTATTTAATTGTTGTGGGCTCTAGTTTTATTTGTGGCCTTGATGTGGACTTTAGTCTTGTTTGTGGTCTGAGTTGTGAAATCACTATTACGACTCTAGTGAGGAAAGCCTAGTTGTGGCCATCCTTTTGCACCCCAGTATTTTTTATTCATTAGGTGTTTTCAGTTCTAATTGTTGTGAATTTTATTTTTATTTGTGGATTTTGTTGGGATACCTTACTCACCACTTCAGCTTTGAGATATTTGTTGTGGTTGCAGGTTTGGTGCTTTTCCATCGGTATATTGTGTGTAGTTATTGTTTAGATACAACTCGCCACCATGCATAGGCAATGCATGAGAAACCATAGAGGTGGGGGGTTGTGGTTGGGGCCAATATGACTGGAATCATGATAAACAACAAACCCAAGAGGCTACTTAAGGCTTCAACTCGCCATTCCTGATGGTATTCCAAATGAATTGCATAATCTTAAAAACTTGGTCGTTAGAGGCTGACATGTTATGTCTAATTCAAAGCTATTAGAGGATTTTGGACAACTAATTTCAAACCTTGGGCACACCAAGGGTCGTAGGAAGTAGTACCTCTAGGATTTGTTCCTTTACTATAAGATGAAACTTTAATGGGTAGAATCAGGGTGGAAAGACAGGTGGACCAGTAGAATGTCTTTGCTCACATCATCGATGTGGAAAGAGAGCAACGTAATATGAGATTTCATATGGAAAGGATGGACACTCTTCTAGCTTAGATCGAATGCCAGATTCCTTGCATTACTACCTCATTAGTCCCTCCAAGCTCTAGTGCACAAGATCCAACACCAATAACTTCCTCTAATTCCTAGATGTTAGATGTTTGGTGTTAGTTTTTATGGCATGATACTCAGATAGACTCTCTAGTTTGCAAATATTGTACTTTTTTCAGTTTTTATCTTGCTACTCTATCAACATATAGTCAAAATACTTGGTTTCTCACTGGGCAGGTTGAGACCATCTTCCGTAAAGTGTGATGGAAGTGAATAGTCAAACTACATAATGGATTTTTAGTTGATGTGAGGTCCTAAATTTTAGATTAAAAAAAAAAACATCTCTAAACCACATAAACTAAATTCAATTAACATATTGGATAATTGCACCAAGATGCACTCTCTAGCGCAATATGGTAGAGATGTTGTAATGTAATGTTTAACATTTTGATTAAGTCAAATTACGTAAAAAAAAAAATTAACTAAAAAGATTAATGTAATATAATGTAAACATCTTAACTCAGTCAAAATAAATAAATAAATAAAAATAATGATAACGAAATAACAATAAAAATAAAAATCACCCACGGTATTCATGTGGAATATAACATATTTAAGGGGAGAAAAAAATTAGCCTAGATCTATCTTAACTATGGATCTACCAAGCGTAGAGAGGGTGTTGGCTTGTTGGGGCTCGACCCAGGTTCAGAGTTAATTAGCCAAAAAAATCCTAGTACTACTAGCCCTTTTGGCAATAGTCCGCTGAGTGCAAATTGAGGTCTCACCCAAAGTAGTATGGGAGGGTGCTAGAACCAAGTTTCTGCACCCTGGAGATGTCTAATGAGTTTGACTAGTCCGCGGTTTCTCCCTGCACGCAGGTTGCTTTGCGCACCTTCCCATTCCTCGCGACCTAATACACTACCTTCACGCAACCCTATCCAGGGGTTGTGCCACGTTTTGCACTATTACCTAAGACCTTGATTATATTCCAATGTTAGTTAATTATCTTTGTCTACTTGAGTGCTTTGAGTTACACTTAACAACATAAAGCATTCATACAAGTGCGCGCAGTAAATAAATAGTATATTTGCAAGTTATAACAATCATGTATTAACCCAAGAACAGATACACAAAATTATAACCAAACTTCTCTTTGTTGATTCTTTCCATAGTTACAAATTCGACTCACCCTGCACACTTAGCTGTAGGGGTCCACGCACTCAACTGCAGACTACTAGGCCTCTGTGCACTCAGTTGCAGAGCCTTCTCCTACCCTACGACCCAAAGATACACTTCACACTACGACTCAATCACTTAGACTTCTCATGCTCATCCTTTTTTCCCTTATCTTTTATTTCTCCCTTCTTTTACACTTATAGCCTCTCTCTATTTATACAATCCCATGGTCCGTGGACCATGGGTAGGTCTATCTAGCCGATATTACATTACAAAACTAGGGCGGACAACCCTGTGACTCTATCATCCTTTCACGCCCCGCGCCCGCAATTCACGGAGCTTTACAACAAAATTCATTCAAGACTTGGGTTTTGAGCCCCAAAACATACCTTGGGGGGATTCCATGCCCAACAGGCCCCCAACACAAACATCATGACACCTCGAGTCACTATGTCGGCGCGGCGATATTTATGCGGAGTCCCTCCAACTGTTCTTGAGCTACGTGGAGGTTAGCAGCGCACTGAGCTATTGCTTGCTGGATTTGCTGCATACGTTGTTCCAAGACTTTTGTGTCGGAAGTGCTTTTCTGCATCAATGTGTGCATCCCCTGCATGTGTGTGAGCTTGCCTTCAATTTCTATTGTGATGGTGAAGTCCTCATTGATCCAAGGCTGAAAATGTGCCTTCAGGATTGCTTCCTTATGCCGTGTTGCATCCACTTGCTCCTTTAGTGCTTTAGCATGCTGCATCCGTGCAAGCTTCTGAGTGAGGACCACCGTCCATGCAGTTCCTCGGACACTATCATACTGCTGTTGGAGTTCTCACGCTGAATGTTGGGGTCCTCCTACAGATTTGAGAGGACCTCAAGTGATTCTTCCAACATACTGGTGTAGTTTGGCACTGCACCTCCAATTTCCTCCAACCCCGCTATGATAGCGCTAGTGTGTTTTTCTCTGACTTTTGGGGGAGTGGACGGTTGTGCCTTTAATCACAGCTCGATGATATGAAGATTCAGCTCTAGCTGAACCTTTGTCATTTCCTCCCTGGCCTCGCAGACCCCTGCTGCTAATCTGTGGATCTACGCCTCTGCTGGTATGTCTGTTGGGATGGCCAGCTCCGGGATGCTTTGGTAAGCGTCGTCTATCGCCTGTACCATCTGTTGATTCTACAACACCAATTCGTTGCGTTGCAAGCTTAGTTGTTCCATATTTATTTTCTGCTCACTTAGGATTTGGAGCGCGCAACTCTCCCTAGCTCGCAACTCTACAATTATCCCATCCTGCAACACATATAAGGTCTCACAAGGGAGTGGAGCTAGATTAATACCAAGACCTTTCAACGCGCTAACCGAAGGCCTATCGGCCTCATTTGATGTCACTAGTGCCCCTTCCAGCAGCACTATGGTGTTCGTCATCCGTGCGCGCAAAATCTACTCTGCTGCCGTGGATCTGACTGCAAGGTTAGTCGAAAGGGTACCAACCTGAGGGGGTCACACCTGTAACTCCTACAACTGTGCTCTGAGGGCCCCCAGAACAATCTAGGTCTCCTGTATGAAATCTTGGAGAGCCTCAGAGGTGACATCGTGCACCATTTCGCCAATGTCATGCAGATCACCCTCGGTTAGGGTGATCGAGTCAATGGAAAAATTTGATGCCTTGACCTTCTTATGCGACCCTGCCCACTCTGTTGGGTGTTGTTGCTTTAGTTGTGTCGACACAGTTTGTGGGTCCGCACCTCCCTCTTCTGTCCCTGCTCCCTCTGATTCCTGCCCCTGTGTCGTGTGGCCCTCTCCCACCTTCGCAGCTGCCTCCTGTGCTGCTGTTGCTACTATAGCCTTTTCCTACTCAACAGCTTTTTGTGCCGCGTCCCGTGCCGCCCATACTTCTGCTACCACGGCTTCCTTCCTTCGCTTTTCAGCCAGCTATGCGATGTGCAGGTTGGCCTAGTCTTTCTTCTTTTGCGCCACCGACTTCTTGATCTTTGCAATGTCTAGAGCGCACCACTCCAGCATCCATGCCTCCAGTACATTGAAAATGACATTGTCAGTGGTGACGAAGGGTAGCTTTGTTCACTGTTTAGCTGGGTCCTTGCGTGCCCTGATATAGATGTTATGCATGTCCGCTTTAAATTTTTCAAAACTCTGCAGACTGTTGTAAATAATGAGTGACAACCGCGGGTTACGGTTGATCCACATTTTGAGGTTCATCTCCATGAACACCCAAAAGATTTTTTTGTCGCATATCCTTTTAGCATCCTTTGTGGCCTAGAGAAAAGCGTACTTCGTGGCCTCTAGTAAATCCCTATTAATTATAGGGAATTGACTGTCCTTTGGTATTTCCCTAGCCACGAGTACTATGGACAACAACAGCCATGCATAGTGGAACATTTTGCCTTATTCCTAGGCTTCGCGATAATTTTCTAAAAACAACTTGCAGAGGAATTCGGACTAGTTAAACTGAACCCCCTCCGTGTACTGCTCAACCAGTGCTACCACCGACGTGAGTACTTCCTCTGCGCAGCACTTGCGCATGACCTTTCCTGCCAAGATTTGGGTCGCCACGTGCACTACTTTCTCCTTGATGCTGGAGATGGCATAGCCCCTTTTCTTCTTTTCCAGCTTTTACTTTTTCTTCATGGCCTCCACGATGACCAAGTCACTGCCCTTTCCTTTCGATATGTCCGCAGGGTCCTCTCCTTTTCATGGAAGCCGAGAGACGCGATGAATCAGGTCTGTCGTGATGGGGATGGGCTCCTCCAGCCACAAACACCCATCATGCACTAGGCAGAGCAACTGCCTGATGACGAAAATGGTTATTAGTGTGCGGTGGAAGTGCGGCACCCAAAGCAAATTTAATAGTCTAGCTTCTCCACTCCGCGCAACCACTTCCACGACTCTAGCTCTGTAACCCCCACCGCAGTGTTCTGCTTGGGCTTCATGAGGTTCCTTGTCTCCAAGTGAGGGAACTTCTCGTGGTCAGCGAGGTCCCAATCTTCAAATTTTAGGTTGGGAACACATCCCAAGTGTGTGCCTTCAAACATAATATTATCTGGGAGGAGCGGGGTCTAGAGCGAGCTCTCGGTCTTGTCTAGGTCCTTGGGCACTTTCGTGTTCCCTTTTCGCTGGGGGACATAGGCAGGCAATTTTGTCGCGTGGTGCATAGGCTGAGTGTCCTCCTCCATGCCTTCATCCTCTTCCTCCATGATGATAAGATCCTCTAGATCTTCTTCTTCATCATTCATTTCTATAGTGACAGCTTTCCCCTTCTCCTCCATTGATAGTTTGGTGCGCAACAGGCTCCGCAAGGACACACGTACGGGGACCATTGCTTATTTTTCTTTCTTGGGTCTTGGCGTGCATGGTGATTTCGATATTTCTGCCACAATCCCCCACAGCCAGGGCCTGCGTGGCCTCCTCGGTGGCCATTTCTGTTATGTCCATAACATCCTGAGTAGTCGCCATCGTATTCATCCAGAAGTCTAGCAATCACGTACTTAGGGGCTCAATCAACACTCGGCTCACAACATTCAGGGCTCTGCTCAATCGCTCAATTCGAAAATGACCAAGTGTTGTTTGTTGGGTAGCCCTTTTTATTTCATAGTGCTTTTTGAATTCGAATTCGACCGTTCCCCCCAAGTCCGGTTCATTAATGCTTTCTTGGCGGCATATTTTCCCAAATATTGCCCATAAATCGTGTCTTAAATTCCTGCCGCCCGCTCCATTTGGCCTCAAGTCGAGCATCCTATCATGAATAGTGACTTCAACGGTCACTTTCTAACCAACCCACGCAGCAACGCAGACCCCTGTGCACAGTCGTGGACCTTGTGACTTTTTGTTCCTGCGCGCAGCTCCAACCTCACATAACTTCTAGGCAGAGTATTTTATAGTCCTGCGCTTCCTTTCAACTGCTTGGAGCACTAAGACTGTACTTCCTTTGGCTAGCCAGGTGGCCACACCACCCTTGTAAAGTTCCATCCGGTCCTCCATCATGGTTCCTGGAGAATCCCCACCCTTTTTTGATACGATCGGCATCACGCACTTCACCATTTGTAAAGCGCTACCTTGGTTACTATGCTTAGCAGTATGCGATCCAAGCCAAGGCGTCAGGCTGATCAGTTCATGGTGATAGTGCTCAAACTTGTTAGTATGATCGTATGCATCGTGCCTTACCATCCTAGTCTTTTTGCCGAGAAAATCTTCCTTTATCTCATCCTCCAGCTTCTTGACTTCCGCGTCCACCAGACTGCTTTTCTTACTTAACCGTACCTTTCTTCTTGAAGTTCTTGGAGTCTAAGGTTTCCCTATTAGATTTCTGCTTCCAAGGTTCCGCGAACCGTCATCCCTACCAGTGCTGGATTAAGCTTTTCAAGTACTAGAGGGCTTACAGCGTTCGTCTCATATTCCAACCTTGGTGGTGCCTGCGCGGTCAAGTTCCTGCACATGGTCCTATACGCCCATAGAACAACTGGTACACGCAGGTCCCAGTCAGTCTGTTTTGCATTGTGGACCCTGTTCAGTACTTCGCACACTTTGTCAAAGGCTTCTACACGGATAACCTTTTGCATGCTTGATCTTACCATACCTCCTAGTCCCAAATGGAAGGGTTGTTCGCGCCATTGTCTTGCCCGTTCCTACTTACTGATCGTGTTTCCTACTGTGCGGATGATGTGCATTTGTGCAGGTTGCGCACCATATGCCTTATCCATCTAGGAAGGTGGGTGCACGAGCCGTTCTATCGGTCATACTTGTCTTTTAACCTCATCTAAGGCTTCCAAAATCATAGGTGCATCATCCTTCTACATTCACACCAGTCCTTAAAATTCTGCTGGTGCGTACCCCACCACCTTGCGAGCGTAGTGCGCAGTACCCATTCTAGAGTGTTAAAACGTTGTTGTTTCGACACTTCTTTTTCAAACTTGTTCAGGAACTCCTCCACCTCGCTTAACCCGTCATACGTAGAAAAGTATCTTGTCTCCGTTGCTATATAGCGTAGTGACATTATCATCATGTTACAGTTGCGCGTGGTTACCTCATGTAACCAGTTCTGCCATCATTCTATCTCTTCGTCAGAATCTGATGTGTAGGAGCTTTCATGCTCCCAAGAGATTCGACCATCCGCAGTGGGATTTACCCATTCTTACTCTCGCACGATTATCTTGTAGATGCAGTCCAGATCGTCGTCGCTGCCATTGTCACGCACTGGTTCTGTGTAGCGTGATCTTTCTGCAGGGTCTAAAGGTACCACTACGCGTAGTGAATTTTTCTCAAAAATCATCTTGCGCTTCTTTAGATTTATCACTCCATTCATGTCAGTGGCCCAATATATTCCAAGTAACGTGGGATAGGGATTGTTGTCATCAATAATCTCTATCACTTCGAAATTTGCTAGCACGCTCGCTCCTTCGATGTCTACTGTAATTCCCTGCAATCTTCCCATAGGTAGGATCTTTTTTTGGTTTTCCATTCACAGTTGGATAGGAGACCATTGCAGCGCAAGCCTGCCCATGCGCTCCCATGTCTACTTTGGCAGGATGTTTGCATCCAATCCTAGATCCAGAATCACTTGATCCATCTCATATTCCTCGATCTACGCGGTCAATCTCATCTCCCTTCCTGTTTGCGTCGTGTGCTTCCCGAGCTTCTGGACTACGCATGGTTCTCTTGCGCGGTCCCAGCACATCTAGTTATGAGTTCTTGCAACCCCTTCACAACCTTGTTGTTGCGTAACAGCTTCATGCATGTCTCTAAGAAGATAGTGAGCATCGATGGGTCCATTTCCGATTCCAGTCTGTCTTTAATTCCTGAAGTGGAGGCATCCGCGAAGCTCCTCTTAGCTTCCATGAATGTCTCTTTAGCGCACTCCAGATCAAATTCAGGTTCCTTCATCGGAGCCTTGTGAACCCAGGTACTTACTTTGGGTTGCTTGCCCTTATCATCCCCCATCGTAATACCGCTTCAGAGCATGATATTTACATTATGTTCTTCCTTGTGCGGCTCAGATCTCATCATTTGTAGGTTTTGAGTTGGGGGAGGTTGGAGTGCTCCTTTATCGCACAGCCTCACTATTAGTATTAGACAGTCCTCTGTCTCATGATCGAACAATGTACAATACAACCATGATGGTCGTATTGGATTAGTACAATCGCAGGCATAATGTTTTGGCCCTCATCAATTGTAACATATCAATTGGCCGCGACCTCTTCCTAGTCCCATTCCTCCTTGGCCTTGTCCACGCCCCTGAAATCCGGTGCGCACCATTCCTATGTTTTGATCAAGGGCCTGTGTTTCAGCCTAAACTCTGTGGGTAGGAGTCCAATCCATCATCAGTTCATAACTTCTACAGGTGTGCTCATCATGGCCTACTGACCTGCAGAAATTGCAGAACAACTGCTGGGAATTCTATGTATACTTTTGTAATAGATGGCAGATATCTGTAGCATGCTTCCCTCCTATCTTACAAATCGTACACCACAATGCAGGCGCCATGCTTAGTCCTACTTGTGCCTCCGGTCTCAATGGCATTGGTCCTCCTCTCGCAAGGTAATTCACGAACACTGGGCAATGGTCCTTATCATGCCCCTGGCCCTTGCATTTTACGCACCATACCTCATCACCCACTTCTGGACGAGCCATCCTATCTTGTTTCAAACTCTGCATCTCATAGCACAAGTTTTTCAGTGCACGTGAATCTCCTGGACTCCTAGGTTTGGATCTTGTATCAGAGTCTTGTGCAATCTCATTGCGACCTCCAAAGCTTCAGCTTGAATTGTTAGCCTTTGTTGTGACAACGCGTTTCGTAAATGCCCATTCACGATGTTGCCCATCTGTTTGTGTCATGTTCGCTTCACGAATTGTGCATTTCAATCTTTGATCCAGCTCTCACGGGGTTTCGCCTGGTAGCATTGTGATTTCCTTGAATCCAATGATCGACTGTGCCTCCAATTTTGGTATGCTAAATTCCTTGTTTAGCGCAACTTGGATATCCGCTATCCCCGCATTCGGATTGTCATTGGAATGCTTAATGTACCAGGTCAACGCACGATTTTGCAAAGCGCCGACCAACATTGCCTTCTTTATATTGTCGTCTGTGACACCCTGTGCTTCCCATACTGCTTTTACCACGAACCAAAATTGGTTTGGATCTTCATTCCCTACTCCCTTGAACACTGGTAGCTTTATCGTGCTGGCCATACTGCTTCGCGGTGGTGGCAGAGGTGGTATGGGCGAAGTCGGGGGTGAAGATGGTGAAACTAGTGGTGGTGTGGGTGGGAGTGGTATGCATGGAATCCTCTGCTTTATCAAATTGATCGCACTTCTTGGTGAAACCTTTACGAGTTCTTCTTCGCCTCCGCGCGGGGGTGAAATCAAGGGGCTAGTTTCTAGTTCTATGCTACCTTTGCTTCTATAGATCCTCCCACTCCGCGTAGCACCAAACATCAATCTATTCACATAACTCGCTTTTCATACAATAGAATTTTAACCTTGGTGTTCAAAGCTTTAATGTACTTACCTCGCAGTCCCTTGAGGAAGTGTCGTCCTGCCTCGCTATTGCTGACTGAAGTATCTACCACAAATTCGGTGATGAAATCTCCGATGATTCGATCCAGCCAGTGATGGATAGTGCGTGCGATCCTATCTTCCGATGCTTCCAATCTACGTACTAAATCTAGAGTCCACATAATAGGTTTGTCGAGTTTACACCTTCCTTGGCTATCTACTAGCTTCGCGATCCACTCGTACAACTTAGTGGGGAAGGATGAAAAGAAAATTTTGTGGATCTCCATATACAAGTAGCAATCTAACCACCCTTCCTTTGATAATTATGGATTCTTGTTTTCTTGCACCGTGAACTCATGAATCTTTTTGTCCAACCACTCCTCAATTCCTTTCTTTGTCGAAATCCAGTGGTATGACATCAGAAATCTCTATGCAGATCCCAGTCTCGGCAACCGAACCATTTGTTGGCTTGTTGGGGTCTGACCCAAGTTCAGAGTTAATTATCCAAACAAATCCCAGTACTACTGGCCCTTTCGACAACAGTCCACGGAGCGTAGACTGAGGTCTCACCCAAAGTAGTATGCGAGGGTGCTAGAACCAGATTTCCACACCCTGGAGATATATGATGAGTTTGACTGGTCCACAGTTTCTCCCTACGCGCAGGTTGCTTCATGCACCTTCCCGTTCCTCGCGACTTGATACATTGCCTTCACGTAGCCCTATCCAGGGGTTGCACCGCATTTTGCACTATTACCCAAGACCTTGCTTATTTTCCAATTTGAGTTAATTATCTTTGTCTACTTGAGTGCTTTGAGTTATACTAACAACATAAAACATTCATACAGGTGCGCGCAGTAAATAAACAGTATATTTGCAAGCTATAATAATCATGTATTAACCCAAGAATAGATACACAAAATTATAACCAAACTTCTCTTTATTGATTCTTTCTACAGTTACAGACTCGACTCACCCTGCGCACTCAGTTGCAAAGGTCCACACACTCAGCTATGGACTACTAGGCCTCTACGCACTTAGCTACAGAGCCTTCTCCTACCCTACGACCCAAAAACACACTTCACAATGCGACTCAATCACTTAGACTTTTCATGCTCATTATCTTTTATTTCTCCATTCTTTTACACTTAGAGTCTCGCTCTATTTATACAATCCCATGGTCTGTGGACCATGGGTAGGTCTATCCAGCTGACATTACATTACAAAACTAGGGCGGACAACCCTGTGACTCTATCATACTTTCGCGCCCCGTGCCTGCAATTTGGGAGCTTTACAACAAAATTCGGTCAAGACTTGGGCTTTGAGCCCCAATACATGCCTTGGGGGGATTCCATGCCCAACAGAGGGATCAAATGTGTTATATGCAAAACTCTTTTAGAGTGAAAAGAGATTTGATTCCTCTCGATGCTTGGTAGATCCGGAGTTAAGATGGATCTAGGCTAGTAAAATATGTTTATTTGATATCCTTAAACATTTTTCATAAAAGTATATTTTAAAAATAAAAATATGGATTAACTTAAACATTACATTATATTAAATATACTTAATAATAATAATAATAATATCCATTTTTAAGGTCACAACCAAGCCAGACACCAAATTGGTGTATGAGATCCCCTTGTTTGTGGGACAAGGGACCCACCTCCGCGCAGCGATTTGACTGCTAAGTATACAAAGGAATACATACTCTACCCCCCTCTGGTTTTGAACTTGTGACCTCTTAGGAGGAAACACATGCTCTTAACCATTAGGCTCACTCAAGCTGTAGTAAATATACTTCTTTATAAAAGTATAACAAACTCTCAATTTTATATTAATTTAATTATAAATACTTGCGTCGAGAGGCACTCTCCAAACCAGTATGGTAGAGATGTTGTAATGTTAAACCAGTATGGTAGAGATGTTGTGATGTAATGTTTAACATTTTAACTAAGTCAAATTACATAAAAATTAAATTAAATTAAATAGAAAAAATTAATATAATGTAAACATTTAAAAAAAAAACTTTATACAAACAAAATAATAATAAAATAAAAATAAAAATGACCTACGATATTAACTCATGGTATGCAAGTAGAATATAGCCTATTTAAAGGGGGGAATTATACAATCCATCTTAACTCCGGATTTACTATGGACCGAGAGGGATCAAATCTCTTGATATGCAAACCTCTTTAAGAGTGAAAAGAGATTTGATCTCTCTGGGCACTTAGTAGATTTGAAGTTAAGATGCATCTACACTGGTTTAAAATCTTATAGTTTGTTATTTTCTATTAATTAGCATAATTTTTTATTTTATTATATCAAAATAAATAAACCATGTCTCATAACCACATTCATTCAATCTCATATGGTGTTGTCTACCGATGCCACAAATTCGTTCGGATGGCAGATTTCTTGCAGGAATCTGATAAAAAAAAAATCAAATAATCAGAATGTTGGAGTGTCAATCGTTTTCTTGATGGTGGAAATGGATTCAACACCATCAAGAATCCCGGGGCAACCAAAATCCTAAAATTTGACAGTTGTAACCTAGATTTTCAAAATTTTCTAACAGATTTTAGTATAATCTTACCAAAATTTCTATTATTTTTCAAACTAATTTGTAATTCTTATAAACTCCTAAATCTCATATTACTTCCTAATATATTTATGTCATTGTTTTAACCATTTTTTTTTATAATTATGTGCACAACAATACATATCGAGAAGATGGATGTACATAAAAGTAATCATTACATTGTACCACCTAATTTTTTTTACAAAATAAAAACAGCAACCAACTTTATGTTTAAAAGATATCAAATCAAACGTCCATTACCACAAGTTCGTAAAGAACACTACATCAGACGGCTATGTGATGTGGGCAATTTTTGGTTTTCAAAGATGTGAGCACAACTTTGTTCGGTTTTCAAGGGCCAAAACGGATATCTAAGGATTTACTTTATGAGAATTAGCGGACACGCAATTAGGTTTTGCACAACTTTGCTCCATTTTCAAGGCTCAAAAAGGGTGTTTAGGAATTTACTTTATGAGAATTAGTGGCCGGGGCAAGAAATATTGGGATAGGAGTAAAACGTGCAATTATGGCTGAACCCAGTGAAAGTATTTTTGCTATTTAGCAAGATGGCGCCCACCTCTCAACAATTATTGCAAGTTTTCCATCAGCGCATCATGGAAGCTTTGTAGATGGAAAGTGCAATTTACTACTTATGAGTACAATGTGGAATGAAAATTTAATTATTCAATAAAAAAAATTTAAGAGTTTGGTTATATAATTATATTGTGATTTTACTTTGTTGTTTATGAATATATAAATAAATTTAGTGTGTTGAAATATTTGGGGTATTCGAATTATGTAAGTTATGTAATTCAAATTTATGATTTCAACAAATCCTTATAAGATTTAAGATAAAATTCACTTAAATATATATTAGTTAAGATGTGTTTATGAATGTATAGATAAATTTAGTGTCTTGAAAAATTTGGGGCATTCGAATATGTAAGCTATATAACTCAAATTTACGATTTTAATGAATCTTTACAAAATTTAAAATAAAATTGACAAAAATATATACTAGTTAAAAATCAAAACTTTAAAGAATTAAACTACATGAAATATCAATCTCATTAAATTCTTAAAGTGTGGGTGTTAAACAGAAAAAGATAATGAAATGAATTGGTTAAAATAAATAGTTTAAAAAAATGATTTAAAAAACAATAAATATAATAAATTGTTCAAATATGACGTTTAACAAAAACAACCCAACTCAAATACAAATTCGCTTAAAGATTATAATAATTTAATGCTCGGATTTTATAATTAACCAGATAATCAATTTAACCTAAATTTTACCAATTTAATTGCAAATACTTACTTGGAAATCCTGTTTGAAGTTGATTTCGACTGTCGTTGCCCCAATCTACTTCTTCTACCAAATCGATTGTTTCCTCCCAACATATATGAGATCAACCAATCCGGTTCTCAAATCCAAAAGAATTCTAAAACAGATATTCTGGCCCTCGTGCCCAAAGCTCCAAGAACAATTGCTCAAATCTCCAAGTCTCTTCATTGAGTCTCAAGCCCAAGACTCATTCTACCAATTCACTTTGGCTATTTTTTCTTCATTGTGGCTCACTTTATCTTTGCTCCCCGAAAAACAAAATAAAAATACTCCTCTCCCTTCACCCTATTTGTTCTCCTTATATCCCCAAATCATCCACTGTCTCAAAGCCCTCCTCACGAAAACTTCTCCACTGCGTCAATGTAAATTAATTTTTTAAATCCCATGGCTACCTCTGCCTCACATGATAATGACTAGCCTACAAGGCCTTTGAGGCGGTCACCCTCTCTTTAGAATAAAAATAATATATTTAAAACTCAAAGTTAAGATTTGTTTCTTTTAAATCGGTCTTCATTTTGAATAAATTAATTTAAATGAGGTTTTTGCCTTAATGCATTTTAACTGAAGTATATTAATTAATTAAGTTTATGAATATCATAGTTATAGTAAATAATGAGTTATATTAATTAATAAACTTTATTAATTGAAATATTAGTTTAGTGCATTTGTCAGAATATATTATAGTCTTAATCTTAATGCACTTATTACTTTTTGATAGTTAGTTATTTAATTTACTATCAACTCATTTAACTATGTTTAAACGTTATTCACAAGTATGCATACTAGTGCAATGCATGTGTTATATGCATATGTATCTAGCATATGCATACTAATACTCTTAATTTACGTGGAATTCAAGATATGTCATTACAAACAATTTGATTCTAAATTAAAATATTTATATTTTTTAGTCCATCTCATACGCATATATAATCTTTTTTTTGCTTCATAAATTTAAATAAAAATATTTTTATATATTTTTAAAAAATGAAAATTTTTAAAATTTCTAATTTTTTATTTGATATTGTTAAAATTAAATAAATTTTTATTAAATATTATTAAAATTAAATAAATTTTTATTCCATATTATTAAAATTAAATAAATTAATAAAAATAAAATTTTAAATTAAAAAATTTATTATTAAAATAAAATAAATTTATATATATATATATATATATAATTTTTAATATTTAAATGAATTCAATATTCTTTAATCATATCTCAACATAAATATACCCAAATCACATAAATATAAAAATCACACAATACATTACTTAAGAGAGTTGAAAACCATAATTATTATAATACTTTTAATTGAAAAGGGTTTATGCCTATTACCTAAAAGAATGGTAAGCATTGAGAAAACTCATTATATAAAAGTAAAGATGATTTTAATTAATAATAATGACATGATTTTGATTATAATTAAAATTAGTGAAAATAAGTTAAAAGGAAAAATTGTGCTTTCCTCGCGCGTCGCGTTTCAAGATTTTTCTGGCCGTTGCCGGAGCTGTGGGTTCCCCATGGCTTCTTAAAACTCCATTACACTTTCCAATTATTCATTCCATTGCAGTGAAAGTACCTTTAATTTAAATTCACTCCACTCCACACTAAATGCCTTTAAATTTTAATTCCCATTATGTTCACTTGATTGCATATCGCTATGGACTTTTAATTTTACAATCTTTCTATCACACATTATAATTATTTAAATTATTTATATTTAAAAAATATATGGTATATTTTCATTTAAATAAATGAATTTATAATAAACTAACATTTATAAATAAATTTAATAAATGGATGATTTATCACCTTAAAGTCAATGATCATTCTTCACACAAAACGACAATGACATCATTAGCTATGGCTCACCAACTCAATTAAAGTATCAGTTTATATAATTATTTTTTATCATCCAATTTATGACAAATATGAGGTTGCTCATGAAATTGTAACAACTCATTAATTTATTATTTAATTTTTTAATCTTTAATAATTTTTATAATTTAATTCAAAATATTGATAAAAGTAAAATATGTTAAATATGTTATAAAAAAATTATTTGTTATCATTAAAATTTATTATAAATATTTAATTATAATTATTTGAAATTGTATTGTAATGATGATAATTAGGGTTTGGAGTATGTTTTAAAATTGTTTTTTCTTGTTTAAAAGTTCGTTTTTTTTTGCATAAGGAAACATAGTAACGACCCAAGACTCATAGGTATTTAGTAGGAGCGAAAGCCTGCCCACTTACGGACCACCAACAAGTTATTCTACGTGATGTGGTTTTCCTTGAATAACGGTTATGAGTCAGGGTACATTCACGGTTAACAACTAGAGATGATTGGCCTCAGTGCTGGCTTGACAACTGAATTATGATAGGTTTTCCCACCGTGTTAAAAAAATGATAATGATGATTGGTGTCTACTAAAATTTATATGGTTTAATTTTACAATATTAATGATTTATATTTGCAATTCCTACCATTTAAAATTATTTATATAAAATTTCAAATAATTTATTATCAAATTTTCTTCATTTAATTTGAGTGACACCGAAAAATATATATATATATATATATATATATATATATATATATATATATATATATATATAAACAAAAATGAGTAAGTATATATAATCTGCGTCGGTTCAGAATGAAGAAAACCCAGAAATACAACTTCAAAGTTCAAACCCAACCGAGCATTCACACAGTACTGTCTACAACGTCCTACCACCAAAAATCGAAACTGATATAGAACCTAAAATTAAAATATACTAATAACAATAACATGGATAAGTTGAGGCAAAACATTCACAACATATCAAAAAGACATCTAATATTATTCATTGTCATTGTTGTTGGCAGGAAAGTCGAGGTCGAATTAATGCTTCCCATTAACCCCCTGATGGTGGGCCTTTACCTCTTGGGTTTCCTTTGTCATCTGATCCACTATCATGCTCCTCATGGTATCCACTTCATCCAAGAGATGGGAGAATTGTACTTTAAGAGACTACAACTCGTTAGCTAGCTCAGTGTAAGAATGCGTCATTTGGCTTGCAACTCATAATCAGCCTACCAGAGGGCTTCATGAGTGGAAAGGTAGTGCGAACATGGACTATGGACTACGTGAGTGCATGGTTTAGCACCGGGATTGACGGCTTACTCGCTTCCCGCCCAGTTTCGATCCACTATTGTGATGTTGTTGTGCAACTTTTATGTAACATTGTGAGTGTATATTGGTATATGGTGAATGATATTGATTGATGTGATGGTTGTTGATACGTAAAAAAATTGTACATACTGGCCTAATATAATGCTTCTTCAGGGGACTAGCCACCCCATTTTAAAAAATCCATACTTCTAAGGCAACAACGAACCCAATTCTTAGAAAATGAACTGAGGGAATTAACAATAGTCAAATCCCTTAGGGTTGGATTGTTAAAAGAGAATCCTTTAGAATAGTCAAATCCCTTAAATGAGGGTTAGATTGTTAAAAGAGAATCCCTTAGAATAGTCAAATCTTTCGTATATTTGTTTTTAGCTATGTAGAGGCCTTGAATGAGATTATATGTCTTTGCTTGATTATTCAACCGTTCTCCTAAATCCCATGAGTAATTGGTTTCAACAATTCCATCGAGATTAAACAAAACCCTTCTCCCTCCTACCACCCCTGTTAAATTAAATTAAATTCAAACTATATTATAACATAATAAAAAAATTTGCAATTATTATTATTACTCGAATATAGAATTTATTTAACCATCTCTTCATTCCACATTTCACAATGTCAAAGCAATTTATTGCTTTTAAAAAAGGTATAGTCTAAATGTTTTATGTTTTGACTTTTTAATTGGAAACTATAATTTTTTGGTTGTTTAAATTGTGTTTTTAAATGCATAAATCAATTCAATGTCTTGAAAAACTCTCTCAGCACTAGATTGTGTAAACTATATTGCACAAACTTGTATCTCTAAATTTTTTTCAAGTAAAATGAACCAAAAATATACCCATAAAAAACTAAAATGTAAAATAATTAAACTAAACTATTAAAAGATCATTAAAACTTTTTAAACAAAAAGATCATATAAATGATTACACATTACCATGAGTATATATTTTATATCATTCAACCTTGGGATATTGATTAGCCTCATCATTATTTTGTGTTGATTAAAAAAAAAAAAAATAGGAAATAAGTTATAAAATAATAAATTTTAAATAAAAGGACTATAGAAGTGATTACACATTATGGTGGGCCTTTACCTCTTGGGTTTCCTTTGTCATCTGATCCACTATCATGCTCCTCATGGTATCCACTTCATCCAAGAGATGGGAGAATTGTACTTTGAGAGACTACAACTCGTTAGCTAGCTCACTGTAAGAATGCGTCATTTGGCTTGCAACTCACAATCAGCCTACCAGAGGGCTTCATGAGTGGAAAGGTAGTGCGAACATGGACTATGGACTACGTGAGTGCATGGTTTAGCGCCGGGATTGACGGCTTACTCGCTTCCCGCCCAATTTCGATCCACTATTGTGATGCTGTTGTGCAGCTTTTATGTAACATTGTGAGTGTATATTGGTATATGGTGAATGATATTGATTGATGTGATGGTTGTTGATATGTAAAAAAATTGTACATACTGGCCTAATATAATGCTTCTTCAGGGGACTAGCCACCCCATTTTAAAAAATCCATACTTCTAAGGCAAGAACGAACCCAATTCTTAGAAAATGAAATGAGGGAATTAACAATAGTCAAATCCCTTAGGGTTGGATTGTTAAAAGAGAATCCTTTAGAATAGTCAAATCCCTTAAATGAGGGTTAGATTGTTAAAAGAGAATCCCTTAGAATAGTCAAATCTTTCGTATATTTGTTTTTAGCTATGTAGAGGCCTTGAATGAGATTATATGTCTTTGCTTGATTATTCAACCGTTCTCCTAAATCCCATGAGTAATTGGTTTCAACAATTCCATCGAGATTAAACAAAACCCTTCTCCCTCCTACCACCCCTGTTAAATTAAATTAAATTCAAACTATATTATAACATAATAAAAAAAATTGTAATTATTATTATTACTCGAATATAGAATTTATTTAACCATCTCTTCATTCCACATTTTACAATGTCAAAGCAATTTATTGCTTTTAAAAAAGGTATAGTCTAAATGTTTTATGTTTTGACTTTTTAATTGGAAACTATAATTTTTTGGTTGTTTAAATTGTGTTTTTAAATGCATAAATCAATTCAATGTCTTGAAAAACTCTCTCAGCACTAGATTGTGTAAACTATATTGCACAAACTTGTATCTCTAAAATTTTTTCAAGTAAAATGAACCAAAAATATACCCATAAAAAACTAAAATGTAAAATAATTAAACTAAATTATTAAAAGATCATTAAAACTTTTTAAACAAAAAGATCATATAAATGATTACACATTACCATGAGTATATATTTTATATCATTCAACCTTGGGATATTGATTAGCCTCATCATTATTTTGTGTTGATTTAAAAAAAAAAAATTAGGAAATAAGTTATAAAATAATAAATTTTAAATAAAAGGACTATAGAAGTGATTACACATTACCATGAGTACATATTTTATGTCATTCAATCTTGGGATATTGATTAGCATCATCATTATCATTATTATTGTTTTGTGTTGATTTTTAAAAGAAATTAAAATTTAAAAGATAAGTTATAAAATAATAAAATTTTAAATAAAAGTACCATAGAAGTGATGGCACATTACAATGATGAGTACATATTTTATGTCATTCAATCTTGGGATATTGATTAACATCATCATTGTTTTGGGTTGATTTTTAAAAGATTAAAATTTAAGAAATAAGTTTTAAAATAATAATTTTTTAAATAAAAAGATCATAGAATTGATTACACATTATTATTTGTACATATTTTATGTCATTTAATTTTGGGATATTGATTAGCATTATCATTGTTTTATGTTGATTTTTAATGGAAATTAAAATTTAAGAAATAAATTATAAAATGAATAAATTTTAATGGTGGATTTTTAAAACATTTATATAATTTTATTTCAAGCATCAAAATTTCTTAATTTTTTTTAATTTTTAATTTTAATTTTTGAAGAATTCTATCAAAAAAGTTATAATTTTATTTAATTGATCGGCATTTTAGATTTAGGAAATTTGTCCAATTTTTAATTATATATATATATGAGAAAGGATTATAATAAAAAAGGGAAGAAGAAGTTACAATGAATAATGTTATAAATTATATTTTTTATTTCATTCTTTAAAATAAAATAATGTAATCAATTTCTCCATGAACATAGTCCATATTGGATTAACCACATTATATTAGCGTGTCTTTTTGCATTATGTAATTTTGTGTTTTATTTCCACATTGACTTTTATTGCTTTGTGATAATATATATTCTTAACTAGTATTGGAGCTTGGTTAGTTTTTCTTCCCTCACATGAAGACTAATTTGTTCCCCTAGTACAAATCTAGAATTCTAGGATGTCCTTCTTTGGGATTTACAAGCTAAAAATGCAACATGATTTGCAACACATGGCGGAAGGTGGGCATAGCAAGGCTAGAGAACAATGAAATTTATAAATTATGGTTAAAGAAACAATGGTCATTCTAGGAGTTTTGGAGCTAATAGCAACAAGAATTTATATATATATATATATATATATATATATATATATATATATATATATATATATATATATAAAGTTATTTGGAGTTTTTATTATTATAAATTACATATAAATGGCCATACCATTGTAAGACCTAATTAGACTTGTGTACCCTTGCTAAAGTCTAGAATGATGGGGGGCATGTGAGATTCTTATATACCTTAATTATAAGTTTTGAAAAAGGGTTGGATCTCGAGAATTTCCCCAAGTCAAGTTTAAAGGGGGATATTATCACCACCTTTAACTCAAAAATAAGTCGAGGAATTCTAATGAAACATATAAATAAGATTGGGTCTCCAGGAATTCTAATGAAACATATAAATAAGATTGGGTCTCCATTATAAAGTTTCATTTAACCAAAAACTAATAAAAAATTATAATTAATTTTCTATAGAAAAAAATTGAAAATAAAATTATGTTATTATTATAATATTTAATTAATTTAATTTAACTTTTTATATTTTAAAAAATACAATTAATTATATAATTTAAAATATATATAACTTTTGTCAATTAAATTTAGTATATATGATTGCGTGGAACAAACTCCTCCCATCTAAATTCAAATTTCATAAATTCAATTATTCACACTTTGAAATATAATAATTATATAATGGAGGGGTAACTAACTATACCCTAAAACACTTCAGTGGTTTCTCGTAAGCCTCAAGTTTTTCTTAGGTAGCAATGTTATATTTCATCTCTTTTTAAAACTGGATGAGATCCTTGAATTTAACTCTCATTCTTTAATTTAAAATAATTATTTTTATTTAAAAAATATATTATTTTTAATTTAAAATTAATTATTTTTATATAAATTCAAGGAAACTTCAAAATAACACATAAAAGCTCATATTTCAAATTTTAGATAATATCTTCAAAATTTTATCAATTCGATATCTCTATTATCATCCAAATTTCAATAGAAAATGTGGATAATGAAACCATATTCCTGTATCACCAAACCCCAAGAACACTATTATTTTTACCAATCTTATATTATCATATGAATGTGTTTTTATAATGAAACATATGGCGACGAATGTAAATTAGGATTTTCATAACGTGATATGAGATTAAGAATCTTGCTTGTTAGCCACCTCCAACTATTTTCGTGTCGGCTGCAATTTTCGGTTCCCAAATATGTGTATTTGACCAGCGATTAGTTTTTGCCCAACTTGGTTGGATTTTGAAGGGCCAAAACAGGTATTTAAAGATTTGCTTTATGAGAATTAATGCCTTTGGAAAGAAATATTGGGATAGGAGTAAAGCATGTGATTATCATATAGTGCTGTGTGATTTAACGGTAAGTTTGTTTGGGTGAAGTTTAAGAGATTGCGGTTCAAATCTTATTCAGTATACTGTCTTGCTATGGTGTGCGGCTCAAGGAGTAGATTCCCCTTATCCGTGAATCTCAATGTTTGCCAAAATCATAAGAAATTAGTATATTTGTGTCTTGGTGATTCCCTTTATCTGTGTCTTCCTTAGATTAGTTCTCTTGCCAAAATCATAAGAAATGGAGAGTAGGATGTACTCTTGGTGATTCCCCTTATCTCCCCTTATCCGTGAATCTCAACGTTTGCCAAAATCATAAGAAATTAGTATATTTGTGTCTTGGTGATTCCCTTTATCTGTGTCTTCCTTAGATTAGTTCTCTTGCCAAAATCATAAGAAATAGAGAGTAGGATGTACTCTTGGTGATTCCCCTTATATGTGTCTTCCTTAGATTAGGTCTCTTGCCAAAATCATAAGAAATGGAGTAGATTCCCCTTATCCGTGAATCTCGGCACTTGCCAAAATCATAAGAAATTAGTATATTATAGTGGCAGCTACGAGAATTGATCCTGGGTCTTCCTTAGATTAGGTCTCTTGCCAAAATCATAAGAAATTAGTATATTGACTTGCAGGTTGTTGGATGTACTCTTGGTGATTCCCCTTATCCGTGAATCTTGGCTCTTGCCAAAATCATAAGAAATTAGTATATTGACTTGTATGTTGTTGGATGTACTCTTGGTGATTCCCCTTATCCGTGAATCTTGGCTCTTGCCAAAATCATAGGAAATTAGTATATCAACTTGCAGGTTGTTAGATGTACTCTTGGTGTTATAGTGGCAGCGTGAGTCTTCCTTAAATTAGGTCATTTTCCAAAATCGTAAGAAATTATTATATCGACTTGCAAGTTGTTGGATGTACTCTTGGTGATTCCCCTTATTCGTGAATCTCGGCTCTTACCAAAATCATAAGAAATTAGTATATCGACTTGCAAGTTGTTGGATGTACTCTTGGTGATTACCCTTATCCATGAATCGATCCTGGGTCTTCCTTAGATTAGGTCTCTTGCTAAAATCATAAGAAATTAGTATATCGACTTGCAGGTCGTTGGATGTACTCTTGGTGATTCCCCTTATCCGTGAATCTTAGCTCTTGCCAAAATCATAAGAAATTAGTATATTGACTTGCAGGTTGTTGGATGTACTCTTGGTGATTCCCCTTATCCGTGAATCTCGGCTCTTGCCAAAATCATAGAAAATTAGTATATCGACTTGCAGGTTGTTAGATGTACTCTTGGTGTTATAGTGGCAGCGTGAGTCTTCCTTAAATTAGGTCTCTTTCCAAAATCATAAGAAATTAGTATATCGACTTGCAAGTCATTGGATGTACTCTTGGTGTTATAATGGCAACTACGAGAATTGATCCTAGGTCTTCCTTAGATTAAATCTGGCAATTACCGATTCACCACGTAGTTAAAAAAATGTGTGATTATCAGTGAACCTAGCGAAAATACAAAAATTGATCCTTTTGCTATTTAGCAAGATGGCACCCACCTCTTTCTTCCATGTTTCCTATAGTGGAAACAAATTATTGCAAGATTTCCATTAGCACATCATGGATGATGCTTTGTAGATGGAGTGGTTGTTGAATACATAAAGTGCATTCTATTATGAGTAGAGTAAGAAGGGTACAATGGATTTTTCTTGGTTTCCATTAGCACACTATGGATGATGCTTTGTAGATGGAGTGGTTGTTGAATACATAAAGTGCATTATATATGAGTAGAGTAAGAAGGGTACAATGGTTTTTTTTTTTAATTGTCTATAGTGTGTTTTATATTATATTATGAGTAGAGTAAGAAAGTACATGTAATTATTTTTTTAATTGGTGATATCTATATATATATATATATTAATGAATTTATGATTTTATATTAAATAAAGAGATTTAGTATTTTAAAAATTATAGGAGTATATGTATTTGTATAATTATTTTTCTAATTGGTTATATATATATATATATATATATATTAATGAATTTATGATTTTATATTATTTAAAATAATTTTTGAATGAATAAAGAGATTTAGTATTTAAAAATTATAGGAGTATATGTATTTGTATAATTTAAATTGGCGTTGTTTAATTATTATAAGTTTTGGAGTTTTTTTTTTTTATGTTTAATTAAAGGAAACAATTTTTGGTGAGATCGTGACATTTTTTGTTATTTAAAATGTTTTTGTTTTTTAATTCATAATAGATCTAATACTCTGAAATTTTTTAAGACACTTGGAACTTGTGAGTCCAATAAATTTATTCAAGATTTTAGATCAATTTAACAAAACTATTACAACAAATCCTTGCAAGATTTAAGATAAAATTCACTAGATACGAAAAAAATCAAAACTTAAAAAATTTAAACTAAATTTCTTTAAATTTTAAATATTAAGTAAGAAAAATAACTTAATGAATTTGTTAAAAAATATCTTTTGAAAATTAAAAATATCAATAAATAGATTAAGTTGTTTTGTGATAAAATTTTAAAATAACAACACAATTCAAATATTATAAATTTATTTTAAATTATGTTCAAATATTATAAATTTATTTTAATTTAAAATATTTAATTTTGTACCCAGCTTAAAATGAAAGTTTATTTTTTTAACCAGTCTAAAATGAAAATAAATATGTTTTTTTTTTCCAGTGGAAAAATCTGTAACCTTTTATTTAAAAAATGAAAAGTTACAATTGCAGATGCATGATGCATTTCCATAAGCTGCCCAATGGGCACAAGTGCCATGGCACCCGACGCAACGTTACATAACTAACGTGCAAATAATGAGAAGAAAAGAATAGAGAGAGAGAGGGAAAAAGAGAAAGCAAGAAAAACTGGATTACATGTGTTCAGGTTTTTCTTCCTTTTTTCTTTTCGACCTTGCGCCACGCTCCTTGGGTGGGCTCGATCGAGGCTATGACTAACTGTGTTTCAGCTTTCTGCGAGCCTGATTCCTTGTCTGAATCTGATGTATCTGATTGGTGGTGCCGCTTTATCCCTCCCATGTTCTGGTCATCGTTTATCCTCTCTGCCTGATTTGGGTGATGCTGTGGAGCCTTGTTGTCTGATGTGGTTTCCTTCTGATTCTCTGTTTCAGCTTCCTCTATGATGATATCTTCCTCTTCAGCTTCTGTTTCTTCGTCTTCTGATATCGGAGGGGCTTTCTTTTCAGAAACTCTCTTCTTTACGACGTCATCTATATTCTGCCATCCTTTGGGCTTCCTTTGTTGTGGCTTGCTCTTGTTGGGACTTTTACATGCATTGTACAGATGACCTGTTTGTTGGCATCCCCTGCATCTGAAAGCTGTATTCTCATAGTCCAAGGATTGTTTCCACTGTAAATTGTTGAAGTTCAGAATTATACTTTCAGGTAATCCTTGGCTAAGATCTACTTCGACACATATTCTAGCAAAAGTAAAGATTCCCTTTATGTGTCTTGTTGTATCAATCTTTAACATTTTCCCGAGAGTATTCCCAATAACTGTTAAGGCCTTGGAATGCCAGAAATGTATCGGGAGGTTATGCAGCCTAACCCATACTGGCATCCTTGATACCACCATAGAGTTGGCATCAAACTCTGGGAACCATGGAGTGACAAAAAGTCCAGCACTGCCCCAAAACCATGGCCCTTGATTGAGAATTTTTTCCTTTTCTTCTTCTAGGAGGAAAATTACTATGAAGAAACCCTTGGAGCATAGGTGTATTTGGCAGTTTTTTGTCCAAACTGTGTGGATCCATTGATATAATGCATCAGTTCTAGGCCAAAAGCCGTTAAATCTGCAGATAACAACATTTTTTTGTAAATCTGAAAATATGTAATTTACCTCTGGTAAATCCAAGGAGATAGAGGGGCTCTCTGGCGATTGATCCACGATATATTGTCCTGGGGGTTCATTAGCAACTGTAGGTTCTTTCCCCTTTAGAGGTTCTTTCCCTTTAGCTGCGTCGCGGTAGGTACCTGTAGGTTTTGAGGAAGCCCCCTTGGATCCACCTCGCAATCGCAGGTTGAGAATGATGGTTGAGTCCTTTGCAACCCCGTAGTGCTGGAGTGTGTGTTGATCCTGTAAGCAGAGCCCTGAAAATAATAGATTTTGTAATGCAACTGGGATTCCCAGTTTGTCCTGGATCTCTTTTTTTAACTCCAATACACTCGTCCATTTCCAGATCTGCACACAAACGTTCCTGCCTTCTGTTGATCTGATAAAAATTTGCCTCAGATCCGCTGAGTCTACCTTGTCTGAGTCCAGTTTTACGGAGATTTCTGGATCTGGCAGGTTTCCACCTATCTTCTGCCTAAAACTGGGCAGATCAGTTAGATCCACCCCGGATCTGCAATATTTGGCCCGATCTGGTAAGCAATCTTCCAGATCTGGGCTCCTGTTGGAACGATCTCCGCTCTGCACATCGCGGTCTGCGAGCCCTCTGATGAATTGATGCGGGTGTCCTCCGATCTGCCTCCTGGGTACTTGGGAGTCTTTAAACTTGCTCATAACAGATAGATCCGGCCTGGATCTGCAGGGTTGAGGCCATGCATTTGTGAGCAGGGGCAGATCTGCCTCATGCAGTCCCTTGTCTTTGCATGCAGGAAGCGACTGAGAAGGGATACGCCTGACACTTATCAAACTGACGGATCCTGTGAAGATCAGGCCGATCTCAAACGATTTTCCGCCCCCGGGTTGAGTTCTATTCCCAACGGGCTTCTTTTCCAACGCTCCCTGCGCCCCATGCAGTCCTTTGTCTTTGCATGCAGGAAGCGACTGAGTAGGGATAAGCCTGACACTTATCAAACTGACGGATCCTGTGAAGATCAGGCCGATCTCTAACGATTTTCCGCCCCCGGGTTGAGTTCTAATCCCAAAGGGCTTCTTTTCCAACGCTCCCTGCGCAGGATCCAGTCCATGGATCATTTGAAAACGGCCCCATCGTATGATAAATCTAACCTTGGCCCTCAGAGTTATCTTGCAGCAGCGGATGATGGGCAGGGGATCAGATCCTTTGCTTGTCGTCAGTGCAAATCCGCTCGATTTTTGTTCAGAGAGATCAGAGGCCTTCGCATTGACGGCACGGCCTTCAGCAGGAACGGGGTTTTCTCCTACCAGATCTACGCTCGTGACTTCCAGAGTTTGTTCGCCCTTCACAATGTGCTTAAACTCCACAGAGCGATAGTGGAGCAGGGCAACGCCGCCGCAGGTGTTGCATTCGCAGATCATTTCCATGGCGTCCGCTTCGGTTCCGTCCGTTCAGACTTCAATCAACTCCAATGAAAATAAATATGTTATATATATATAATAAATTTAATTAAACATATTTTTTATTTATTTTAAAATATATTAAATATTTTAGATTTTTTAAAATTTAATATTAATCCAATAAGCTAAATATTTTAAAATTCCAAATTTAATATTAATAAAATTATTAAAACTACCGCTCATTTTTTAAATACTAAAATAAATTTAATTGTTTTAATAATTTTGAGATAATTATTTCTTATTAATCACAAGAAGTAATATTCGATCTATTAAGCCTAGATGACAAACAAATTTTAGATGATAAACAAATTGATTGATTCAAAACCTCAACCGAGTATTACTTTATGTGATTAATTAAAAATATATATATCAAAAATATAATCACATAACCTTGAACTTAAAAATCCTTAATCATATAAAACAAATATAACCAAATCAAATGAATATAAAAATATCTCATGATAAATTGCTAAGAGTTAAAAACAATACTTATAAAAATTTTAATTTAAAAGGGTTTTTACTTATTTCAAAAATAAGTGTAGAATATATGTGTGAAAGAGTGAGAAAGAAAATGAAGATAAAAAATGAGGGTCGGAAAAAAAAATGATATTCTTTTAATTAAAATTAGTGAAAATAAGTTAAATAAAAATAATTTAGGATTATGATTTAAATTAAAATAAATGATATATATATATATATATAGATATATAATTAACTATTTATAAAAAAAATATTGAAAATGTATATATGTAAGAAGAAAATTTATAATATATAAAAGATATGTGAAACTAAAAATAATAATAATAATACATAAATAATGTAAATAAGAATAAATTAAAGTAATCAAAGTGCGATGATGTATTATAAAATAGTGGTGGTTTCCAAAATCCAAATTCTTTATGTGGTGTATAATGGAAAATAAAGTCTTAACATAAAATATTTTTCAGAAAATATTTATGGTTGGGCTTAGTTGGTGCTCCTTGTGTAAAACGTTGAAGAATCAATAAAGCACATTTTTATGACTTGCCATTTTTTTCAGCAGATTTGACATGTGTGCAAATCGGCTGCAAGTCACTTAGGGGAATGGGTTGGGAAGAATCTGGAGGGGGCTTGGAGGAATTGGCTCTTTAATTCGTCTTGTCATGCCTTCAAGGCTCTACCCCTAATATTATGTTGGGAAGTCTAGCTGCCTCAGAACAAAGCCTTTTTCCAAGACAATCCTTCAATCCATGAACACTCTATGATTGAGGCAATGGAAATATTAGAACATTTCCCTAAGGAAATAGGGGTCGCCCCCCTAGAATTGCAATAGTAGAAAATCATGTTCACTCCTTCCCAAGGCCTTCTTTGATGGTGCATCATGTAATACAGGGAAGAACAATGGTGGGGGCTTCATCCTTTTCATTTCTGACTCTCACTTTTTCAGAGTTAAAATGGGATTTGGTTCAGGGACCAATAACATGGCTGAACTTTTGATTTGAAAAAATTTGCTTCTTTTTGCTTTAGCCAAAGGTTGCACTCAAATCCAAGGGGACTCCATGTTGATCATAAATTGGTTAAATAAAATTAAAGATTGCACAAACATTCTTCTCATGCTTATCCTTGAAGAAGTAATGAAGTTGAAAAGTTATTTTAATTACTTCTCTTGTTCTTACATCTACAGGGAAAGGAATCAGGATGCAGATAACCTTCCCATAAAAGGATTGTTAATGGAAGCAGGGCCTTGGGACGTCATAGAATAACATGATGGCATTATCACTTCTCGTTTTTATCACAAGCCCTATCAGGATCTTCACACAAGGTTTGAAATAATCAACACTCAACACTATTTTTTTAAATCTATCTTGATTGTTGAAAATGGCAACAAAAATCGTGATTTAATTTTCCCTTGAATTAAATTAGAAGAAAATTGTAATTCCACATCACAAGACAACAACAATGAATTAACTAAGTTAGTTAGAGTGGTTCGTAAATTTTAGGAGCCTAGGTTAAGTTTAATTTGAGTTGTAATAATTTAATTTAGTTAAGTTGAGTTAAAGTCAGTTAAACTAGTTCCAACTATTGGAGGAACTATTAGGAAGTCTAGCCATGGGGTGCAGCTTCAGTGTTCAACTAGATAATTGATAAATCAACCATAATTAACTCATGCATGCATGAAATTTGAGTTACCGAGTTGAGATTGGAGTTCAAGGGCAGTGTACTATTAATTGTATAATTTTCCGATTCGTACAGGTGGTGCATGCAGTCATAGAAGGGCCTAAGGGATTGCCCAATTCTAATTGAGAATTTTCCTAATTAATAGGGGGCTAATTCCCAAGGACTAGAGGCAACTTGTGAGGTAGTGAGATAGATTTGCCCAATTCTAATTGGGAATTTTCCTAATTAATAGGGGGCTAATTCCCAAGGACCATAGGCAACTTGTGAGGTAGTGAGATAGATTATACTTGTGCGGAGATTGTTCAAGCTTGAACAAGCATTGCATTTCTTTAATATTTTTTGACTAATGCAATATAGATAGGAAGGGGTTTTGAGCAGTTGCTTTCCCCTTAGATAAATCTCTAAGCATATGTGATTGAATCTTGTCTCATGTTTATTTTATTGATTTCTCGATCGTATAATTGTTTCCGCTGATGAGTGGAGTAGATTCAAGTCTTTTGTTTGAGAAAATTACATAACCAGTTTGAATCTACAAGGAATTTCTACATGGTATCAGAGCTAGAATCACATTAGACAAGATAATTCGAAGTTTGTGCAGGAGGTTCGAATTACAAGATCAGTGTTGTAAGTTTTCTCCATCACTGAGAAGATGACTTCCACCAGACTAAGGCTGGCATATGCTCTAGAAGGAACCACAAATTTTGTGGCATGGAAGATCCATATGGAGGCAGTGTTAGATGATAATGGGCTACTAGATTACATCAAGACCGATGTAGTTAAACCCCCAACAACTAATGCCCACGATCTCCCTCAATTTAAAAAGGATGTAGCTAAAGCGAGGAGGATCATATTGGAGGGAGTTCAAGATAATATTGTCTCGAATCTCCACAGGAAAGAAACTACATTCATGATGTGGAAAACACTTACCGACTTGTTTGAGAACAACAGTGACCACAAAAAGTTGGAACTGAAAAACAATCTTCGTAGCATCAAGATGCAAAAAAATGACATAATTTTACAGTATCTGAGCAAGTTTACACAGTGTTATAATGACCTTGGTGGGTTAGTGTGACTATTCCCAAAGAATCCATTGTTTCCTATAACGAAAGGATATTTAAAATTTATGTTCCCGCATGTTTTATTTTGTATGCAACAATGATCTCGCATGTCCCAACATAGGGAGTAGGGCAATAGAGATAAACAATACTAAAATGGCACCAAACAACATATACTTGAAATAGGCACAAACCTTCATAGACCGTATTAAATCATGAATGATGCAGTTATTTTGAACGGATAATTCTTAAGAATCTAATTGCTCGAACTCTCTGACATCGACATGAAATGGCTGAGAATACAATTCTTAAGAATGTAATTGGTGGAATTCTATCACTTCGACACGAGATAAGTGAGAATATTTTAACACCTGAAGCTCTGATACTAGAAGAATATAAGATCTTAACAAAGTCAATCCAAAAGAGAGGGGAAAGGCGAGGAGGGCATTGGAGATAGAGAATGGCGTTGTATATTGAGATTCATATCGTTTTATTTTTCGCCCGTGGTTTTGGGATGGAGTTGTCCAAATATATAATTCACATCATAATAAAAAATATTAATATGTAATTTATTAATGTGATATATAATGTATGGTTAGAATTATAGTGTTGATTTTATGGATATATTCAGTTAATTTATTCTTCCATTATTTATTTTTCTAAACTTAACTTCCGCAAAGGCATAAGCACTTGGGCGCACAGTTCACGTGGTCGGGACAGATGACTTTCCCGCTCCCCACCCGTGTTCGAATCTTGTTGTATGTTCGCGCTGCCTGGTAGCGATTGTGACTCATGTTTGCGTTGCACGACAACATATTAAGACCATTATGCATCGGTATATATTGTAAATGCGAATATTGTAATAAATGTTGCTTCTTCAGCAGGAATGCACTCCCTCCCCCCGGGCAAAAAAAACAAAAAAAAAGAAAAAGAAAGAAAAAAAGAAAGAAGAAAGAAGATACCATAAAATTGAGGAGATATATCATTATCATAATAATTATAAAGATATCTTATCCCTATACGGAGGGGATACTTGGAGTGATACTCGAAAGATGTAGAGTGAAATGTTGGTATAAAGATATCTTATCCCTATACGGAGGGGATACTTGGAGTGATACTCGAAAGATGTAGAGTGAGGATAACAAGAAGAGCGACAGATGTATTTATTCTGCCTTATTGCTCTTCTTTTATCATCATTCTTCAACCCTGAGGATGGATCCCACTTGGGATTTGAAACGTTGGTATAAAGATATCTTATCCCTATACGGAGGGGATACTTGGAGTGATACTCGAAAGATGTAGAGTGAGGATAACAAGAAGAGCGGAAGATGTATTTATTCTGCCTTATTTCTCTTCTTTTATCATCATTCTTCAACCCTGATGATGGATCCCACTTGGGATTTGAAACGTTGGTATAAAGATATCTTATCCCTATACGGAGGGGATACTTGGAGTGATACTCGAAAGATGTAGAGTGAGGATAACAAGAAGAGCGGCAAATGTATTTATTCTGCCTTATTGCTCTTCTTTTATCATCATTCTTCAACCCTGATGATGGATCCCACTTGGGATTTGAAACGTTGGTATAAAGATGTCTTATCCCTATATGGAGGGGATACTTGGAGTGATACTCAAAAGATGTAGAGTGAGGATAACAAGAAGAGCGGCAGATGTATTTATTCTGCCTTATTGCTCTTCTTTTATCATCATTCTTCAACCCTGATGATGGATCCCACTTGGGATTTGAAACGTTGGTATAAAGATGTTCAAACTGTGGATTCTCCGATCACTAATTCAAAAGACACAAACCACAGATCTCTTAAATCCAAAATTATAATATTTTTTAAGATCTAGATCAAATTAGATAGGAATACTAAATTGGTAAAATTTACAAATATCTAACTTTTTTTTTGAAGAAAACAAATATATCTTAACTATTAATTCATAATTCTGAATGAACCACTCTAATTAACAATATTTTTTTGAAGCAATACTATGTTAAACTAATAGATAACTTGCTATATCCAATTTGTATTCAAACATTGTGGCATTTTGGAAACTTTATCCTATAACAACATTTGATAAGGTAAAATTTTGCTGGCGTGTCGGAGCGGGGAAGCGAGCCGAAGTAATCCAGTAGCCAACGCCTCATCTCTTTTGCCACAGTTTCGACCAATCACAGATAGGAGGTTTGCAAATGGACCAATGCATGTTTTCACGATCCCTTCCACCAGGCTGCTAGCTGTTTCTTTCCCATGCATCACTCCCTATCGACGTGCAGGCACCTGTCGGCTCCTGTATACAACCTCTTCTGTCAACGGAGACTAGCAACACCTTTCTTTGCACCACTTAACCAGCCTCATGGCTCTGTTCTAAGTTTCTTGGTTGGCCAGATGCAACGCTGAAGCTTCCATTTTTCACTCTTCCCTGGTGCTCCCGTTCTGGCTCCAATCCCACTTGTTTTCTCGCTTATGCTGGCGTTCTTCTTCACGCTTTCCCCTCGGCATGCGCCCGGAAGAGGTTAGTACTTCTATCATCCTTGTAAGATGTGGTTATTTACAAATTACAGTTAATAGGAATATAGTTATTATTGTTGTGGATTCATACAATGGCGTAGTCATGGAATGCTGTGACTGCTTCTTAAACTATTTTTCGCAATGCAGTGCTGGTAAATGGTACCTATTTTAGAACTTGTGTGACATTTTTGGTTTTTGTCTAGGATTGCTCATGTATAGAATGGGAAGTTCCTTTCCTAGTCAAATGTGAAAGGGAATGTCTATGTCAAGAATGTTTTTTTAGCCTATTTACTCCCTCAGGGTATCCTCAAAATGTTCTCGGCAATCTTTCAAAAACTAAGGAAGTTTATAGTAATTTACAAGCCATGCACAGACATAAGGTTTAGATTCAAAGCTTGGTGGTGCATTGTCGAGGTATATTGCTATTGTCTAGTTTGTCATGAATCCCCCTCCTGTTAGCTTATCCACAGAAGTCTCGGCTTCGGAGTCACTGAAGACCACCCTGTCCAGAACCAGCAGCTCCCACCATTACCGGAAATTTTTTCAGGAACAAAATTTTTTCACGTGACCGGATCCCTCTGCCATTTTCTGAACGAAATTTCAAAATTTCATTGGGATCGGGGTAGTGTCCTTTAAATGACCTGTCTTGTACGTGAGGGTTATGAATTTTTAGGATCATCCCTTTTTGGTCAATTTGCCGGAGCGGTGTCGTCATCCATAGTTATGATATCTGGCCAAATAGTAGTTTTTTTGGGTTCGAGCCTGCCTTGAATTCTGGAGTTTTCTTCCCAGTGTCATCTTGGCGCTTTCTCGACTCTTCTTACCGCATGTCCTTGTGTCAGATCGGTTCCATCCTCACATATCTCCCCTCACCCGGCATTTATATAATCCAAGTATCTCTTTCAGAGGTTAGTCAAAGGGTGTTTAAATTCTTGTACTAAACTGGATTTGGAAATCTAATATTGATAAGTGCCTCGGCTGTTAATCCAAGGAGAAAGATTTTTTGGAGGCGCATGGATGGTGGGTCCGATGCGTCGGCCACAGAGGCTTTTATTCAAGCCACTCTGATGGCTGAGAGGGCTTGGGAGAATGCCACGCTATCCGGGGGGTGGCAATCAACCTTGGATGACGTGGTCGTTAAACCGTCTTTGCATGGTGCTGACAGGGAGAGGGAAGGACGGTCTTCCTGGAGATGAGATAACTCTAAACAGGAGGAAAAGGTTAAACACGAGCATTCAAACCGTTATAATAAATCCCAAAACCCTGTCTAAACCACTGCTCCGCCTTCTACTATCAAGCTGGACAGCATTCATCTGACTGAAAGGATTGAAAGTTTACAGAATCTCGCCTTGGTCGGTAGGTGGCATTTTCTGGAAATGAACGATGCCGAGATGAGGAAATGGTTAGCAGTCCATTGGAAACCAGTGATCGGATACACTCCCATTATCTCTAACCTCATGAAGGAGTGGTATTGCTTTCACTTCTTAAATGCCACTGATGTCGAAGCTATCCTCAAAGGTCCTTAGGTTTTTAGAAGGAGCTTTATCGCTCTTTATAGGTGGTATATTGGGTATGATCCGTTGAAAAACACTCCCTCTAATAACCTGATCTGGGTAAAACTCCCAAATCTTCCCCTGGAGATGTGGTCCAAGGAGATCCTCGAGGAGATAGGCAACTCAATTGGCAGATTTGTCTATGTAGATCCATGGTGTTTGGGAGAGAAAGACAAGAGAATAGTGTGGATTCTCATAGAGAAGGCCTATAGGGGGGATATCCAAATCACATTGAGATAGCATGGAGAGATTTGAAAATCAATCAAAGACTGGATTTTTGGGGCATCCCATTCAGATGCGCCGCATGCCACAAAACAGGCCACCTCATAAAAAATTGTCCTCGACATCTGGCTCCATAAAGCAGGGTTTTTCATCGAAAGGCGAGGACAAATTCTTCTTCTGCCAGCTTATCTGCGACAGAAATTTTGGATGAACAACATCCTATAAATCTGGATCCTAATGTTTCCTCATCTCCACGGGTATTGTCACAAGACTTTTCTCATAATCCCGAAGCCAGACCTGGTAGCCCGGTTAAGTTTGAGTGCCCTATGATGAGCAGACCTATAGATTTTCAATGCACGCCCATTTCGGAACTGAGAGATGATAAAGCCGTTCCTTCCCCTGTACCTTTTCAGCTTAAGGATTTCTCTCCGGGGTCCCTCCCCATTCCTATGTCGTCCTTATCACCGACACCCGATAAAAATCTTTTATCATCGAAGAAAGGAAAAGAGCCATTTGTGGCTGTCACTCCTATAAATTCCCCTGCTTCGTCTCCAACTAATTTGTGTGACAACGATTTAGACTTCTCCTTAGCAAAAAATCTCTCGAGCTGGAGCCATTAACTATCCATAAACCAAAGAATCCTGCTTCTCCTTTCATTAGCCCGACTTCTGCAAAGAATATAACTATGAAAAAGAAGCACAGGGGAGGTAGCAGACATTTTAGGGGGAGGACTACTGTTACAAACAGTGGGGTAAGGAACCTATCTCTGGTCGATGTTCCCATTTATGATATGTCGAAGTCTCAGCCTCTTAGAGCGAGCGCGGCTGGAGAATCTTCCAAATGACATTCATTATATCTATGAATATTAGAGGTCTTGGCACAGACCTAAAATTTTTAGCGCTAAAGGATATTTTCTACTCAGCTAGGCCGAAAATAATTTTAATCCAAGAAACTATGCACAGTAGCCATATTTCCATTTCTTATTTTAGGAAAATGTTCCCTTCATGGTATCTGGTAGCCTTAGAGGCAAGAGGTCTGTCAGGGGGGCTAGCAGCATTATGGGATCCTCAATGGATCAGAGCCAAAGCTTACAAGTGTTTCGCTGGCATTATTATCTCAACTTCTATTAGGGGAAAAGGCTTCCCTATAAATATTTTAAACACCTATGCGCCTTATAAGAATAAGACTCCTTTCTGGGAGAAGTTTTTTGCCTCAGAATTTTTTGATATTGAATCTCTGGTGATTGCAGGCGACTTAAACGTAACATTAAGCTCTGATGAATGCTGGGGATGTTGCAGAAAAAAGGATCCGCTTGCAGACCGCATAAAGTTTGAACTTTTGAACAAGAACCTTGTGGATATCGCCCCATCAGAAATGAAGCCAACGTGGGATAATGGTAGAGCAGAAAAGGCGTATATTGCCAAAAGGATTGATCGGTTTATAGTGCATGTAAGCATTATAGATAAATTGGGCATGCCATTCTCATCAGTTGGGAATGCATTTGTATCTGACCATAGGCCAATTCTTCTCAGCTGGCGGGAAAAAGGATTCAGAAAGGGGTACCCATTTAAATTCAATAGAACATGTTTAGAAGACCCAGCCTTTAATGAAATCATCACCAAAGCATGGAAGGATTTATCTGCTAGAGCTATGTCTCCCCCGTTTTTGACTTTTAGAGACAAGATGGCTGCTGTGAGAAAGGTGGTAAAAGAATGGAAAATTGAAAAAAGGAAAAAGGACAGGCAGGCGATTCAGGAAACACAACGGGAGCTGGACAGCATTTTAAAATCTATGGATGCAAACTCTTGTCCTTTTAGCATGAAATGTCACATAAGAGAGCTCGAAAGGAAAAAACATATTTTGCTGAAGCAGGAAGAATCTTCATGGAGGCTCAAAAGCAGGGCAATATGGCTCAAAGAAGGGGACAGGAACACAAAGTTCTTTCATAAATATGCAAACGCCAGACGCGAGAAAAACACCATATGGAAGATAAGTGATGGAAAGGGGGGATTCTTTGTCTCTCAACAAGACATCTCAAGGGAAGCTGTAAGACATTTTAAGAGTCAATATAGAAGAAGGGATGGCGGTGCTTTTCAGGACATTCTATGGGGTATCAACTTGGTTCCTCAAATGTTCGATGATGAAAAAAATGAGTCCCTGTTTCAGCCAATTACAGAGAATGAACTTCTTGGAGTCTTGAAGGCCTTTAAAAAGGACAAATGCCCAGGCCCGGACGGCTGGACAATAGAATTTTTTACTCATTTTTTTGATATCATTAAGCAAGATTTACTGAGGATGGTTGAAGCATCTAGAATGACTGGCAGTATTCACCACATCACAACATCCACTCTGATTGCTCTAATTCCTAAAAAGGTGGATGCGGAATCCTTTCATGATTTTAGACCGATCTCATTATGCAACATTTCCTTTAAAATCATCACAAAAATTATTGCTGAAAGAATAAAAGCAACTCTGGCCTTCTTCCTCACTAAGGATCAACATGCTTTTCTAAAAGGGCGGAATATTTTGGATGTCGTGGCTAATACTCAGGAGTGTCTGTTTTCTATGATATCAAAAAATTTAGATGCGACCATCTTGAAAATTGACTTGCAGAAGGCCTATGATTATTTAGACTGGGGGTTTATTAGATGTTTATTGGCTAAGATTGGAATGAGACCTAATTCCATCTGGTGGATCATGGCATGCGTAGAAAATGTGAACTACGTGGTCATCATCAATGGAATACCTTCCCCTTTTTTTCTAGCTGAAAGAGGGCTTCGTCAAGGATGCCCCCTTTTGCCTCTCTTATTTATCCTGGCAATGAACTCTCTCAGCATCCACATAAACAAAGCGGTCTCCGAAAATAGATGCAGACCTGTCAAGATATGTAGGAATAACTTCATATCGCACAACCTCTTTGTTGATGATGTGCTCATATTTGCAATGCTTTGCAGGGTTTCGTGGATATGTTTAAATGACATTCTTGATAGATTCCAAAGAGCCACTGGGCTTATAATTAACAAGGCGAAATCCACCCTCTTTCACAATGATATCAACATGGAATTGGTGAAATGGATCTCTGAGTTGTTTGGTATAGAGACAAGATTGCTCAAGAATGGCCTTAAATATCTAGGTTTTCAGCTCAAAGCTAAGGGTTACTCCAAGACTGATTGGCAATGGTTAATAGAGAGATATTATAAAAAGATTTCAGCATGGAAATACATGAGTCTTTCTTTGGCAAGCAGAATTATATTATCTCAAGCCGTTTTATTGCAAATGGCTGTCTATTGGGCTCATTTATTCTACCTTCCTGCAAGCATCATTCACAAGATGAACAAGGTTTCGGCTAATTTTATTTGGGGTGGTAAGTCAAAACAGCGGAAATTCCATCTCGCCAAAATGGAAAGAATCTCTTTACCCAAGCGCCTTGGTGGCTGGGGATTAATGGATTTAAGGGCTTTCGGCAAAGCGCTCCTATGTAAATTGCTCTGGAGAGGTATCTTCGGAGAAGGGCCATGGAGTATCACTGTTAAATTGAAATACATGAAAGGAAAAAACTTGGAATACTGGTTCAGAACAAGATCGATTGGAACCAAGCATGGATCTGCTATTTGGCTTAGTCTTCAGAAGATTGAGCAATACGTTTTAAAGAATCTGAATTGGAGGATCCATTCTAGTATCAGAATATTAATAGGTATTGATCCCATTTTGTGCGGTCATGAAGACATATCCATTCCCGAGAGTCTTTTATCCTTCTTTCACAGGAACGGTATCTTTACATGGGACAAGCTCACATCCGCCTGGCACGGCCCTGCCCCTTTATGGAAGGATGCCAACGATCTTTGTTTGCCAGAGAGTCTGGTTTTGTCATGGAATTCTGTCAAAGATGCTCTCGGTGGTCGTGGGCTTCAGCGCTCTGGGTCGGTTGATCACTTAACATGGACTGTGCCAAATGCTCAACTGTCGGTCCGGGTAAAAGATATTTACTCTGATATGATCAATTCAAAGGTCTCTCACTCAAGCTTAAAATTTCCTGTGGCCCTCTGGAAGTCGGGATGCCCCCTTAAAATAATCTGCTTCGTGTGGTTGGTGTTCAACAACAAGAATTTGACGTGGAATAATTTAAGAAAAAGAAGCTGGCACAGTCCAAGCAGGTGTTCGATGTGAGAATCAGCCGAGGAGTCCAATTACCACATGTTCTTCCAATGCAAGTCCTCTTTGGAAATCTGGTATGATCTGGCTATCCTTTATGGTTTTCCTCACGTTGCTTTTGTTTCTACCCATGCAGCTTTCGAATGGCGGAGCGGGCAAAGAGAGCCATGGCGATTTCTCATTATTATTGTGCTATGGTGCGCATGGAAGTGGAGGAATTGTAAAATCTTCAAAGACTCAAAGGAACCCCTTAATTCTATTCTGAATCACATTATTGCCATCTATGATTTAGTTCCAAAAAGGCAGCCCAAAATGACGAATACAATCACGAAAGAAAAAGAATGTTGTCTCAACACATTCCATAGTGCATTCTTTGCCGGAGCTGAACAACAAAATATATGCGGCTGCGGAGTTCTCATTTGCATGGACAAGAAGCTTCAATTTCTAATTTCTTGGAACAGAGGAATAGGCTCTAATAGGATGGCTGAGGCTAGAGCTCTAGCGGGCATTCTTGCCTTCTGTGTTTTCTTTGATGTTCAAGTTATTTCAATCTATGGTGATTCTAGGCCAGTGATCGATCATGTAAATGGTGCTTGCCTCATAAGGAGCCCTCACATGGCAGGTTGGATGGACAAGATAATGTTCTTATGGGGAGAGATTGTTCCATTCATCTCATTGGTCATGATCAGAATCTCCAAGCTGATTGCCTATCCAAGGAAGGTCTGCTCTTTGACTCTGGATCATGGTCTATGGAAGTAAAGGAGGAAGAGAATTCCTGTTTCGTCCAGGATTTCTTTATCCCTGGTTATTAAATTTTGATGCTTCTTTGTTTTTCTTCTGACATGGTTTTTGGTTTAACCCTTTGCTGATGCTTTTGAAATGCCTTTTAACTGTCCTGTATAGTTTCTCAATTCAATATGTCATGATCTGGCTTGTGATGTTGTATCTGTCTCTTTATGGACCTATGATGTTGTATCTGTCCTCGATGTTTCTATCGTGGCTACTCCATGAGCCACCCTTTTTTATCTTCTGAAGTTTTTATATTGTCTCAATATAATACAATGATGCTTTTTCTCTCTGAGAAAAAAAAAAAAAAAAAGGTAAAATTTTGCTACTCTATAATTTCGATTTCGTAAAATCTCTTGTCCAAAAATATGCAAAATAACATAAATGGTTTATTCAATGAGTTTAATTTTGATTTATAGATCACAAATATCTCAATAAAACCATGAATATGTTTCACCTACTTGAAGGAACTTGAGTTATAAGAAGAGAAATTGTGACTGGAATAGAATTTGCAAAGAGGCTCGATTTGACAATCTATAAAGTACTATAAAATTTCTCCTCGTTTCTGTGGGTAATTCTTATTTTATTTTTATTAGTTTATTTTAATTATTTAAAATTATTAAAAAATCTAAATCTAAATTTTATTTAAGTTAATATAAAATTCGATAAAATTGATAATTTAAATGGATTCTAAATTATTCCATTTTTATCAAAAATATCCCAATAAAACTATGATTATTTATAGATAAAAAATATCTCAATAAAACTATAAATATGTTTCACCTACTTGAAGGAACTTGAGTTACAAGAAGAGAAATTGTGCATGGAATAGAATTTGCAAAGAGGGTCGATTTGACAATTTGTAAAGTATTATAAAATTTCTCCTTTGTTTTTGTGGGTAACTCTTATTTTATTTTTGTTAATCTATTTTAAAAAATTTAAATTATAAAAAAATACAAAAACAAAATTTTATTTAAGTTAATATAAAATTCGATAAAATTGATAGTTTATATGGATTTTAAATTATATAAAATATTGTTTTATATAAAAATTTAATTGTTTAGTTGATTTTTTTTAATTTTATAAATGTGTTTAACCAATTTAATTAATTAAATTCCTGATGTTACCTTTGAGAATTGAACCATGTTGAAAAGATACTAATCAATTCTTCTTAATCTAAAATAATCTCTCTACCCAATAATACAATCCATGCTCCTATGTGCACAACAAATATAACAAATATAACCCAATACACATTTAAAGTTTAAAAAAATTCAAAATATATCACTTCATATAAGTAAAGTTTAGATAAATCCGAACTTTTCCAAGCGAATACAATTTAGTGTTAGCTATAATTCCATATTGCTTCATCTTCAATTATTTTATGACCCTCTTGCTTTTCATTTTTCCACAAAATACAACGTAAACCAAAAGGGATGTATAATTATTTTTCCATTTAACCTAAAGCTAATATATAACATTTAATGTAAGATCCCAACCCCGACTAGGTAGAGGTCAGCCCTAGGTTCTTTTGAAAACGTTAGGAGGGGATTAATCTCAACTATCGACTAGCTAACATCATCATAAAAAAAATATGCAAGTAAACAAAATCTCGATAATTAGATCCCCTGTTCTGGAGGAACAAGATCAAATGGTGGAGGAGGTTTATGATCTTGCAGAAGTATTTGCTCATTGTGTTGGTCCACAATTTCATAGAGTAAATGTTGCTCCTCTATTTAATTTTTTATAACTCTAATTCTAATATTAAATAGTTGCAAGTTTAAAATCCATGAGGTGTAGACTAATTCATTTTAGTTGGATTTTCTCTCATCACATTAATTGAAATCTCATGAGGATTTGAGGGTGGAAACCAACTAGGGAAATAAAAATTGTTTCAAAAGATGTATAGAGTGGACCAAACCTTATACAAATCCTCGTGACTAATTTAATTTCACGTTGTATGACTTTATTGTTTTTTAACTCTAATTTAACTATATTTAAACCAAGCAAGAGTAGCAAATCTGTAGTCCTTCTTCAAATGTGCAAGCTAGTTCATACCTTTCAAAATTCAATAATTAAACTAAGAACACTAACTATGTTTCCTTGTTTATAATGCACATTGGAATATTTTTTAAATATCTGCTTTCTACTATATATATATATATATATATATATATATATATCTAGATATATATAGATATATATATATATATATATATATATATAGATATATATATAGAGAGAGAGAGAGAGAAGCTAGATGATAATATTTATATTATAAGAAAACCAAGTTTACATCGATAATGAGATTGTTCCAAAAAACTTTGTGTGGACTTTGTGCAAGCTAATACACTCTTTATCATTTGTTCCCAGTAGTCTACATCTAACCAAAAAGGACATGCATAGTAGCATAACACAAGGTGGCTCGTCCAAAATTCCATACTGTGGATATTAGCGGCTTGACAACATAAACAAAACCATGAGCATCGATAGTCCAATAAACCATGAAAGTCACCATAATTGTTGAGTAAAGGAAGAACTAAACATAGACCAAAATAGACCAAGGGAAACAATACTTAATCTAGAAAAATAATTGGAGAAACTTCATTGGCATTGCCTTGAGGAGAAACTTCATTGACGTTGCCTTGAGGAATATCTTCTACTAGTGTGGATGAAAATTGGAGTAAGAGGTTACAAACCAGAGTTAGAGCCCAAGTTAGAATCCACACAACATTCCACCCAGGTCATCCTGGAGTCTAAATCATCCAAGTTGTATCGTATGTCCTAGAGGATCCTTTTGATCTCTTCCTGCGCAAAAAAATAGTTGATAGTTATCAACTTTCTTGTCTCTTATTACCATATGAAACAAGGTTTCCAATTGCCTATGTAAAGCCAATAAGTGTACAAAATAGAGTCTCTATTTTTGGAATTTACCCAGATCAGGAATCCATCAGAGTGTTAAACCAGTGTCTCCAATTTTTTTAGCTTCTAGCTAAAAAATTTCATTTCTAATCTTTGGGGGGACTGCATCGAAATGATAAGTCACAGAATGCCATCCAAAAAGGCGTCGACGTCGAGAGGAAGAAGCACCTGATGTGCCTCCTCGTCGGATAGGTTGGAGGAGTCATGGCACCATCAGCATTGTTGACAGAGGTCGACCTAATAGGGTTTAATGCCACAAAGTATGAGTAGGTAGAGGGGAAATTTTGGGTTGAAAGACCACCCAATCACCATTACCCCAAACTGGGGGAAGAAGAAGTTGGAAATTATACACCAGGACCAAATTGTTGAGATACAATTGTAGAGTGTTATCGTCAAGATAAGAGTGAAACACCAAAACCAAAGTGCCAAGGTAAGAGGAAGGTGGTAGTGTATAGAGTTGTACTGTGTCACAGTAATTTAAATGAGGCTCTACGAGGATATCATGAGAGTGAAAATAAGGCAATTTCCAAGTGTATAAAACAACCAAACTTAGACCTGACACCCCACTGAGGCTATATACTAGTTGATATGGGATATTTTGAGAACCTGAAACCCGTCTACCAAAGAGAAACATGACACTACTAGTTTGAAGAGTTAAGGCTAGACGATAGACCTGAAACTTGAACCGATAATTATAAGGAGAAAGTTCATGGATACCACATCCCACAAACAAAGATGGACAATCGTTGTCGTCGTCAATTTAATATTGATAAAATTAAATACAATTATAAATTGAAAAAATTATTTTTTTAATATTAAAATAAATTTAATATCTTTAGTAGTTTTGAAGTAATTCTTCTTTATTAATCACATCTAATAATATTGGATCTACCTAATAGAACTTTAATGATGAACAAATTAATTAGTTCGAACCCCACTATTACTTGTGATTAATAAAAAAGAATTACATCAAAATATTATGAATCATATAACCCAAAAATCCTTAATCATGTAAAAACAAATAAAATGAATATAAAAAAAATCAAATAATAGAGTGTTGAGGGTTAAAAACAATACTTATAATAATTTTAATTGAAAAAGGGTTATATGCATTCCAAAAATAAGTGTAAGCATTGGGAATGAATATATATAAATATATATATGACACAGAATTATGACACAGAATTAAAGATAAAGAACGAGGTTTAAGAAAAAGATATTATTTTAATTAAAATTAGTGAAAATAGGTTAAAAAAGGAATAATTCATGATTTTGATTTAAATTAAAATAAATAAGTTTTGAAAAGAAAAAAAACAACATGTAAAATCAACTATTTATAAAAAAATATTGAAAATCTAAATATATAAGAAGAATATTTATAATATATAAAAGATATTTCAAACTAAAATAATAATAATATATAAATAATGTAAATAAGAATAAATTAGAGTAGTCGAAGTGCAATGATGTTATATAAAATAGTGGTGGAAGGGTGTTTAAAAGGTCAAATGTTTTCCGAAATCTACTTTTAATGTGGTTTTTAATGGAAACTAAAACTATATATGGAATATTTTTTAGAAAATATTTCTGGTTGGGTTTAGTTGGTGTTCCTTGTGTAAAAACGTCGAAGAATCAGCAATGCACATTTTTATGACCCACTTTTTTTTTCAACAACTTTGGCATGTGTGCAAATAGGCTGCAAGTCACTTAGTGGAATGGGTTGGGGGGAAACCTGGAGGGCGCTTGGAGGAAATGGATCTCCAATTCATTTTGTCATGCCTTCAATGCTCTACCCCTGATATTATGTTGTGGAGTTTGGTTGCCTTAGAACAAAGCCTTATTCCAGGACAAGCCTTCAATCCTTGAACACTCTATGATTGAGGCAATGGAAATATTAGAACACTTCCCTAAGGAAAAAGGGGTCGCACCCCTAGAATTGCAATAGTAGAAAGTCATGATCACTCCTTCCCAAGGCCTTCTTTGATGGTGCATCCTGCAATATAGGGAAGAAAAATGGTGGGGCCTTCATCCTTTTCATCTCTGACTCTCACTTTTTTAGAGTTAAAATGGGGTTTGGTTCAGGGACCAATAACATGGTTGAAATTTTGACTTGCAAAAGTTTGTTTTTTTCTTTAGCGAAAGGTTGCACTCAAATCCCAGTATATGGGGACTCCATGTTGATCATAAGCTGGTTAAATAACATTCAAGATTGCACAAACATTAGTCTCATGCCTATCCTTGAAGAAGTAATGAAGTTGAAAAGCTATTTTAATTACTTCTCTTGTTCTCACATCTATAGGGAAAGAAATCAGGATTCAAATCATCTTTCCAAATAAGGATTGTTAATGGACGCAAGGCCTTGGGAGGTCACAGAACAACATGATGGCATTATCACTTCTGGTTTTTATCACTAGCCCTATCGGGATCTTCACACAGGTGTTGAAAGAATCAACACTCAACACTGGTTTTTAAAATCTATTTTGATCAGTCCCTTTATGATGTTCATGGCTCTCAAACAATCCATATTTGAAGGCAAACTTTTGGGTATTCTTCAACAAAATGTATTTCATTGAAAAATAGTTTTTTGCTCTTTTTGAAAGTGGGATACTAGTCCCAAATCATCTATCTTTATTATGAATGCACCTAAATTGTGTATTTCCATAATGTAACTTTATCACATTACTATAATGAATGAAATTATGGTTTTTTTCCCTCTGGAAAAAAGTAATCCGAGTGCAAAATTGCTTAAAATTAAACATTTTGAAAACAACTATATAATTAAAAAAATAATAATAATATAACAATATAAAAATAAAAAACGATTTCAGAGTGCATATTTATTTGAAGTTAAACATCTTATTTAAGCATATTTTTTAGGCTAGATAAAATAAAAAATTGAAGTCGTTAGTTTATTAAGAGATATTTAATTTATGGAGAAGAAAAAATTTATACCATCTAGCTTATGAAAATAAAAAAATAGAAGAATAAGATATTTTATGAACAAGGTTTCAAAAAATAAAATAAAATCAAAAACAAAAAAAATTACATAACCCATTCACATTCGGTGTAGATGGATTATATTTCTTAGAGCATAAATTTTTTTTAATAATGTAAATTTTGCAAACTTTGAAAAAAAGTTTATAATTTGAGAAATTTAAGTATTGAAAGAATTACAGATCCTATTTGTTTTAAGGAATACACTAATAAAATGTTTTAACCATACCTTTCTTTTTTAATTTTCAATTATTTTATATAATATATACATAATTCACATTCAAATATTTCATTTGTGTTCCATATTATCCACATTGAAATGTCTTTTTTTTATCAATATATTTTTAAATACATGTTTCCCTTTGAAGTTATATATATATATATATATATATATATATATATATATATATATATATATATATAATGTTTGGATATTATATATATATATATAACATATAATGTTTGTATATTATATATATATATATATATATATATAAATAATATACAAACAATATATATATATATATATATATATATACATACATATATATATATATATATATAATGTTTGTATATTATATATATATATATATAACATATAATGTTTGTATATTATATATATATATATAATATACAAACATTATATATATATAATGTTTGTATTGAAAAATTTATTATCCCTGCCACTGGAAAGATATTACGCATATTACGCATTTGATAATGCGTTGAACTTTTATTAATCTTTTGCAGACCAAAAATTAAACTAATAATGTGTAAAGTTGAAATTAGGGAGCAAAAAAAAAAAATTATTTTTTTGAATTTTTGAATTCTATTTATTTAGGTTGTGATTAATTCAGAGGGATGGAGTCTTATTTAACAATGATGACCTCCACCACCGAATTGTATGTTTTTTGTTGTGTTTAGCGAATACTATGTATGATGAACAATAGATTAAAGGTTTGAAGGCTTATTTATTTTATTGTTTAATTATTACTAATATGTACTTCACTCCGACAATACAAGCAATGGATGATGACCGACCTTGATGTAGTGCCCCTTCTTGTTATAGATATATATATATATATATATATATATATAGAGAGAGAGAGAGAGAGAGAGAGAGAGAGAGAGAGAGAGATTGACACTGACCATACATGCATGTAAGAAAAAACTCAATAAAGAATTTCCTTCACACCTTATACAACTGTTGAGGGGTGTACGTCAAGGTCGAGATTAATCTCTCTCCACGTCCACGCCTTAAATGAAAGCAGAGGGGTCCACCATTGTATCGAAGGTTCATGCCAAAGAGTCGGGAGTCAGATTTGGTCTTCGCTCCTAAGGTTGCCGCTCTGGTACCAAATAATCCATAAACTGCCATGGATATTCCACTAGACAGTTCATCACAATAGATCTTATAATATTATATAAAAAATCTAAGATTCTACACTATTACAATTTTATTAAACTTTAAGATATGTAGATTTAACTGTAATTAGTGCATGCATGCAAATGGAAATTATGCAGAAAAGTAGAGAATGACAAAATAAGCTAACACACACACACACACAGATAAGACACAAGATATTCTCTTTGGGAAACCCTTTCGGGAGAAAACCCAGCTCAAAGGTGAGGTCGCTTCGCTCTCTTTTTCTGTCTAGAAATATGGCTACAGGTACAAAGAAGTAAGGCCTTTGGCCCGTGGGCTGCTACAGTGCACAAATAATCTGTGTGTGCTATACCTCCCATCCCTCTTGGCTATCTTTTTGCATCTATGGAACAAAATTCTCTTGGAAAGAATGGAATGCTTCTTCCTCCTAGTGGCCTGGTTATAACACAAATTGATAACCTACTAGTGGTTAATTTTGACTACACCAACTCTTAACTAATGTTACAATATAGACTCTTCTAGAGTCTTTTACATCACAAACATGTGGCTAGCCCCTTTTCCATGAATAATGGGGTCTGACACGACATCCTCCCAAATTATAGGTGCGAAAACAGGAAGGTCAACTCCTGAGTGGCATAAATTTTGCATACGGACTTTGATTGACGTTCTTCTTGTGCCGTTGGAAATATCTTTGTGTGTATAACAACATGAAATGGTGTTGTGCTAAATAAGTAAAGTTTTACCCCAAAAAAAATTTATTTTATGCCTCAAAGCACTCCCAGAAGGTTTCAGACCCCATTTTACCAAACTAGGTACCACTAGTAGAAATGGTCACGTGAGTTGATTCCTCCACTTTTTCCACTCCAAATGCATCGAGATGGATGAAAAACAATATAATGATCCCATCTGGATTAGGGGGTCCCACCAATACATATAACCCTAAAAGTTATATCGCAGAGGTTATTGAAGGCACACCATAAGAAATCACCAGGGAGAAGGGACCGAGGTTGGAAATTTCATGGAACTTAATGTTCCTGTCATTTGATGAAAGGTGCTTAGTTCTCCTGTTTTTTAGTGTTAAGTGACCAATGTCCTACCCCGATATATAATCTTTATTATAAACATGGTGGGGGCTTAAAATTGAGTTTAGGCTGTTAGGCATTATGGTTTACACTTGGGCATTTCAAGCTTTAAACAAACCATTATGGTTGGATGTGTAAAAGTATGAATGGTTGGAAACCAATTCAACGTTGTGATTTATATTTAGCATTTTTGCTAAATAAGAGAAGTCCACCAAAGGCATACCTGCAATGATAAAAGGGGTATGAACGTGTCAGAAACTGCTTTAGTGTAAAGCACTATATTTCGGAGTTATGCCATAACTGGAGATTCGCTAGAGTTGGAGAACTTTTCTAAATATTGTTGTTGGAGTCAATGGCGATTTCCAAGGACACTAAATCAAGGCAGAAAGGACCACGAAGCTTAGAGAATTAAGGGAGTAATATCCACATTATTGAAAGTCATCCTTGATCAGAGAGTTTGTATAACCGATCAACTATAGGCAAAGGGAGCCATATTGATTAAATAAGGCAAAATTAATGGTAGTACTCCTTGAGTGTGAAGGTTGGACTGAGAACAAATGACAACATGGAAAAACACTAAGACGCCATTTCTATGATATAATATAATTGCAACGGCCGAGAAGCAATACAAAACCGAATGGTAAGGCATACTGTAGTACACTAGGGCAAAGCAATGTGAAGAAGTTCCAACATCAATCTATGTGTTACAATGGATCAAAACTCATGAATGAAGATTTATATTGTGGGGGATTAAAACAAAGAATTGAGAGAAATAAAGATGTGTGGAAAGCTCTGTGTGAGAAATAACTGTTGAGAGAGGTCGAGAGTTGATATCCAGAGTGTATGAAGGACGAGGGATGAGTATGTGTTGTTGAAGAGTGTGTTGTGTCGCTGCAAATGAGAAGATACCAGTGAGATATTGAGCAGGATGCTAAAGAGAATAGATACCCAAGAGTTGGCTAGTATAAAGAGTTGAAATGAGGCAGTGTACGTACCAATAACATAGAGTATTAATTCCCTTATTGACTCTGGGTTGGTGCCTACAAAACAAGGAGTTGAAGCTTCCATTTAGCGGGTGTTTGAAGATAGCTTGGAGGTTGGTGCCTCCTGCAAGTGGGTCTTGCAATAAACCTATGGAGTTGGTGCTTATGATAAGCTAATCAAATGTATACAAAGAAGGGAGTTGGGGCTTCCTACTAGTTGGTGCTAGCAAACAATCTAAGGGACTTGGTGCTTCCTATGAGTGGGTATGAATGAACAACATGATGTAATCAGAGTAGTGACTTTTGATTTACATCATAACAAAATAAATTGGCATTTTTTCCCTTTTGGGTTTCCACACTAAATCCTTTGTGTTTATATATGTATGTTGCTCATGATGTTGGTGTGTATGTTCATGTGTTGAACTAAGTTTCTATTTACATAACATGCTCATGGTTACATAACATGCTCATGGTTGCTCACATGAATGGTTTCCAAGTTAGAAAAAACATATAAATTTGCATTAGAATTAAATTATCCTTTATATTGATTCACCCCCCAATATTAATTATTGTTTCCAACAATTCTTCGGTATTGCTTAAATTTTAGAAATAAAATGAGTCATTACTTTCCATAAATTCTTTAAAAAAAGGCAAAAGATTATGAACTTATAAAATGAGTATGTAAACTAAAAAATATGTTTTAATAGCTATGGATATGATTTTATTTCCTCCACTCCTTACCACTTGTGTTCCCAATGTCTCTAGTTGGAACTTTGCGATTTTCAAAATTATATCCTTCTCAATTTTCCCTGTATGTCAAAACCTGCAATTTTAAAATTATATATTATATAAACCATCCTATGTGATTTTAAAATAATATAATATAAATTCCATCCTATGTGATTTAAAATAAATATAATATAAAAACCATCCTATGCAATTTCTAAACCAAGAAGAACCTAAGATAAATAAAATGCGCCATCAGACACACCATAGAAATGAAAAGTTAGGTATTTGGTGAGCATGTTATTTGGTTTCTTATTGCACCTTGCCTCCACATAGTTCCCTCCTCTATTCTCTACCACGATCTTATTGGTTGAGTTTTCCAATCAATATAAATCCTTGCTATATTAACACTATTTCTTGAGATTTTTTGCTAAAGATACTCCTACCTCTATTCTTCTTCCTTATATATATTTATATTTCTTGTGGCTATTTTTATGCAATTGTGTTTTAAACGATGAAAATGAAATTAGGAAAAAAGGACATGGAATAAGCATACAAAGATAATGGATAAGTTCAAGTTATGAAATCCTCAATACTTAATTAAATCAATAGATTGGATCTACTTCCTTGCTACATTTTAATTGCATCACCTATTACAGGGTAGAAACAAATTGTGTAATCTGATAAGATGAATAAATTTAGTTGTGCAAAATCATAGAAATCTAGCTACACCTCAAATTGCCATTTTTTTCCCTATATCACTCACTTAATATTAAGGTTTTGTCCTTCTCATTTAAAATAAAAATAAAAAAAATGGCAAGCCATGGGTGGTTTGGCTGCTAAAAGCCGCACATGTGAAGCATATTTATTATTTTTAGTTGCATGAATGAATGTATGTTCCTAGATTTCATGGTTTTGTTACATGATTTTAGTTCTTGCAGTCCTTGTTGCACACGTCATTGCTTTATCCTCACACTCTTCTTGTTATGCATGCCACTGCCCTCTCATTAACTAATTGTGGCTTTTTCAAGTAATAATGAAGGAGATTTAGTAATAATTGTGGCATGCTACTGCATGTTTGGATAGGAAATTTTCATTGCATTATTGAATTTTATGCATAGAGTGTTTACATTTTTCTTCGAAAATAAAACCCTCCTTTGAAACTAGGGCTTTCAATGAATAAAGTATTTTTTGATGTAACTCCTTTATATAGTAAGAGTTTGAGGCTGAAATTATAAAATGATCAAATTTCTATTATACTTATCATATTAGCTATTATGACTCCAATTATGAAATGCATATCCTTTCTAGATATATTGGCACAAGTTTGATTGAAGCATGTGAAATCTATCAAAGATATACGATATGTGAAATTCAAAGATCTATTATTGCAAAAAACCATGAGAAAGAGATGATTTTAAATCAATGATATCTCTGCTTCCTAGACTTTGTTTTAGATGATCTTTTTTTGTGAAATGTTTTTTTAGAGGAATTTAGACCTATGGCTATTTTATTCAAATTTTTCATAGAAAGATTTAGAAATCAACCTGAATGTTATCATCCTCATTTTTCCATAAAAAATATGCAACAAAAAAAAAATCTCATTTTGTGTCAATAAAATTCTTCTACTTTTTGACCAAGAAAGAGCTCTAGTACCATTCGTAGTAAACTTCAAAGATATAAGAGAGAACATAACCTTTGATTTAAAAAATAAACCCTTGAGCATCAAAGATACCAAAACATTCATAATGAAAAACACAACAATATAGAGAGAAGAAACCTTGAAATAGGGTAACGCCATCAATTACTCATGTAAGGACCCACTCCACAAGTTGCGTTATCAAAGAACAATGCAATCCAACACAACTCTAATACAATGACGTTTGTGCGTGTTTATGATTTTTCACGACTATTCTTAAGGGTTTATGTCAAATACCTTTATTATTATATTGTTTCCTTTCAATTATATAGTGGTTGTATTTCATTATTATGGCCACATTATATTCATTATACTCTTGGATACCTCCCTAGTTACCCCATATTATTTGATCTAAATACATTACAAGAATATTATGAAAAAAATTTGTTTTTAATGCAGTAGATCTTTGTTGAAATGTGTTTAGTGTTAGAGTACATGATCTATTACTATGCATACTATCCTAAAGGAGCAGATTCGTATTAGAGCATGGATATAAAATCCTTTATAGAGGATATTGAGCCCTCTTCTTTTACTTTAGGTCCTCTTATTTTACTTTATTTGTGTGGCTAAAAAATTCCATGACATAAGTTTTGATACCAACCCTTCAAAAGAAATAGAAAAGTAGAGTAAATAGAAAACTCACACACTTCATTATAGTATGTAATCTTCTTAAAAAGAGTTTTGAAACTAAAATTGGAGAAAATCAATATTGAATATATTTTTCATAAATTAAAATGTAATATTGTTTCACTACTTCAGAAGTAAATTATGATATCCTTTAATTATTTCAAATTTTTTTTCTTCGAAGTTGTGCACATCCTCTAAAGGTGTGCTTTGTCTTAAGTTGTGCATGACATCTCCAAGGGTATGTTTTTTATTTCTCCAAGGTTTGGTGCATTCTTTCATGTATTTTAGTTTTCTCTTTGTTTCAACTATATTTAATAGAACTATAGGTATTGAGAAATTGATACCATATAAAGAGAAAATGGTGGTGATGAAATGTTGAAATTCTTGTCCAATCAACAAAAATGAAATAAAAAAAAAAGGAAGAAACATGAAACCAACAATGTATAAAATGGTAGAGTGAGATATAAAAGAAGGAAGGTGCTAATGGATAAAAAAGCAAGCATTGAAAGTGGTGTATATGAATGCTACATGAATAAAACTTGGAAAGAATATGCTAAAATAAATAAGAATACTATATACTCAATTAAAGAGAGATGAAGATATAAAAGTCAAAATTACTTTAAGTTTAACATTTTATGGCACAAAAATGTAGGAAATAACACACTTAAGAACCAACACAAACAGGTTGAGATATAAAACAAGAAGTTGGAGGGAACTAAATGATCCACGGAAGGAAAGGTTGTGCCATCTACATGGAAATGAGGTGGTATAAATTTAGCAACGCTTTATCCTATATTGTCTAACATGCTCACAAATTAGGGACATCAAATTTTCATATTAGAGATTAAGAATCAACATTTTAGGGATATCTACTAAGATATACAATAAGGTTGGTCATGTCAAGTGGGTGTAGCTCAGGTGGTAGGGAGGAATTGCTATTACCCTTCCCACCTGATTTCTAGCCCACCAAGATTGGCATACTTGCTCCTTCGGAGTCATTTCTACGTGAAAGATAACCAACTCACCTATACATGGACTGGTTTTCTCTGGATGTAGCTAGTATCAATCTCCAGTACAATGAACCATAAAATAAAAGAAAAAAAAAAAGGCTCGTCAAGAAAATAATGTGGGAATGAATAAAAATGTTGAATAAATTAACATAGTAGCAAACCCTTGATGTGGAATGAAGGCAGTGGAGCAAATTGAGTAAATCAAATCTATGATTTAGATCTAGACATTAATATGTTTTCTCTAATTATACTAATTTATTATTTTAGTTATATTAAAATATAACCAACAAAATGTAAATTTTGTTCTTCCATATAACCTTTAAATCTTATATATTGTATAACATACTTTTTTCCATGAGAAATATCTTTGTATTTCATATGAGGAATATATATGTTTTCGTATTCGAGGAACTACTCAAACAACAATAGTAGAAGTCATTACAAAAAAGACTCATTGTGATGGAATCCATGGGGGAGGATAACAACATTTCTCTAAACGTTCCCAATGGGGGTGAGGATTGAGGATGGTGGCGTTAGGGCCAATAGCGCCCACCATCCTGGCACAAGACTTAATGCAAGGCATTAAAAACTGGGGGTGTTGTGGCTACCCCTGTGTATGCAATCACATGCGACACATCAAGATTTAGAAATATGTGAGGTAGGGCAAGTTTAAATGAGGAAAGGTGAGCGGGCACCAATGTTAATTCACCAAAATATCAAAGCAAAGAGATGGGAGTTGTTTTGTATCTGCAAAGGAAGGAATGCTTGCAAGCTTGTTGGCTTGCTAATTCTAGATCCTTCAGCTTGGAGAGGAATTATGTAGTGCTAATTGAGATAGAGAGGCAAAGGATCGTCACTACCTACCTTACCTACATTTTATTGGGTGACCATCACACCCTGCAAGTGAACATTGGAACATGCCTCTCACTGGGTAATTCTGAACTTTTCCAGGCGTCTTGGTTTACTAGTTGTGTTTTGGTTAAAAATTTGGCTTATGTAATGGCTTTTTATCCTTAGTGATTCTAGAGTTGGCTCATAACTTGGATCTTTAGTATGTATTACAATATCAATGGTTTTTTAGTGTTACTGCCATGGCTTAGGGAAGGGTATTTTCCTCTTACACCTGGTCTTGGGGTGTACTTATGTTTAATTGTTGCGGGCTCTAGTTTTATTTATGGTCTTGCTACAAACTTTAGTCTTATTTGTGGTATGAGCTGTGAAATCACAGTTATGGCTCTAGTGAGGAAATCCTAGCTATGGCCATCCTTTTGCACCTTGGTATTATTTAGTCATTAGGTGTTTTCAAATCTAATTGTTGTGTTCTTTTTTTATGGATTTTTTTGGGATACCTTGCTCACCACTTTAGCTTTGAGAGCTTTGTTGTGGTTGTGGTTTGGTGATTTTCCACCGTACACTGTGTGTAGTTATTTTTTAGGTACAACCACAACAACTCACCACCATGCAGAGGCAATGCATGAGAGGCAGTAGAGGCGGGGGGTGTGGTCAAGGCTAATAAGACTAGAATCATGATAACCAACAAGCCCAAGAGGCAACTGAAGGTTTCAACTCGACCATCCTTGATGACATTCGAAATGAATTGCATAATATTAAAAACTTGGTTGCTAGAGATCGACACACTATGTCTGATTCATAGCTATTAGAGGATTTTGGACAACTGATTTCAAACCTTGGGCACAACAGGGGTCGCTGGAATTAGTACCTTCAGGCTTTGTTCCTTTATTACAAGATCAAAACTTTAATGGGTAGAATCACGATGGAAAGACGGGCAGGCCAATACATTGTCTTTGCTCACATCATGGACATGGAAAGAGAGCAATGTAATATGAGATTCCATATGGAAAGGATGGACACTCATCTAGCTCATATCGAATGCCACATCCTTTAAATTACTACCTCATTAATCCCTCTAGGCTTCAGGGCACAAGATACAACACCAATAAATTCCTCTGATTCCTAGCTGTTAGATGTTTGGTGTTAGTTCTTTATCGCATGATACTCTGATAGACTCTTTAGCGATGTTGCAAATATTATACTTTTTTCAGTTTCGTCTTGCTACTCTATCGACATATGGCCAAAACACTTGGTTTCCCACTAGGCTAGTTGAGATTAAGTGAATAGTCAAACAATGTAATGGATTTTTAGTTGATGTGAGGTCCAAAATTTTATATTAGAAAACAAAAAAACATTGCTCTAAACCACCTAAACTAAATCCAATTAATATAATGTATAATTGTACCAAGATGCACTCTCCAACCCATTATGGTAGAGATGTTGTAACATAATGTTTAACATTTTGACTAAGTCAAATTACATAAAAATAAAAGCAAAATAAAATTAACTAAAAAGATTAATAATGTTAACTAAACATTTAACTCGGTCAAAATAAAATAAAAAGATAAAATAAAGTAACAAAATATAAATAAAATAACAAGAAAAATAAAAATTACCCATGTTATTGAGAATCCATAGTATTGGCCCATGGTATTCATGTGGAATGTAGCATATTTAAAGAGAGAAATTAAACTAGCCTAGATCCATCTTAACTCTGAATCTACCAAGCGTAGATAGGGATCAAATGTGTTATATGAAAGACTCTTTTAGAATGGAAAGAGATTTGATTCCTCTGGGTGTTGGTAGATCCAGAGTTAAGATGGTGTGCAAGCCTCTTTTAGAATGGAAAGAGATTTGATTCCTCTCGGTGCTGGGTAGATCCAGAGTTAATATGGTGCTGGGTAGATCCAGAGTTAAGATGGATCTAGACTAGTAAACTATTTTTATGGAGACGTCTAACGAGGTGAAGGAATTGCCCGGACAGTCAAAAGTGGCTAGAATCCGGGTAAAAAAAATTCAAAATTTTTTGTAGAGGCAGTGTTTGAATGGTGTTTTTGATGGTGGAAATGGATTCAGCACCATCAAAAACATCTAGGACACCTAAAATTTTGAAGTTTAACAACTATAACTTGGATTTACAAAAATCCTTGCCGGATTTTCTCTAAATATGACTAGAATTTATAACTTTCCGGGAAACTCCTCCACCTCGTTAGACTACGCGTCTTTTAATTCGATATCCTTAAACATTTTTCATGAAAGTATATTTAAAAAAAAAATACATATTATACTTAAACATTACATTATATTAAATATACTTATTACACACTATTAAATATATGTCTTTATAAAATATAACAGGCTCTCAATTTTATATTTAATTTAATTATCCAACCCACTCCAACCCAGTATGGTAGAGATGTTGTAATGTAATGTTTAACATTTTGACTAAGTCAAAATGCATAAAAAATAAATTAAATCAACCCATGGTATGCATGTGGAATATAGCTTATTTATAGGGGGGAATTAGACCATCCGTCTTAACTCCAGATCTACTAAGAACCGAGAGGGATCAAATCTCTTCATATGCAAACATCTTTAAGAGTGAAAAGAGATTTGATCTCTCTCGGCGCTTTGTATATTTGAAGTTAAGATGGATCTAGACTGGTTTAAAATCTTTCATTGCTATTTTCCATTAGTTAGCATAATTTTTTATTTTATTATATCAAAATAAATAAACCATAGCTCGTATCCACATTCATTAAATCTCATATGGGGTTGTCTATGTGGTTTAAAATCTTTTCATTGCTACTTTCCATTAATTAGCATAATTTTTTATTTTATTGTATCAAAATACATAAACCATGGGTCATATCCACATTCATTAAATCTCATATGGAGTTGTCTGATCCAAAGCATTTTTTTCAAAAAATCATAATACTAGAATATTTGAATCATTTTTGTGATGGTGGCAGCGTCAAAAACCCCAAAACCACCTAAAATCCTGAAATTTGACAACTAAAACCTAAATTTTCAAAAATTACTTTCAAATTTTATCATAATCTTACCTTTATACAACTGAATCTCATATTATTTAAAATATATTTATATCACTTATTTAATACTTTTTTATAATGATGTGCACAACAATATCAATAGAGAAAAAGGATGTACATAATACGTAATCATTACATCGTAGCCCCTAATCTTTTTGTCCATTACGACAAATCCGTACAGAATACTACATCAGGCAGCTATGTCATGCGGCCATTTTTCAGTTTTCAAAGATACGTATTGGACGAGCACAACTTTGTTCGGTTTTCAAGGGCCAAAACGGGTAATTAAGGATTTATTACCTGTAAAAGATCAAAACTTTAAAGAATTAAATTATATGAAATATGAATGTCATTAAATTCTTAAATTGTGGGTGTTGAATGGAAAAATATAATAAAATGGATTTATTAAGAAAATAGTTTAATTTTTTTTATTAATTTAATGTTATCTTTATTTAAAAATCAATCTAATTATTTGTATGTATAACACAATATAAATTTAAAATATAAAACCTTTATAAAAACTAAAAAAGATATATGGTAAATAAATAAAAATATATATAAACTAGAGGTGTGGTAAATAAATAAAACTTTTTTTTATATATTTACTCCAAAGGTATGGTAAATAAATAAAAATATAAATAAATTAGAGGTATCGTAAATAAATAAAACCTCCTTATTAATACCATACAAAAAAACATTATTAACCCTAATATTATTATTAGAAGATTAATATTATTATTATTATTAAATCTAATGTTCATATTAACATATTATAATATTAATATTATTAAATTTAATAACTTTGAATTAATATAATATTAAATTTGTTATATTATAATATATCATGATATATATTAACTGTAGATATATGGGAGGGAAGAACAAAGAGGTAGAGTGATAGAGGTGGAGAGATAAGGGGAGTGACAACAGAGAGATGGAGATAAACTTAAGGATAAGGGAGAGGAGGGATGAAGAGAGAGAGAGGGAGATGAGAGAGAGATGTAGAGAAGGGTAAGAGAGGGAGAGGGAGACACAAAGATGGAGGAGGAGAGAGAGAAGGAGAGAGCGAGGGAGATAGTGAGAGGATTGGAGGGCGGAGAGAGAGAGAGAGAGAGATGGAGAAGAGAGAGGAAGGTAGGAGAGAAAGGGAGAGAGAGGAGGGATGAGAGAGAGGAGGAGTGAGGAAGGGAAGAAGAAAGACATAGAAAGTGAGAAGTGGAGAGAGAACGAGTGACAAGGGAGAGATGGAGAAAGAGAGAGTATGTTTAGGGGTGAGATAAAGAGACAATGGAAGAGAGATAGAGAGAAGGGGGGAGAGAATGAGAGAGGGAGGGATATAGTAACATAGTTGGAGAGAGATAGAGATGGGGGAAGAGAGAGAGAGAGAGAATGAGAGACAATACTTGATAGAGAGGAGGAGAGTGATGGGGTAAGAGAGAGGATTTGAGGGCAAAGAGAGAGAGAGAGTGATGGGAGAAGAGAGAGAGAGGTAGGAGAGAAAGGGAGAGAGAGGAAGTACGAGAGAGCAGAATTGAGAGAGAGGAGGAGAGAGGGTGTCATGTCGCTTCTCAAACACATTTGTAACAAGGTGCTACTACACAATTTTGCACAATTTTGGCTAAGGAAGAGAACCCATCTTTTTCGACTTAGGGACTTAGGAGGCAATTCGACTTAATTTGGTTGCTAGTGGAATGTGGGGGCCACCCACATGGGAATTCGAATTGGCCCTTTCAAATAGCTTAGAGGGAAAGTCGAATAGGTGGATGGAGGGGCCCACATGAGGCAAGGGAGGCCCAAGGAGTTATAAGGAGGGAGAAACTCTCATTTTGGGAATCATTCATACATCTTGCAAACAAAATCACTTGACAGTTCACTCTGCTATTTAGCTGAGTCAATTAGCTATTTAGCCACAAATCTCTCAAGCGGGAGATTCAACCTCTACTTCGGGGGACCATCCATGCCCACCCTAGAGAGGCAGTTCTACAATGATTTCAGGAGTTCTGGGGCAGTGACATAGCACCACCAACCAGCACAGAGCAAGGAGTGCGTATTTCTGGGCAGCTAGGAAACACGTAGAGGGAGATTGAGGCAAGAAGAGATCTGATTGCTTGTCCGAGATTTGGGGAGATGAGGTAGCAACATTAGACTAACGTTCTTGCTATGTTTTACAGCCAGTTGAGCCAGCATTCTAGCAATTCAAACTACTGGGCTGGGGGACAACGCAGAGGCCACACAACAGATTTTCGTGGTACTTGGGAGCAGCTGATTTGGGCCAAGAGATCATCCGGGGAGTCAGGGATTGGATAGCATGGGTGAACTCAACATTTTGGAGAATTTTTCAGGTGGATTTACAGGTAGTTTCCATCAAGTCGAAATTGGCAGTTAGAGCTGAGGTGAGGCTACAAGGGGGTCGAAAATTAGAAGTCTAAACCAGACAAAATCACTTCTGGGTTTTTTTGGGTTTTTGACAAGAATCCCAAATATAAAGTTTCATATGTTTCTGAGCAACAAAGATAGGGTTTTAAGTCATATCTTTGCAGTAGACAGTGTAGAATTGCTGGGGATTGAATAATTCCTTTGGGGGTCGATTTTGGGAAGTCCAAATTGGGGCAAACCATTTGGGTTTTTGTGGGTTTTGACCAAGGAGTCTAGGGTTAAAAACATATAAATTTCTAGGTAGTTTAAATGCACTTTCCAACCATTTGAATTTTAGCGAAGCAGTAGTTTCTAGGTAGCGCAATGCAGATTGGTGCAGTAACTGGGCAGCCTTCAGCTATGCCATTTTCGTACCTGGGTTTGGTCCTGCTTGTCCTTTTAGAAAATCCCAGGTGCATCATTCCATCATCTATTGTATTTGACTTGCATAAATATAATAAAATGGCTCAAAAGTTCTCCATTTGCATATTTTATATGGGTGTTTGCTGAATATTTCGTTTTTGTAATTTGTTGCATGTATTATTTTCTTGTTATCACTCTTATTCCTATTAAGGATCATTACAAAGGGAGGGAAGAAGAAATACATAGAGAGTGAGAAGTGGAGAGAGAGAGGGAGTGACAAGGGAGAGATGGAGAGAGAGTGTGTATGTTTGGGGGTGAGATAAAGAGACAAAGAAGGAGAGATGGAGAGAATGGGGGAGAGAAGGAGAGAGGAGAGAGGGAAGGATATAGTAACAGAGTTGGAGGGTGAAGAGAGAGAGAGAGAGAGAGGGAGAGGATGTGAGAGAGTGGAGAGAAGGAGGGAAAGAGAGATGGAGTTGGAGGGGGGAGAGGGAAAGAGGGAGGTAAGAATAAAGAAATATAGTGAGAAAGTTGTAGAGAGAGAGGGAGTGATAATAAATATGGAGAGAGAGGGAGAGAGGACAACAAGAGGGAAGAGAGATAGAAGTGGGGGAGAGGGAGAGAAGGGGAAGAGAGAGAGGGGGAGGGAGAGGAGGAGGGAGGGAGAGATAGATAGATTGGAGAAAGAGAGTGTATGTTTTGGGGGTGATATAGAGAGACAAAGGGAGATAGAGATATAGATGGAAAGTGAAGAGAGGAAAGAAGAGAGACATGGAGAGAGAGAGGGAGGGATAAAGAGATTTATAGATATGGAGTGAGAGAGCGTGTGTGTTTGGGGGGTTGAGATAGAGAGACAAAGAAGGAGATATGGAGGGGGGAGAGAGGGCAGAATATGTATTGCACTAAATGAATTGATTTCAGTTTAGATGGTGATTTCTAATCTTATTTCATTGTTTGCACTAGATGCATTGATTTTAGTGTATATGTTGATTTCTAGTGATATTTTATTGCTTGCACTAGATGCATTGATTTCAATGTAGATGATTTCTAATCCTATTTGATTGCTTTCACTAAATGCATTGATTTCAGTGTAGATGGTGATTTCTAATCCTATTTGATTTCTTGCACTAGATGCATTGATTTCAGTGTAGATGTTGATTTCTAATAATATTTGATTACTTGCACTAGATGCATTGATTTCAATGCAAAAGATTTCTAATCCTATTTTATTGTTTGCACTAAATGCATTGATTTCATTGTAGATGGTGCTCTCTAATCCTATTTGATTGCTTGCACTAGATGAATTGATTTCAGTGTAGATGTTGGTTTATAATCCTATTTTCTTACTTGCACTAGATGCATTTATTTCAGTGTAGATGTTGTTTTATAAACCTATTTGCTTACTTGCACTGGATACATCGATTTGAGTGTAAATGTTGATTTCTAATCATATTTGATTGCTTGCATTAGATGCATTAATTTCATTGTAAAAGTTGTTTTCTAATCTTATTTGATTTCTTGCATTAGATGCATTGATTTTAGAGTAGATGTTGATTTCTAATTTGATGTAATTGGATGTATGATGATACATTAATTTTAAAGTGTTTGGATTAATATTGTGCATTGATGTCAGTCTAAGCATAAAAAATTATTTACATTGTCATTGATTTTTGTGTTGTAGCAATTCAACCTATTAATATTGGAGAGAAAGAGATATGAGGTATGATGTTTACTACAATACCTTGAGCTAAGTATTTAAATGGTTTACAATTTAACCTGTCCTTTTCATATAATCAATATGAAAATACGAGAAAAGTAACAAGGGTGACAATAAGAATAGTAGAAGAAAATAGTTTGAGATTAATAACAATGAAGACTATTTGTAATTTACTATATTCTTATTATTCACATTTTCTATCATTCAACACTATTACATTGTCACTTTACATTCAAAATTTCTATTTCATCATTTTTCATCATTAAAATTATTCAACAAATTGAGGTAACTAAGAAAATTTAAAATTAAAATGACCAGATTAATCTGAGACATATTTCGCATATTTAAAATGATTATATTAATATTAGATGATTTTACATATTATTTATAAAATCAATCATCTTTTCGTCAGATTTTCTTTAGTCACACATGATTGAAACCAGCCTAGATCCATCTTAACTCCAGATCTATCAAGCGCCAAGAGGGATCAAATCTCTCGAGGTGCAAACCTTTCCTCAAGTTTTGCACTCAAAAAAGAGGTTTTCACCTCGAGAGATTTTATCCCTCTCGGTGCTTGATAGATCCAAAGTTAAGATGGATCTAGGCTGGTTTAAAAAATTAATAAATATAATAAATTATTCAAATACGACGTTTAACAAAAACAACTCAACTCAAATAGAAATTAGCTTAAATATTATAATAATTTAATGCTCAAATTTTATAGTTAACCACACAATCAATTTAACCTAAATTTTACCAATTTAATTGCAAATACTTACTTGGAAATCTTGTTTGAAGTTTATTCCAATTGTCGTTGCTCTCAATCTTCTTCTTCTACCAGACTGACCATTTCCTCCCAACATATATGAGATCAACCTATCTGATTCCCAGATCCAAAAGACTTCAAAATTGAGGTCTTCTGACCCTCATGCCCAAAGTTCCAAGAACAATTGCTCAAATTTCCAAGTCTCTTTATTGAGTCTTGAGCCCAAGACTCGTTCTACATATTCACTTTGGCTATTTTTTCTTCACTATGGCTCCCCTTTTATTTCCTCCTCTGTCTTTGCTTCCCCCAAAACACAAAATACAAACACTCCCCTCCCTTCGCCCTATTCATTCTCCTTATATCTCCAAATCATCCACTATCTCAAAGCCCTCCTCACGAAAACCTCCCCATTGCCTCAATGTAAATTAATTTTTTAAATCCCACTGCTACCTCCGCTTGACATGATAATGACCCCCTTTAAGGCCTTTGGGGCAATCATCCTCTCTTTAGAATAAAAATAATATATTTAAAACTCAACATTGGGGTTTGTTTTTTTTTAAGTCGGTCTTCATTGAGGGATTTTGAATAAATTAATTTAAATGAAGTTTTTGCCTTGATGCATTTTAGCTGAAGTATATTAATTAATAAAGTTTATGAATATCATAGTTATAGTAAATAATGAGTTATATTAATTAATAAACTTTAATAATTGAAGTATCAGTTTAGTGTATCCGACATATTATATTATCGTCTTAAAAGGGGGCAACCCCTGGAAGAAGCGTGGTTCATATAAATCCCATCAATTACATCATGTTTACATATGGTTGCGTCATCTGACAACAACATATCATGTCGCAGTAGCGATTGGAACTCGGGTGGGGAGGTTATTATTAAACCTTCCAACCACTAGGGATACCATCCATTGACATATTATATTATATTATATTATCGTCTTAAGCTTAATGCATTTATTACTTTTTGATAGTTAGGTATTTAATTTAGTATTAGTTCATTTACCTATGTTTAAACGTTCTTAATAACTAAATAATATGTATACTAGTGCAGTGCATGCGATGCATGCATACATAGCTATCATATGCATGCATACATAGCTATCATATGCATGCATCATAGGCATGCTAATACTCCTAATTTGCGTGAAATTTGAGATGAGTCATTACAAATAGATTTATTCTAAATTAAATATTTATTTTTTTAATCCATCCACACATATAATCTTTTTTTTTTCTTAATAAATTTTAAAAAATATCTGTGTATATTTTAAAAAATATTAAATATTTTAGAATTTTTATTTTTTTTATTCAATATTATTATAACTAAATAAATTTTATTAGATATTATTAAAATTAAATAATCTTTTATTAGATATTATTAAAATTAAATAAATTAATAAAAATACAATTTTGAATTGCAAAAATTATTATTAAAATGAAAAAATACTATTTATAATGTTTAAATGATTCAATATTCTTTAATCATATCCAAACATAAATATACCCCAATCAAATAAATATGAAAATCACACAATACACTACTTAACCGTTGAAAACAATATTTATTATAATACTTTTAATTTAAAAAAGTTCATATTTATTACCAAAAGAATGGCCAGCAGTGAGAAAACCTATTAGATGACAATATTTATTATAATACTTTTAACTAAAAAAGGTTTATATTTATTACTAAAAGAATGGTAAACACTGCGAAAACCCATTAGATGATTTATTTCAATAAAATATGAAATATAATGTCCATTACACTTTCCAATTATTCATTGGATTGCAAAGAAAGTACCTTTAATTTAAATTCACTCGACTCCACACTATGTACCTTTAAATTTTAATTCCCATTATGTTCACTTGATTGCATGTCGCTAAGGACTTTTAATTTTTTTCCAGTAAGGGAAAAAAGCTTTATATATTATGTATATCTCATGTATAGTATGGTATGTAAAGGGAAATATTAACAATATTTCCCAGCCATATAACAAAAAGAAATCATGTATGCAAATATAGAAAGTTATAATTTTAAGACATTTTGATTTATAAATTTGTCTAATTTTTAATTATATAGATGTGAGATGAGATTATAATAAAGAAGAGAATAGGAGGTTATAATGAATAATGTTGTAAATGATATTTTTTATTTAACTCTCTAAAATAAAAGGAGTGTAATCAATTTTTCCATGAACATAGTATATATGGGATGAACCACATTATATTAGTGTGTTTTTTTATATTGTATTATTTTGTGTTTTATTTTCACATTAATTTTTATTGCTTTGTGATAATATATATTTCTAACAACTAGTATCAAAGTTTGGTTAGTTGTTGTTGATTCGCATGAAGATTAATTTGTTCCCCTAATACAAATCTAGAACTCGAGGATATCTCTCTCCAGGATTTACAAGCTAAAAATGCAACATGATTTGCAACACATAGCAGAAGGTGGGCATAGCAAGGCTAGAGAACAATGAAATTTATAAATTTTGTTTTAAAGAAACAATGGTCATTCTAGGAGTTTTGGAGCTAATAGCAACAATAATAAAAATAAATAAAAACACTTCAGAGATTATTTTTAAAAAATTATATGTAAATGGACATACAATTGTAAGACCTAGTTAGACATGTGTACCCTTGATAAAGTCTAGCGTGATAAGGGGAATGTGGGATTCTTAAATACTCTAGTTATAAGTTTTCAAAGAGGGTTGGATCTGGAGAATTTTCCCAAATCAAGTTTAAAGGGGGAATATTATGTCAACCTTTAACTCAAGAATGAGTCAAGGAGTTCTAATGAAGCATATAAGTAGGATAGGGATCTCCATGGTAAAGTGTCATAAGTGTCATTTAACCAAAAGCTAATAAAAAAATTATAATTAATTTTTTATGGAAAAAAATTTGAAGATAAAATTATGTTATTATTATAATTTTTGATTAATTTGATTTAATCTTTTATATTTTAAAAAATATAGATAATTATATATTTTAAAATATATATAACCAATCATTAATTTTGTCAATTGAGTTTAGCTTGTGTGGTTGGGTGGAATGGACCCCTCCTCATCTAAATTCAAGTTTCATAAATTAAATTGTTCATACTTTAGAATAGACTAACTATATAATGAAAGGCTAACTAACTATACCTTGAAAAGCTTTAATAATTTCCCGTGAAACTCAAGCTTTTCTTAGACAGCAATGTTATATTTCATCTCTTTCTAAAACAACTAAATAGCATCTTGAATTTAAATCCCATTCTTTAATTCAGAATAATTATTTTCATTAAAAATATATATTATTTTTAATTTAAAATGAATTATTTTTATATAAATTTAAGAAAATTTCAAAATAACACATAAAAGCTCATATTTCAAATTTGAAATAAAATCTTCAAAATTTTATGAATTCGATATCTCTATTATCATCCAAATTTCAATACAAATGTGGATAATGAAAACAATATTCCTGTCTCACCAAACTCCAAGAACAATATTATTTTTACCAATTCTATATTAATTTTTTCACATATTAATGTGTTCTATAATGAGACTTATGGCGACGAATGGAAACTAGGATTTTCATAACGTGATATGACATTAAGAATCCGGCTTGTTCGTCACATCCAACTGTTCTCGTGTCGGTTGCAATTTTTGGTTTCCAAATATGTGTATTGGACGAGAAATTAGTTTTTTCCAATAATTTTGATCGATTTTGAAGGACCAAAACAAGTATTTAAGGATCTACTTTATGAGAATTAGTGCCCGGTGAAAGAAATATTGGGTGCAATTATCAGTGAACCCCCAGGGAAAGTTTTGAGGTTGGTCCTCTTGTTATTTAGCAAGATGGCACCCACCTCTTTCTTCCATGTTTCCGATAGTGAAAACAAATTATTGCAGGTTTCCATTATCACATCATGGACGCTGTGTAGATAGAGTGGTTGTTAATACACAAAGTGCATTTTATTATGAATAGAATATGGGTGGGGTTATTCGTAAATCGATTCCAAACATCCAAATTTTAGAGGTCTGAATTGGTGATGTGACTTGCTTTCATATTGCTTGTATCCTCTTACACTATGAGCGTATGGATGATGCTTCCAAAGATTTGAACACGGGTGGATCTACTTGCAAATCAATGCCAAACACCAAAATTCTAGAGGTCGTAGTTGGTGATGGGACTTGCTTTCATATTGCTTGTATCCTCCTACACTACGGGCATATGGGTGACGCCTTTAGAGATTTGAACACGGGTGGGACTACTTGCAAATCGATTCCAAACATCAAAACTCCAAACGTTGGAGTTGGTGATGGGCACAAGGGCTTCACTAGAGGAGCAATATCATACCACATGAGTTCATATTGGGTGATATATATTGAGGAAAAAATGACATAATATATTGGGGGATATATAGGGGGTAAAGAGTTTTTACACTGACAAATATGAAAAAAAGAGCTCAAAGTTAATGAAAAAATATAAAGGGGTATAAAAATTGTTAATAAAAAATGGATACCTACAATATCTAGTGAAAGTAAGGGTTTTAAAATTGAGAAGTGGTATTGGGTTCATATTAGTAGGGGGTTAAATAATGTGATTTTTAGAGGGATTTTACAATATGTGGTCAAATTAAGGGTATTGTTTAATATGTCATGAACACACGTGATATGTCAGAGGTTCACAGAGTGAATCCCCCGTGGTGATGAGACTTGCTTTCATATTGCTTGTATCCTCCTACACTACATGCGTATGGGTGATGCCTCCAGAGATTTGAACACGGGTAGGACTACTTGCAAATCGATTCCAAGCACCAAAACTCCAGAGGCATGAGTTGGTGATGAGACTTGGATTTTATTTTATTTTATTTCATAAAATGCATTTTATATTACGAGTGGAAAAGAAAGGTGCAATGTATGTAATTATTTTTTAATTAGTGATATAATTTTTTATGATTTTGTGATTTTAGATTATTTCAAATGAATAAATTGATTTGGTATTTTAAAAAATCTGGGAGTATTTGCATTTATATCATTTTTTTTGGTGTTGCCTAATTATTTTAAGTTTTGGAGTTTTTTTGTCCAACTAAAAGAAAGAATTTTTGACTTTTTGTTGTTTAAAATGTTTAAATGCATAAAGTGTGTTTTATATTATGAGTAGAGAAGAAAGGTGCAATGCATGTAACTATTTTTTTAATTGGCAATATAAGTTTTGATGATTCTGTGATTTTAGATTATTTCAAACATGTTTTGAATGAATCAATGGATTTGGTATATTAAAAAATCTAGGAGTATTTGGGTTTACATAATTTAAATTGGTGTTACCTAATTATTTTAAGTTTTGGAGATTTTTTTGTCCAATTAAAAGAAACAACTTTTTGTTAGATCATAACTTTTTGTTGTTTAAAATGATTTTATTGAATGCATAATGGATCCAACACTCTAAAAATCTTTTAAGACCCTTGGAACTTGTGATTCCAACAAATTCTTACAGATAAAATTAACTAGATTACGAAAAGGGATCAAAACTCTAAAGATTTAAACTAGAATTTTTTGAATTTTAAGTATTGAAGAGGAAAAATATTGTAATGAATTGGTTAAAGAAAAACCATTTGAAAATTAAAACATCAATAACTATATTAAGTTTTTTGTGATGACATTTCAAAAGAACAACACAATTCAAATCTAAAAAATAGTTCAAATGTTAATTTTTTTTTTTGTCAATCAAAATTCCTGCATTAGGTTTTCATGAAAACAAAGGTTACATAAGATGTCTCTATGATCCCTTTTTCCTCATTTTTACCAGACTTGTTGGAATCGGGCGTTAGAGGATGCCACTGATAAGACTTTACAAACATTATTTTCACCTGTCATAGAAGCCATATTGTGCATGAAGAAAACAAAAAGACTACAAAGACCAATGACACCATATCAAGGAGGGGGATGGGGAGGGAGTACAGGGGGAGCTGTGAAGTACCCAACATGCTCATGCATATGAAAATCAATATGTTCCACCCAAGCTTCCAGGTTTCGGAGGTGGTCATTCGTTCTACGATGGCTTCGACAGAGAGCATCCAATTGTTCCAATATCTCATTCTGATTAAATTGGATATCATTCATGTATGCAACGAGTTCATTGCGATCTTCATACCTGTGGTCGCGAATGATGTCAAGATTGAGCTAAATGTCTCAAAGTTGCGTGGCCAAGGATTCCATTATTGTTGGAGCCTCGATTCTTCCCGGGGAGTGAGCTGGAGATTGCCACTTCACCCTCACGCTCCTTGCTGATTGAATTCCTTGAAAAAGAGTTGTTGTGTGGAATAGGGTGGCCTTCATTGAGGAAATTTCCACCCTTGCAATGAGGTTGTCCTCGGTGTCGAGGCATTGTGTTGGTAGCAAAGGGTCTGAACGACTGAAACTAGGAATAATTGTTGCAATAGTGATGCAGGGTTACCCCCGCTCAAACCCACAATATGCATAAAAGTGCATAAAAACAACTGTCCCACGTAATTGACTCACAAAGGAGTCAATTCTTCAACCATCTTATGGTTAAGGCCCTCTTTATCTGTTCCTTTATGTCGGAACTCAATCACCCTACCTAAACCTCCTATCGGGAGTTTCTACCTCTTGATAGAATCTTTATTTAAACCTTCGTTTAAGCCTCCCATTAATTCTCACTTATCGGGACTTTAAAAACCCTTCAGAACCTTTATAAACCCCTTAAACCCGCATATATATAACCTTCCCTCTTAACCTTTGGTTAATATATATTTAACACATAAAAACCTTCATTCGACACTACTCCTTATAAAACCCATTTACAAAGTAAAATACGCACAAGACATACCTTTCTGCCCTTCGTACAATCTTTGCACGTTTATCAAGGTTGTACCTTTATCGCAATCGGGGATCGCTCCTTCGCAGCACCCCATATATATATATATATATATCATCACCCCTTCCACCTTTGATATCCGATTATCGGAGACGTTAAAATATGTTTTAAGCCTCAAAAGACTCAGCAACACTTTAACGTAAAATATATGGAATGCACAGGAAAAACCCGCTCCAAATACATGTAACAGATCTCAAAACTTATCCACCGGCACTTATAAATGTCTTCGGGTCCGCACCTTTAGTTGCTCCACAGTGTTGCACCATATTAAGGCCCGACCTCCGATCGCCGATTAGCGCTCAATTGCTATCGGTGTATCGGCCCTTAACTATTCCACTATTTCTTAGACCTTTGGCTTCTCCAATATGCGATAAGTGATCAGATCTGGACCGTCGATCTGAATCTTGATCCGACGGTCCACACTTAATCGCATGATCGTGATCGCTCCATTTCAAAGGCTCGTTTTGATGTCTTCAAAAGGGATTCCGCCGATGCGACTTAATCCTGTCTGTTGATCTTAATGATCCAATGGCTGTTGAGCAACCATCCTTTACTTCTCCGCTCGACTCTTTTTACTTGGTTTTTCTGCATTTTCTTCAATTTTCTCTTTGTGGTTCGGTTCTTCTGAAGGTTCTAATCTTTCACTGTTTCTACTGCGCCACTCTAATCTGAGTTCAACTCCTCGAACTCTCAACTTCGCTGTCTCTCCAGAGCTTCGCTCTGATGCTTCAATTGGACTCGATGATCCATTACGATTTTTTTGAATCATTCTCCTCTCTGTGTTCCCCTTGACTCTGCCTACATACAACTATTGCAGAATTCCAATTCACAATGATTTCAACACTCGAAACACACTTATCCAGGGTCGAAACTAACCTTTGTATTTATAAATATACACAACGATTACAGAATGAGACTCTCTGTTTCTCATGTAGGCCTGTTCTTCAATATCAGTGGCCTCTCCCTTTGACATTGCCCGTGGGCTTACATATATGCCAGTGAGTTTTGTTGAACTCATCCTGGTTTGACTCCTAGATCTATTGAACCGACTCCTAGATGTACTCTATCCTCTATGTCCACTTCTAATTCATTAAATTCCTAAAAGCTCTCCCTCTAGTTCCTCGAATCATGCAACTGTTTAAGAGTTGTAATTGACTTTGAACTCTTTTGTCATTACTACCCACTCATGTTCTCATTTATTTGAGAGCATTTACAACATCCTCACATTATCTGATTTATTCCTATTCTATGCACTCAAAAGCCTAATATTACATTAATTCATCACTTAGGAATCCAACTTCCTAAAAATACATGACCCCCTATGTCTATCTAATTACAATGATTTTCTCTTGGGTGAATGCTCCTGCATCAGACTCCCAAAGTAGAAAATATTCATGATCTCCTAATCATGTGTCTTCTGATCTTTGTCTTCCTGGATCCCACACTTTGTTTTGTAACTACTCAAATGTTTTTCTCCTTTGCTGTTGTTGTACTTCTGCTGTCTTTTGCTCCATCTTCTTCTTCTTGTCAATTAGATTCAAACTCTAATTGTTCATACTTCCTTCTGCTACCGTTTTCCTCCATTTGGACTGCTTCATCATCAGTTGCCACATCTCTTCAATCTCTATCTCTAGTACATCTTTGAACTGGTCCATATTTTGCTTTTTACTTCTTCCCCTTTCTCTTTGCTTCAGGTTTTTGCTGTTGTCCACTAGTTCTTTAATCTGTTGTTGTTCTTCTTGTTCTATTATTATTGCTATGCTGACTTTGACTGCCTCCCTATCATCCTTACCCTCTTTCATGATTGAATCATGACTGTCCAACACTCTCTCCAGAAATTTAACATCTTTGTTCCATGGATTGAATTCTTCCACCGAGTCTTCTTCTCTCATCTTTATTTGGCTGTTCAGCTGTGCCAAATTTCCTTCAGCGTCTGCAACAAAACCTACATTCACAAAACACTTGTTAAAATTAAAAACATAAGGCTTCTGTGCCTTATCTTCCTTTGGCAACAACTCAGTTTGCTGCTCCATTTCTTTCCCCTCTGTCAGCACATCAGTATGCTGATTTGAATTCTCAAAAGAATTCATGAGACTGTCAGCTAGTCTCTTCTCCATACCATCTTCTTCAATGATATCTCTCTGCTTTTATTCACAGTAGTGAACTTCTTTTTCCTTAGCCTGTTGCTGGTTAACTCTTCTTTGAAATTGTTTGATTCTTACTGCCTCCTTCTGATTCTTACCCCCTTGTTCTTTAAGAACCTCCATATCACCTTTAAACAATCTCTTTCCTTCCCCAATGACATTCATTGGATCATTTCTTTGGAACAACATTTCTTCAATCTTTATTGAAATAATACTATCATCTTCTTCCTCTATGACATCTCTACCATTCTGCTGCCTACTCCCAGGTGATTCTTCTGTCTCCTTCTAATTCTGAGATCTTGCCATCTCAGTCTTGATCTGAACATATTTCAGATTCTCCTCCTTCTCTATGACAAACTCTAAAGTTTGTTCATCCTCCTGTGATGTACCTACAATCATCCACAAATCATTAATTTTAAAACCATAAGACTTGGCAGTCTTTCTCGATTCTTCAGTCATCACATTTCCTTGCTGCTTTGAATCTTCTACATGATTCAGCTCCTCAGGCTCAACTTCATCTCCTTCCTTCACAAGGAATGGTTCTTGTCTTGTAAGAGCTCTAATTATTAGTTTGTCAATGAGTTCTTTCTGCTGTAACAACTCAATACTTTCCTCATTTGAGAGGTCTTCTTCATCATAGTCTGCTGCTCTAGAGTACCTTTTATCCCTTAAAACACATTGCTCCTCATTCTTCAGTTCAAGAGCTCTATTCAACTTCACTTCAGAGTATTTATCTTCTGTAAGATACTCCTCCATGCTTTCGACAGCTTCACAAGACTATCTATCCTCTGCTATGCATCCTGCAAGCACACCAAAACTACTAGGTTAAAAAGCACAAGGCTTGATGGCCTTATACATCAACTCTTCATCTTCAGTTAGCATCTCCTCATGTTGTTTTGAAATATCCCAATAGTCCATGAGATCTTCACTTGATCTCCATTCTTTAGCTTCAGTGGAGTATTCACTTTCTCCCAGAATTTCTCCCTGTTCTGGTTCACAAATGTACTCTTCCATTTCCAACTCAACTTTCTTGAGTTTCCCCCTCATCCACTTTACTTGCTTTTGTTGTAGCCTTCTCTGTATCTCATGCATTTTTACTGGCTTCTTCCTCAAGACCCAACCTAGTATCTGGTCTTCTTCAAGTATCTTCCTTAATGCATCAAGTTGTTCTTTTAACTCTTTAACCTCTTTGTCAATTTCCTCTTGACTCATCCTCTTGCCATTTTCCTTGGCAACCTTCTTTTCATATCCTCTGTTGTGGCTTCTCTCTTAACCTCTGCTATGACTATCAGTAATCATCTTCTTCTCCTCTTTCTTCATGAGCTTCTCACTCATTTGCAATAAGCCTCTGCAACAACTAGTCCTCTTTGCTGCAATCTTACCTCACTAAGTTCTCCTCACTCAGTATTTTGGTAAGCACAGTCCTCTGTTTGGAACCTCCTCTTGAGAAACACCTTTGCTGCTTCTAGGCTTCTGTAATCTCTCACTCTCTCTTCAGAACACTTCAGTTGTCCTCTCTGTGCAATCTCTTGTTGGATTCTTCAGGTTCACTGCCACTTCTTTATCAGAGTATTTTCCTTACTCTGTCTTCAAGAACACATCTAGTTCTCCTCTCACAACCTCTCTTGCTATCACTTGTGCATTAGTATAAAAACACACATTCTCAATTCAAAACAGAACATAACATATTACCTCACGTTCAAGATCTCAGCATGATCTTGTTTCACCATTCCACCTGTGCCTTGGATGGATTTCCTCTGTCTCTTGCATCTGCAAGTTCTGCTACACATCACCTCTATGTGCCTTCTTCTGTCAGATTAGAATCTGATCATTCTTCTTGCCTGCATAAACATCTTTGACACATAACTCCATTCTCAATTCTTTCACATAGAATTCTTTGCTCTGTTTTAACCCCAATGACTTCAATTACAACCTACTCTGATTACAAATCTGCTCCAATACCACTATGATGCAGGGTTACCCCCGCTCAAACCCACAGTATGCATAAAAGTGCATAAACACAACTGTCCCAGGTAATTGACTCACAAAGGAGTCAATTCTTCAACCATCTTATGGTTAAGGCCCTCTTTATCCGTTCCTTTATGTCAGAACTCAATCACCCTGCCTAAACCTCCTATCGGGAGTTTCTACCTCTTCACAGAATATTTATTTAAACCTTTGTTAAAGCCTCCCATTAATTCTCACTTATCGGGACTTTAAAAACCCTTCAGAACCTTTATATAACCCCTTAAACCCTCATATATATAACCTTCCCTCTTAACCTTTGGTTAATATATATTTAACACATAAAAACCTTCATTCGGCGATATTCCTTATAAAACCCATTTACAAAGGAAAATACGGACAAAACATACCTTTCCGCCCTTCATACAATCTCTACACGTTTATCGAGGTTGTACCTTTATCGCAATTTGGGATCGCTCCTTCGTGGCACTCCATATATATATATATATATATATATATATATCATCACTCCTTCCACCTTCGATATCCGACTATCAGAGACGTTAAAATATGTTTTAAGCCTTAAAAGACTCAGCAACACTTTAACATAAAATATATGGAATACACGGGAAAAACCCACTTCGAATACATGTAGCGGATCTCAAAACTTATCCACCGGCACTTATAAATGTCGTCGGGTCCACACCTTTAGTCACTCCACAGTGCTGCAATATATTAAGGCCCGACCTCTAATCACCTGATATCTCCGATCACTGATTATTGCTTAATCGCTATCAGCGTATCAACCCTTAACTATTCCATTGTCACTTAGACCTTTAGCTTCTCCGATATGCGATAAGCGATCAGATTTGGACCGTCGATCGGAATTTTGATCTGACGGTCCACACTTAATCGCATGATCGCAATCGCTCCATTTCAAAGGCCCGTTCCAATGTCTTCAAAAGTGATTCCGCCAATGCGACTTAATCCTGGCCGTTGATCTTAATGATCCAACAGCTGCTGAGCAACCATCCTTTACTTCTCCGCTTGACTCTTTTTACTTGGTTTTTTTGCGTTTTCTTCAATTTTCTCTTTGTGGTTCGGTTCTTCTGAAGGTTCTAATCTTTCACTATTTCTGCTGCGCCACTCTAATCTGAGCTCAACTCCTCGAACTCTCAACTTTGCTGTCTCTCCAGAGCTCCGATCTGATGCTTCAATTGGACTCGATGATCCATTATGATTCTTCTGAATCATTCTCCTCTCTATGTTTCCCCTCAACTCTGCCTGCATACAACTATTGCAGAATTCCAATTCACAATAATTTCAACACTCAAAACACACTTATCCAGGGTCGAAACTAACCTCTGTATTTATAAATATACACAACAATTATAGAATGAGACTCTCTGTCTCTCATGTAGGCCTGTTCTTCAATATTAGTGGCCTCTCCCTTTGACACTGCCCATGGGCTTACATATATGCCAGTGAGTTCTGTTGAACTCATCTTGGTTTGACTCCTAGATCTATTGAACCAACTCCTAGATGTACTCTATCCTCTATGTCCACTTCTAATTCATTAAATTCCTAAAAGCTCTCCCTCTAGTTCCTCAAATGATGCAACTGTTTAAGAGTTGTAATTGACTTTGAACTCTTTTGTCCTTACTACCTACTCATGTTCTCATTTATTTGAGAGCATTTACAACATCCTCACATTATCTGATTTATTCCTATTCTATGCGCTCAAAAGCCTAATATTACATTAATTCATCACTTAGGAATCCAACTTCCTAAAAATACATGACCCCCTATGTCTATCTAATTACAATGATTTTCTCTTGGGTGAATGCTCCTGCATCAAATAGAAAGAGCAGTAGCAACCACCGCAGGAGAGGGGCACTCTATAAGGCTGAGCAGAACTAGAGGCTCCACTAAAGACAATACACAAGGGACCCCTGAACTTCACCAGGAAAGTCTCTAAACAAATTACCATAGACTCATAGATGCGCCCAAAGATCGTCCCCACAAATTGCTTGGGGACCCCTAAGACACCAGAACTGGGGAAACAATAGAAAACACAACTAAGAACCCAAATTGAAGAAACGGACAACCCCTTAGTTAGGGGAACAACAGAGAAGGTAGCTAAAGACAGACCAGCGTAGGGGCTCCCACTGAGACCAAACAATGGAAACACAGGTAAACAAAGGTAGACAATACCACAAGAGTCAGTGAATGCTTGAAGACACGTAGCCCTGAAATCAAAAGCGTACGCACCCAACAACGCCCAGAGGCAGCGTAGGATGCACAAGGGAGACCTCTGAGCCATGTACAAACTGAAAAGAACAATTACCTTAACAAATTCAACAGAGATAAACACCTTGAGCCAGAAAAGAAGTATGACGTGAAAGAACCCAAATTTCCAACCAAAGATAGAGTCAGGCTGCAAATTTCCGCCCAGGACAGAGCCAGGATTCCAAGTGCTCGTTTGAAGGTCGACTTGCTGTCGAACTAGAGCGGACCAGACATCCACAAAGCCGCATCTCCAAATCCAAAACCCAGGCAAGCTTCCATGGTTACTGTCGCCCACTCTGTCAACCTCCCTCTTACCAACATACATCGCCTAAACTATCAACCAAAACAATAACTCTGCCACCCTTCATAATATAACTGCTATACCATCCAAAACATTCACCCTGCAGGAGTACAGGGTACTCAAGCCTTTGTTTAAATGCAACATGTGTGTCGCGTGGTAGAGGGGGTAAACCTCGAGGACCAACTTGGCGCTGTATATCCATCCTCATCAAGGATCAAATATTATAAATTTATTTTAATTTAAAATATTTCATTTTTTAACCCATAAAGAAAATGAAAATAAATATGTTCATATATAAATATAACTTTTAAAAAGTTTTTTAATCTCTTTTTTTTCTTGATAAATTTAATTAAAAATCTCTTTTACATTTTTAAAAAACGTTAAATATTTTAGATTTGTTAATTTAATATTAATAAAATAAAATTAATTATAATTGTAAATTGGGAAAATTATATTTTTAGTATTAAGATAGCTTTTATGTCTGTGATCATTTTACTAAATTTTCTAGCTTAATCACAACGAACAATATTGATTCTACCTATTAAACGAGCAATATTAAGCTTTGATGATAAACGCATTGATTAATTCGAAACCTTGACATGTGTTGCTTGTTGTGACTAATCCAAAAAAGTTACCTCACGTCATTATAAATCATATCAAATTGAACTCAAAAATACTTAATAATATAAAAACAAATATAGCCGAATCAAATGAATATAAAAATATCGAATAATAAATTGTTAAAAGTTAAAAACAATACTTATTATAATATTTCTAATGGAGAAAGGTTTATACTTGCTCCAAAAGTAAGTAAGTATATATATATATGACTTAAAAAGAATGAATAATATATAGAATCAACCATTTATAAAAAAAAATTTGAAAATTTAAATAGAAGAAGAAAGTTTACCATATATAAAAGATATTTTAACTAAAATATAATAATACATGAATAATGTAAATAAGAATAAATTAAAGTAATTAAAAGTGCATAAATAATATAAATAAGAATAAATTAATCAAAATTGTAATGTTGTTATAAAATAGTGGTGGAAGGTTGTTTGTAAGGTTAAATGTCTTCTAAAATTCAATTTTTTTTTATGTAGTATCTAATGGACAATAAAGTCTTGACATGGAATATTTTTCAAAAAATATTTTTGGTTAGGTGTAATTGGTGCTCCTTGTGTAAGAACGTCGAAGAATCAACAAAGCATATTTTTATGACTTGCACTTTTTTTAGGCCTCAAGTCATTTAGGGGAATGGGTTGGGGAGAACCTGGAGGGGGCTTTAAGGAATTGACTCTCTAATTCGTCTTTTCATGCCTTTAAAGCTCTACTTCTGATATTATGTTGGGGATTTTGGCTCACTCGGAACATTGCCTTATTCCAAGACAATCCTTCAATCCATAAACACATTATGATTGAGGCAATGGGAATATTATAACATTTCCCCCAGGAAAAAGGGGTCGCCCCCTAGAATTGTAATAGTAGAAAATCTTGATCACTCCTTTCCTAGTTCTTCTTTGATGGTGCATCCCGCAACACAGGGAAGAACAATGGTGGGGGCTTCATCCTTTTCATCTATGACTCTCACCTTTTTTAAAGTTAAAATGGGGTTTGGTTCAGGGACCAATAACATAACTAAACTTTTGGCTTTCAAAACTTTTCTTATTTTTACCTTAGCCAAAGGTTGCACTCAAATCCAAATATATGGGGACTCCATGCTAATCATAAACTAGTTAAATAACATTCAAGATTGTAAAAATTTTACTCTCATGCCTATCCCTGAATAAGTAATGTGGTTGAAAAGTTATTTTAATTACTTCTCTTATTCTCACATCTACAGGGAAAGGAATCAAGATGCAAATTTCCTTTCCAAAGAAGGATTATTAATGGAAGCAGGGCCTTGGGAGGTCACGGAACAACATGATGGCATTATTGCTTTTGGTTTTTATCACAGGCCCTATCGAGATCTTCATGCAGGGGTTGAAAAAATCAACACTCAACACTAGTTTTTAAAATATATTTTGATCAGTCTCTTTATGATGTTCATAGCTCTTGGACAATCCATATTTGAAGGAAAACTTTTGGGTATTCTTCAACAAAATGTATTTCACTAAAAATATTTTTTTTCTCCTTTTTTAAAGTGGGTTACTAGTCCCAAATCATCTATCTTTATTATGAATGCACCTAAAGCACACATTTGTAGAATGTAATTTTATCATTACTATAATGAATGAAATTATTGTTTTTTCCTTTTGGAAAGAAGTAATAGTGTGTAAAATTGCTTAAAACTAAACATTTTGAAAATAAAATTATAATTAAAAAATAATAATAACAACAATATAAAAATATATCAAAGTGCAAATTTATTTGAACTTCAACATCTTATTTCATGAAAAACATTTAATTTTATAATTAAAAAGTAACATATATGTTCGGATTAACTTTGGCTCACAAATGATAGTTTAAAGTCAGTTGTTTCATGCATATAGTTTTGTGTCCCATAGTATTATACCACTTGTATTTGGATGCAAAGAAGCCTATAAATGGGATTATGGCCAAGGACTAATGGAATTCCATTAGGTGGTTTTTTCTGAGAGTTGGGGTTTTCCTAGGGTATTTCTTGGTGTTGTTTGTGTTGTGTTGTGTGATTGCTTTTATATTGTGTTCATTTTATGTTTATTTACCTTGACTTTTATACATAATAGTGGTATCACACTTCACTCTCAACTCTAGGCTCTCACACTCACCAAGCTCTAATATTCACTAGCATATGATATTTATCACTCTACCTCTGATATTCACCAAGATTTGCATCTAGATCTCTCCATCCACCTTTGGCTATGATACCAATTGTTAGAATCACAGAGCACTGAGAAAAGTGGTGGTGTCTAAAGACACCATTAAATTGTGATCCCAATAGCCACTGGGACAAATTAACATGGATTTTTTTCGACCTTTAGCTAGGCTACATCGAACATAAATACCATGGAAAAACCATGGGTGCTCATAGAACTGGAGCCCAAAACCACCAGTAACTTGACCTAGTCAAGTTTACTTGAACTACCCTAACAATTCCCCTCTTAAACTTGACTCAGGCAGATTAACCTGGTGCCAATCATTCATCAACCATCTCACACCTAAGATCTCATATTCCCCCCCTCAAGCCAGATAACAGTACACCAGCCACCCTGGTACCTCTCCAAGTGGTCCATTCCACAACTTGATGATTCCATGCGCCATTGTGCATGTATGCTTGAAAAACTCTTAAGGAATTACAGCAATGCATGATTAGTATTAAATTCCAAGACTGGGGAAGGCAGGATTGGTACTTCACCCCACATGCGAAGAGTGGTAGCAGTTCAATCAGTTAACAAATTGACAGTGGAAGATATAGCAGTTTGTGTCGAGTCTGATCAGCAATCAGGTAAGATAATTCAATGCGAAAGGATGGGCACACCACTCGATAAGGATTTGAGCATAATATTAAGGCAATGGATGAATCAGTTAAGTCTAAAAGTCATTCGTGTTCAGGGGAAGATATCAATGGAGATAACACGAAGGAACAAATAATCTAGCCCATAGGAGAGATTACAGCCATGATTGAACAATTGGGGAAACATGTAGTATAGGAGGTAAATGACCATCTTGCAGTAGTGATGAACCACCTCTCGAGAATTGAGAGAGACCTGGAGCTGTTGCAGAGGACAGTGGAGCATTTGAACACCAAACTAATTAACTTACACTACAAGGTCGATAACATAAAGGTTAAGGTGGAATCTGCGATAGTAGGTGTGTTAAAGGAGGTTTTCAGGATCGGAGAAATGGCACCACCCATACTTCAGGTAGCTGGGGAGGAAGGACAAGAGCACTTGAAGTCAGAAAGGAATATGGCTATAGGTTGCCCTGAAGATTCAACCCAAGAGGACTACCCTTTGGAAAAAATGGAAGGAACTGGGTAGATAGATCTCTCTCTCTCTCTCTCGCTCTCTCTCTCTCTCTCTCTCTATATATATATATGATATGTATTTTTGTGAAACTTTGTGGGATTTTTTTTTGATGTTATAGTATAAATGTTGAATGAAGAATAGTACAAAATAAGTTGGGTAGCAATATACTCCTTTCAGGAGTCACTATGGAAATCTATGAAGCAGAACAAACTTTGAATGTAAGAGACCTGACCTATTTCTAGTTTTGAAATACAAAATGCTACCGGTTTCTTCTACTTATATATATATATATATATATATATATATATATATATATATATATATATATATATATATATATATGTCATTTTTATAATTTATTTGTAAATTTTTACATTTTACATTAACATTAGATTAGTTAATTTTGATGTATTTTTTTATGAATATAAATAATCTATTTGATATATATATATATACATACATACATATATATATATATATATATATATAGATATATATATATATATATATATATATATATATATATATATATATATATATATATATATATATATATATATATATATATATATATATATATATGGAGTAGTCTTTAAGTGTGACTTTTTGGAGTTTTATATATATATATATATATATATATATATATATATATATATATATATATGTATGTATATGGAGTAGTCTTTAAGTGTGACTTTTTGGAGTTTTAGGTGGATTTCTAGCTAGAATCCAGAGAAATAATTTGCGGCCAAATCTTGATTTGTGTTATTTAAACTAGTTTTTTTACTACATATATGGATTAAGCACCCTTAAACTCCTCTGGGGCACTTTGATTATGAAGAGTTCACCTGTCAAACCTGTGATTTAAATGAATCCCTACCAAATTTTAGACAATTTAGATCGAAAAATAAACTGAAAACATTCCAAAAATATCATACATAAAGACTACTCAAATATTATTAAAATGTTCATTATGACAAATTCATAAACAACAACCTGTGTGCTTCTTGTCTCGTTCTTTCCTTGTGAGTCACATTTCAAGTATTTTCTTGCCATGCCAGAGTCATGGGTTCCCCATGTTATACTAATAACTTCTTAAAACTCGATTGCACCTTTAAATTTAAATTCATTGGATTGAAAGGACCTTTAATTTAAATTCACTCGACTACACACTGAATAACTTTAAATTTTAATTTTCATCTTGGATTAAGTTAGTTTGATTGCATATCACTTTGTATTTTTAATTTTATATTCGTTATATTAAAATTTAAATAAAATTATTTTAAATTTTAAATGGGTGACAGGTGGGGAGAGGTGCTCTATCATGTTAAGAAAATCAAATTTCTAGAGTATTCATGGGAGGCGTGTTTTATAATCCCTATAAAATTAAAATTTTAGAGTATTCATGGGAATTAGGCCATCGGGTGAATAATCAAGTAGAAGCGTATGGACTCTATCAAGGTCTTTTGCTAGCTAAGGAAAATCATGCCAATTCACTTATTGTTTTGGGATATTCTCTCCTAATTCTTTAGCATATGTTTAAGGGATCCTTCTTGAATAATAAATCTCTAGAGAACCTTACAATAAGAATCATAAAATTTGCGGAAGGAATCTCCTCCTTAACATTCTTCATGTCATAAGAGACCTCAATAAAGAAGTGGATCTTTGTGCAAATGAAGGGTGTAAATTGCAAATGAGGCATTTAAAAGTAAATGACCATTTTAGGCCCTCTCAAATACCTTAGAAGACAATGTATTTAAATTTTAGAAATATTTTTTTCGAAAAGAAAATTTATTCAGAATTATATCAGGGGCCCTTAGCACCACGTGGCAGTGCCATTGAAGTTGTCACATGTAAACAAACCTAACATTCATATCAATATCCTTTCACAATATGAGGAGTACAGAAAGGTCATCCTAGATCATGCTCATATGAGCTTATATCAATCCACATTGTTTGCCCCTTATGAATGGTAATGGTGAATGAATCTTTAGTGAGTGTGATACTTTTTTGAAGGGATGGCTCAAGTTAATCCCATTTCCACCCATATTTGTGCATGATTACCAAGAGAAAATCATAATGGAAGTGGGGAGAAGGAGTAATGTACACTCCAAGAATTGGCAAGTTTCCTCTATTAGCAATGATTTTTGGAGGAAGGTGTAGAAAATCATGTAGATTCATAAGCTCATGCAATTTACTAAAGCACAAGACAAAAATCTACTTCTACTATCAACCTGCGAAAGCCAATAGATCAATGAAAACAATAATCAACAAGAGGAAGATTATCAAAGACACATAACACAATATTTATCTAGATAATGACACAACTCAAAACCCTACTATCTATATTGCATATATCAGAAATCCAAGATGATAATACAATGCTTGTTCTCACAAGAACAATCTCAGCACTCAGTATAATTAATCCTCATCTCACAAGCAATCTCTTCACCAACACTTAGCCAATTCTGCGACTCTCCAAGCCCCTATTTCCTTGTGCAATTCCTATAGATCCCATATTAATGGAAATCCAATGCATCCAAAACTGCGCAATCCAAACTAGGTCCAATTCCTGATTGCATGCATGATCTATACAACTCAGTAAATCATACATCTGATAGTACACTATCACTGTACTCTAGTCTCAACTGGGTCTTTCTCTAAACTGACATGCATGAGTTTCTGATGAGGGAATCTTCAGTTAATTGGAGTAGCACTAGTGAATGCATTAGTGCACCAAGTCGCTGTTAACTCTCTATTAGTTCCTCAAACAATTTGCAACTAATTTAACTGAACTTAACTTAGTAAATTGAGTGATCTAATTTCCAATTCAATTTAAACTCATACTGGACCCCTAAAACTTAGGGATAACATATACATGACTACAGAAAGACTTCCAACTCCAAATTCCTAAGCTAATTAAGTTAATTAAACTTAATTAACTATTTACAAGTTGCTATGAGAATAGAATTCAATTTTACTTCTCAGTTTAATTCAAGGACAAATTAAACTGGAATTTCTTGTTGCCATTTCTCAACAGAAGGGGGTGCATTTTCCTTTCGACCCTTGGAAAGGATTTAGGAGTAGTCATCTAGAATCATGCAACTCTCCTTTGTAGTGAATCTTGGTTCAACTAAAGCATGGAGAGCGCTCATTCTAGGTTAGTGATCAGTTCTTGATCGTGTTTGCATACTAGAAAATTTGGTGTGAAAAAATTGTAAATTTTATTCAGATAACATATAGAATACCTTCATGTAGTGACTCCAATGCTTTGTTAGAGATTGGCATGTGCTATAGTCTGTATATGGAATGTCTTGTCTATCACTCTAGTGAACTATGGTGAGAAGTGGTATTGGAAAATTAGTGTGAGACTCTTGCTGGTTGATAAGAGTTTTAAACAATTTGAAATTGGTCAATTATTCAATTTCCATAGAGAATTGGGTCAAAATTCGCATTCTGTGGTCGTCATCCTTTGGTGTGTTCTTGTCTTCAGTCTATTGTAGTGTTTTGTAATGAACATAGGGCCTTGTGACCAGTGCAAACTCACTAAGGGATTTGAAATAAAAAAATCAAATATTTCTAAGATATTTCCTTTTCTCAGTTTGTTAAACACAACAAAGTGTCTGGGTTATAGTACAAATCCCCTTGACATTCACAAAGTTGTTGGTTTCAATAGTGAGGCATCTATGGGTTGTAATCATAAGGTAGTCATTTCTCAACTTGCAACGAGGCTTGACTCTCTGAATTAGATGTTTTTAAGTCAAAATCAAAGCACAATAAGCATGGCGCATCTACTTGTGTTATGGAAAATCTTCAAGAGGTGAAAGAAAAATCAAAGAAAAATGAAGACGATGCATATGCACTTTGAAAACACATATGCCCTTTGACAACACATAGAAGAGCTCAAAGTTGTAGTAAACATCCTAAACCTTAACATGAATGATACAACCCATTCAAACAATCCAACTAGAGTCAATTGTCCTAAATTTAAATGAACTTTCCCAAGACCTAGGAAAGTTCATTGTTATGAGAGATTATATTATAAACCAGTAGCTGAATGTTACATATTTTTTTCTTTTTGGTAAGACAATTTTGTAAGATATTCACCTAAAAATCCCCCTTTTGATACTCGAAATCATGTCTCTCAGAGAATTAAAATAATGCTCTTAAAAAAAAAAAAAAATCAAAAAAAATCTTCATACTACTATACAATACCTAAAATATTTGCTGCAAACACAAACTTGAACTTAAATATAAATATAAAAATTTTCATTCTGATTAAAATAAAAAATATTTTAAATTTTATATTATCTATAATAATTATTTTATATTTTAAAAATTACATATACTTTTTAACTAAAATAAAATAATTTTATAATAAAATAATCTTTATTGTTAAATTTAATAAATTGATTAATCACTTGAAATTGAATTATTTTTCTTCACATAAAGCCTATTGGCAATGACATCATTGGCTTTTGGATTTAAGAGATCTGTGGTTTGTGTTTTTTGAATCAGTAATCGGAGAATCCACAGTTTGAACATCTTTATACCAACGTTTCAAATCCCAAGTGGGATCCATCATCATTGGCTTTTGTTCACCGACTCTCATCAATGCTATGAAATTAAAGTATATCTCTCTCTTTTATATATATATATATATATATATAAATTATGGATTCACTCTAACGTTATATTTGAAAAAATGTGATGTTATTTATTCTATTTACCTTCAAAGAAAGTGCATTTCAATTTGTCCTCTCCACCACACATATCAGGTTGTTCATGAAATTGTAACAATTAATTATTTTTTGGTTGGGTGAATATTATATATTTTTTTAAACCAGAAATTATATGAAATTAATGAATTTTTTTTGTCAAAAAATCAGTAGGAAAATTTAACCATATTTAAAAGTTCATCTTATAAAGAGAGGTAGAAGACATCAAAGTGTCAAGGAGTTTAAAATTTATCATACACAAACTAAAATACGGCTTTTTTAGCCATGGAGACAAATTGAAAAAACCAAAGAAGAAGAAACCGAGGACATAGAAAGAGACTAAATAGAGGGGTCTAAATTAGTAGTTGTAGCCTTCTGAGTCCATGGATAACATCTTTTTGTATCATTTTCCAACACATTTTCTTGAGAGAATAATCCTGCAGGAGGCTCCAGGTGGATGGAATTTTAGGTGAGGAATCCATACCACCATAATTATGCAGCATATCAACAACCCTATTCCCTGATCTATGAACATGGGAGGGAATAATGATTGGAATGTTGATGATTAGGGAGTGGCTACCCACTGGAGCTTTTTCTTGACCTACACCCGAAGCTCTGGGGCTACCCCTGCCAACTTTTGGAATTTTGTGCACAAAAGTGCCATTTTGGAGTTTGTTGAGCATGCTTACAATAAGTTGGGAGTCCCCTTCCATGAATAACTTGGAGAAGTGTAGATTTTGTGCTATTTCTAGTCTTGTGATGAGTGCAATGAGTTCTATAGCATTATTGTTGTTGAGGACGATCATACTAGAGTATATTAAGAGTTGAAGACCGAGGTGTTTTCTAAAAACATCACCATAACCAGTCGGACTTAGATTCCCTTTTAAAGCACCATTGAAATTCAATTTGAGGATTCAGGAGAGGGATGGGGGGGACTAAGAGTTAGGGATAGCAAGATCAGATGGATGAAAATATGTAGGGGATAGAGACGAGGGAGAAGGAACAAAGGTGTCAATTGTTAAGGAGCATGGCTCGTTGACAATGTGCTTGCTAGTCTTGGGGGGACCGAGAGAGGGTGATAATGGTTTCTTTTGTATTTATAAGTATGGAATTCCAGAGAGAGTAAATGGGATAGAATAATCCTTAAAGATACGAGGTTACGCTCCTTCCAAATCACCCGTAGTATAAATTCAAGTGAGAGCGTCCATATACAATTGAGAATGGGATTGGGGAAGGCATGATTCCTCCAATATGTGATGGTGTTAGGGATACCAAGAGGGTCCAAATCATAGTAGTTGAGGCATTTTTCCAATTGAAGCCAAAGGCAGTTGGAGAAGGCACAAATACTAAATAAATATTCAAGAGTTTTTAAGTTGAGAAGATAAAGGGGGCATCTAGAAGGTCCTTGATGCTGACATCATTTTGTATGTTATCCCACGTTAAGATCTTGTTTTCAACTAGTAGCCATAGAAAAAAGGATATTTTTGGCCATGTTTTTTGTTGCCAATTTTGTATCTAGATCTCATTTGTTGGTATTTCTTGATGTACGACTTCCAAATGATAGGCTACACATATGGAAAAGGAGCCTTTTAAACTATATCCTCATTGAAGTTTATCCAGCTAGGAGGAGTATGGGATTAATCTTGGTTGGAAATTACACCAGAACCGTTACCACAATTCACCCTCTTGCTTGGGATGCTAGTCTTCTTATGGTAACCATTATCACCATTATTAAGTTGTGTTTGAGTTTATCTACTAATTAATTAGCTTTGTTATTCCTTGGGCTATCACATGCATACATATTTTGTCCAATTGTTGTTGATCCCATAGTTTAGGGAGTTGTTGTCATGATTTATCCTAGAACAAAAAAGTGCAACCCCTCATTGACTTCCCAAAAGTAGTGTTGTTGAATTAGGCAAATTCCTTTTTTGGCCAAGGTCCATATGGATGAGCCAAAGAGTGGAGAGTGCATTTTGATAAGATGTTGTGGGGACGTGTGGGGGGGGTGTATTTTAGATGCTTTATGCATTTCCAGATATTCAAGCCTCCTTGTATCCAACTCCACCATGTTTTTGCTCCAAAGACTATTTCCATGGTGGTGGGATCGTGCAGGCCCAATTCTCCTTTTAGTTTTGGTCGACAAAGTTGGTCCCATGCAACTAGGCACCGTAACAATTAATTAATTTTCAATCTAATTTAATGTTAAAAAAAATATAAGTTAATTTAAGAATATTAATAATGTAAAATATGATATTAAAATAAAGCTAAATATTTTGTAATTTTGATTTTTTTAATTGGTTATCATTAAAGTTTATTATAATTTTTTACTAAAATTATAATTTTAAACAATTAGAATTAATTTTTTATGATGATGATGATGATTAGTGTTTACTAAGATTTATATGGTCTATTAGACCTTAAAAAGATAAAAAATTAATAAGAATTCTTTAGCATTTTATTTTTATGGTGGAAAAATATAGAAATAATAATTTAATTTTACAATATTAATGATTTATATTTACAATTCTATGAATTTCAATTTTTTTATATAAAATTTTAAAGAAAGAATTATCAAAATTCCTCCATTTATTTTGAGTGAAAAAAAAAACTATATTATAAGACAAAAAAAAAAAAACTTGCATTATGTTATCTTTATTTCACATTTTACAATGTTAAAGTAAATTATTGTGAGTTTATCACTTAGAAAAAACATAGTTTAAATGTTCTATATTTTGAGTTTTTTTGGTTGGAGATTATAATTTTTTTGTTGTTTAAATCATGGTTTTGAATGTATCAACAAAATTTGTCATGGAAAATAATTAAATAACTCTAACTTACCATTCCAATAAATTTTTTTGAATAAAATTGATAAAATTTTTACCAAAAACCCTATAAAATAAAATATTTAAACTACATTATTAAAAAATAATTAAAACTTTTTAAATAAAATAATAATAAAAGTGATTACACATTACCATGAGTAAATATTTTATACCCGTCAAATTTGAGTTATTGATTGGCATCATTATTATTTTATGTTATTATAAAGTGAATAAACTTAATGTTGGACTTTTCGAAACCCTTTAGAACATTAAAACTTCAATAATTTTTTGTTAGAATTTTTCCTTAAAATTGAGAAGAATTTTATTAAAAAATTATAATTCTATTCCGTTAATAGGAATTTATATATATAGAGAAAAAGAGAGGAGGTTAGAGAGGATAATGGTGTAGATGATTCTCTCTATTTTATTAAAGAAAAGAAAGGAGGTAAATTTTTCTATGTTGAATTACATTATATTGGTGTGTTGTTTTAGATTTTATTCAACATTTTTTTGGATAAATATTTTGTATTATCTAAAAATATGATATACATATTAAGTTATTGAGTTCTCGATTGGTTTGCCATTCGGAACACTAAATTAGACTTAAAATCTCAACCTTTTCAAACGAGAAGAGGAAATATGTTTTCTTGTTGACATACAAAACTAAAAACTAGGTCACCTAGGCCAATTACAGACTAAGAGATACAAACAAAAGGCATGAAGGAACAAGATAGAAAGAGACCAGTCAAGGAGATTTGTCTTTGCTTAGCTATGGTCCAACATTCTTGCTTGAGGGAAGAGTCTTCAAAAGATTTCCATGTGGAGGAGATCTGTGAAGCTGACGATACACATCCTTGATTGACTAACTTATTTATAATTTTATTTATTGTTCTTTTGATGTTAGTAGGAATGATAACCGAAGTGGAAGGAAGTAGTAATGCTACTCTTATGAGTAGGCTTTCAAGTCTACAACCGCAAGATATTTTTTGATCTAAGTGTTGAAGAAAGTGTAACTAGGTTCGGTATTTACAAATGTAATTTTGATCTTTGTACTTATCAAAAAAAAGAAATATTATTTTTGTAAATTATAAGAATGAGTTTCTTGCTCATTCCATAGGTCTAGGAAAGTCAAAGAGTCAAAGATATGCGTAAAGAGATCTTCTTGAGCATATATGTAATGAATATAAGTCTACCAAGTGACTAGATTAGCCCTCCAAGACAAGCACAATCCTCTTGAAAAGAGAAACAAACAAAAAGATGTCAAATACAATCAAGTCGGCCAGCAAAATGACATAAAGATCAGTCATGTCGACTCAAATGAAGTGACATAACACTTCATTGTCATGTCATCTTATTTATATAGATGTGACAACTATAAATAGCTCATCGTGTCACCACAAAAGCTTAGATTTTTGGACAAGTCTCTGCAATTGCAGATGGGTATAGGAGGTGCAGGAAGACAATTTCGGATAACATTTTTCGGAGGTCTATTCACAAGTTTGCAACTTCAGATGAGGACAAAATCTCGGTCTAGTTATAGGGTCACAGTGATACAGTCTCAGCATAGTTGTAGCAGACCTCGGTGCAAGGAGAATTTGATTACAGTCTCGATGAAAGTACATGAGAAGACACAGTCATAGTCTCATGTTAGAAGAAGGATCTAAGGGATACTTTGTCTTGGCATAAATACAGTCACAAAGATCACTGTCTCATAGTCTTGATGTGTTCATGATGAAGAGGATCTATGTGATAATCCAGTCTCAGCATACCTAATAAACACATTCATGATCCCAATGGTAATCATGGTCTTGGTGGTGGTCTAAAGAATATCTCGGTGGTAATGCAGCAAGCATGGAATAATGATGCAACAGTAATGATGGTGTAGTAGAGATGATCTTAGTAAGAATGCAGTGAAGATGGAAAAATGATGAAGAAACAACAATGAACTAAGTACAGATGGAGATATGGTGCAACAAGAATACTCCCATGAATATCTCAATGAAGGAAGCATGAATGATGATCTTCGTGAAGTAGTAATGATGATGATGATCTCAGCAGCAAGAAGAGGATTGGTGTCTTAGTCTTGGAGTGGCCTAGTAGGTCAAGGGTCATGGTCTTGGTATTCGTCAATTGGAATCTCTATAAGAAGAATTTTGTTTGGGTTTTCCTCTCCAAGAGGGAGAGGTTTTGGCCTTGGCAGAAAGCCAAACATCTTGTGTTCTTGTCTCCTTGTTTTGGTAGCTATTTGATGAACTAATGAAGACACACTCTAATAACAACTATTGAAGACTATGTTAAGAAGAAAATTTCAAACACCTCACAAATAGTTGTTGAGAAATGGCAACAAGAAATTCCAGTTTAATTTGTCCTTGAATTAAATTGTGAAGTAAATTCAAATTCTATTCTCATAACAACTTAAAATTAGTTAATTAAGTTTATTAAACTTTCTTAACTTAGGAAATTCGAGTTGGATATATTCTTATCGTCATGTGTATGTTCTTGCTACTTTGTAGGAGTCCGGTATGAGTTAATTGTGAGTTGTAAAATAGAAGACTTAGTTTCATGAGTCAGTTCAGTTAAATCAATTCTCAAACTGATTGAGAGAACTAATAGTGAATTAACAGTTAGTGGTGTCACTAATGAACTCCACCAGTGCTACTCTAGTTAAATGAATATTTACTCATCAAAAACTCATGCATGTCGATTATGAGAAAGACCCAATTGAGACTAGAGTGAAGGGATAATGTGCTATTTTTTAAGATTTTTTTGAGTTGCACTGACAGTTCATGCATTCAAGAAATGATCCTCAAGGGATTACACAGTTTTTAGAGGCTTTATTTCCCTTTAAATACAAGCTATCCTCCATAGGAGTTACACATTGGAATAAAGACTTGGAGAGCTTGTGAAGAGGCTAATATTTGGCCTTGAGCTTTCTTATGAGTTGGAGATTGAATTTTCTAAGTGTTGGGATTGTTCTAGAGAGAACAAGCATTGTAATTTCATCTTGATTTTCTGGATTAATACAAAACATATAGTGTGGTTTTGAGCTATGGATTTCCCCGAATATTTATTGTGTTATGTGCCTTTGATTTTTTACCTCTATTGATTATTATTTGCTCAATGTTTATGGGCTTCCGCTGTAAAGAGTAGAAGTAGATTCTTGTCTCTTGCTTTAGAAAATTGCATTAGCTTGTGAATCTATAGGATTTTCTACATGGTATCGGAGCTAAGAACAATATACTAGAGGAGATTTCGAAGTTTTGAGTTTCTGGGTTATAGGTGAAAGTCGAATTTGCAATACATACTTCAGGATCGACAGATGGAATTCCATGGATTGAGGCTTGAGTATGCCTTGGAAGGCAGCTCGAATTTCATAGCCTGGAGGGACAGGATGGAGGTTGTGCTAGAGGAAAATGGCTTGAAGGAATTTGTTGAACAAGCAATTCCTAAGCCAACAACTACTGATGCACAGAACTTAGCCAAGTGGAAGAAGTGTGTGGCGAAGGCAAGGCAGATAATCCTTGAGGGAGTTCGAGATCATATTGTCTTGAGTCTCCATGGAAAGGAAACCCCACATGCTATGTGGAAAATAATGACGGACTTGTATTATAATAGCAGTGATCAAAGGAAGTTAGCACTAAAGGATAAGATTCATAATATCAAGATGGAGAAATGCGAGATGATTCCAAAGTACTTGACCAATTTCACTCAAGGTGAGGATGAACTTGGAAGTGTTGGAATCATGGTTGCCGAGGAGGATATGGTGAGCCTTTCTCTTCTTGGACTCCCAAAGAGTTGGCATAGTTATCAAGACTTTGTCAATGATTGGGAGAAGTTGCCAAATTGAGAATGACTATGATCGGATTTGATGCAGGATGACATCAGGCGGAACACCAGGGATGGATCTTCATCAAAGACTGATGATGAAGAGAACTGTGCCTTAGAAATTAAAGCGAGGACGGGGAAAGGTAAAATTTCCCATTCCAAATCAGATTATTATCATGGAGGTAAGAAGAAGGACATGACAAAAGTTAAATGCTTTCGTTGTCACAAGATGGGACACTTTGCTACAAATTGTCCACTGAAGAAGTTCAAGGAGAAGTTCTCAGGAGGAGCGGCAGATGAGGCTTTGGCCTCCCAATTTGAATTGGAATTTTCCCTCATTGCATGCATGGTGTCTTCAATGATGGGAAGTGTCTGGTACTTAGATAGTGGAGCTTTTTTCCACATGACAGGTGACAAAAAGTTACTCAGTGAACTGGAGGAGAAAGATCTCAAGATGCATATCGAGATGGGTGATGACGATAAGTATATTGTTATTGGTGTGGGCACTATTACTTTGTAGAGGGAGAATGCGGCTCCACTCACCTTGAAGAATGTTATGCATGTACCTAAGAAATTGGTATCCATTTCCATGCTTGAGGATAGAGGCTATGATGTGATCTTTTTGAAACGAAAGGCATTCCTTCAACACATAGCAATGGGTCAAGTAAAGAAGATATGGATTCGAGTTCAGAATCTCTATAAGATAGAGGTAGAGGATTGTGCTGCTTTGAGTTCAAAAGCAGAAAAGATGTTGAGCTGAGACATCGACGAGTTGTGGCACAAGCGATTGGGCAACTTTCATCATGGGGCTTTGAAGATATTGCAGCAAGTCTCTACTGCCCTTCCTGAAGGTATGCTTGAGCAAGTTGATAAATGCAAGGGTTGTACTTTTGGAAAATACACCAAGTCTTTCTTTGGAGATAGAGACAGTTGAGAAAAGTCTATTATGGAGAGAGTCTATTCAGATGTGTGTGGACCATTCTCGATGGCATCCACGACCAAAAACAGGTATTATGTTATATCTGTTGATGATTATTCTCGTAAATGCTTAGTATTTTTATGCAGAAAAATGATCAAACGTTCACAAAGTTTTGTGAGTTAAAAGAATTGGTAGAGAAAGAGTTTGGCAAGAAGGTTAAAGCTCTACGAAGTGATAATGGTCATGAGTATCTCCAATGAGTTTAAGAACTTCTGTATAGTGGAAGGGATTAAACGAGAGTTGACGGTACCCCATAACCCTCTACAGAATGGGGTTACCGAGAGGAAGAACATGGGCATAGTAGGGGTAGCAAGGGTGATGTTTCATGATAAGGGCCTACCACTACACTTGTGGTCCGAGGCATGCCACACAATGGTTTATGTTCAAAACTATAGCCCACATTGAATACTTGAGATGAAGACGCCAAAGGAGGCTTATTCTGGTAAGAGGCCAGATGTTGGTCACTTTAGGATTTTTGGGTCATCGATTTATTACCATGTGACCAAAGATGCATGGAAGAGGCTTGAACCAATAATAGAGTTTGGGATCTTTATGGGGTACATTGATACACCCCACAACTATCAGGTGTACATGGCGACCAAATGGATGACAGTGGTTCGCAGGGATATCAAGTTCAATGAGGAGAAGGCCATGTGAGTATCCCTTGAGAGGGAGATTGAGCTACATGCAGATGAGGAGCTTTTAGCTCCTAAGGTTGAGGGGCCTCAGATTGATGTGGAGCAGCCACATGCAGAGGTTCAAAGAGTGGAGACATCCACTCAGGAAGTCTTCCAGAGAGGGAAGAAAGCGCAATAGAGTGGCTGACAAATTGTTGGATGATGCACGGGAGAATGTGGGAGCACCCTCTTCTCAGCACAAACAGAGGAGGTCACCAGAGAGGTACATTGGATACATGGAACTTATGGGTGCATGTGTTGTGATAGAGATGTCTTCCTTTCAGGAAGTAGTTCAACAACTGGTTTGGGTTGATGCGATGGTGGAGGAGTATCACTCCATAGTTCAAAACAGTGTTTGGGATGTGGTCTCAAGACCAGAGGACAAGACAGTTTTGAGCTGCTGTTGGCTTTACAAGGTAAAGCAAGCTGTAGATGGTAGTGTGGAGAAGCATAATGCCAGATTTGTGGTTCGAGGCTTTTCACAGGTAGAGGGGATTGACTATGATGAGACCTTTTCTCCTATTGCAAGGTACTCATCAATTAGATCTATTTTGGCACTATCAACATAGATGGGTTGGAAGATCCATCAGATGTATGTGAAGATTTCCTTCCTCAATGACATGATTGAGGAAGAGGTGTACATAGAGCAGGCCGAAGGTTTTTAAACCTTGGACCATGAGTCACATGTGTGCCGACTCAAGAGAGCGTTGTATGGGCTGAAGCAAGCACCCCGTGCTTGGTACACCAGGATAGATAGATACTTCACTGGGTTGGGCTTCACAAAGAGTGAAGCAGATACAAACCTGTATCACATAGTGGTGGAAGGTAAGTTGTTGATCATTGTAATTTATGTAGATGATCTCATACTGACAGGTGATGAGAAGCTCATCAAATCTTGCAAGGAGGACCTTGTAAGAGAGTTTGAGATGAAGAACACAAGGCCCATGCATTACTTTCATGGCATGGAGGTATGGCAGAGAGATGGGGAGTTGTTTGTATCTTAGGGAAAGTATGCCAATGAGATACTGAGGAGATTCCGCAGGGAGAGAAGTAAACCCATGGAGACTCCTCTAGCTGGTAACTAGAGGAAGGAGGATGCTACTTCAAGGGAAGTAGTGGAAGCTACTGTTTACAGGTAGCTTGTGGTTCATTCATGTACTTGGTGAACACATGACCAGATATGTGCTATGCAGTTAACCAGCCTAGTCAAGTGATGGTTAGGCCTACCAAGTTGTATTGGAAGGCGACAAAGCATGTATTGAGATACCTCAAAGACACTACTCAGTTTTGGTCATGGTACAAACGGACAGAGGGAGTGAAGTTTCAAAGCTTCACTGATGTAGATTGGGTAGGGAGTCCATTCGACAGGAAGAACATATTAGGAGGGATCTTCAGTATTGGGTCAGCGACAATTTCTTGGTACAACAGGAAACAAAGATCAGTTGCACTTAGATCAGCAAAGGCAGAGTACATGGCTGCAAGTCAAGCAGCATGTGAGGCTATCTGGATGAGGAAGATCCTAGTTGGTTTGTTTGGTCAGGAGATGTACCCGATAGTGATTTATTGTGATAACCAGAGTTGTATCAAACTCTCTGAAAATCCAGTTTTTCATGATTGGTCCAAGCATATTGATATTTGGTATCATCATCTCAGAGATTGTGTATTGAGGCGGATCATGTTGTTAGATTAAATTCCCATAGAGGAGCAAGATGCTGACATCTTGACAAAGGCATTGCCAGGATGTAAATTCAAGTTTCACAGAGACAGCTCGACAGGATCGGGGTAGTTGATAATCCTTTTCTTTTTGAGAGGGAGTGTTGAGAAATGGCAACAAGAAATTCCAATTTAATTGTCCTTGAATTAAACTGTGAATTAAATTTGAATTCTATTCTCATAACAACTTAAAGTTAGTTAATTAAGTTTATTAAACTTACTTAACATAGGAAATTTGAGTTGGAAGTCTTTTTGTCATCATATGTATGTTCTCCCTACTTTGTAGGAGTCTAGTATGAGTTAATTGTGAGTTTTAAAATAGAAGACTCAGTTTCACGAGTCAATTTAGTTAAATTAGTTCTCAAACTGATTGAGAGAACTAATAGTGAGTTAACAGTCAGTGGTGTCACTAATGAACTCCACCAGTGCTACTCTAGTTAACTGAATATTTACTCATTAGAAACTCATGCATGTTGATTTTGAGAAAGACACAATTGAGACTAGAGTGCAGGGACAGTGTGCTATTTATTTTAGATTTTTCTAACTTGCACTGAGAGTGCATGCATTTCGGAATTGATCCTTAAGGGATTGCGCAGTTTTTAGAGGCTTTATTTCCCTTTAAATACAAGTTATCCTCCATAGGAATTACAGATTAGAATAGAGACTTGGAGAGCATGTGAAGAGGCTAAGGTTTGGCCTTGAGCTTGCTTATGAGTTGGATATTGAATTTGTTGAGTGTTGGGATTGTTCTAGAGTGAACAAGCATTGTAGTTTCATCTTGATTTTTTCAATTGATACAAAATAGATAGTGGGGTTTTGAGCTGTGGCTTTCCCTGAATATTTGTTGTGTTTTGTGCCTTTAATTATCTTTCTCTATTGATTATTTTTTGCTCGATGTTTATGGGCTTCCGCTGTAAAGAGTAGAAGTAGATTCTTGTCTCTTTCTTTAGAAAAATTCATTAGCTTGTGAATCTACATGATTTTCTATAATTGTTATCATGCAAGAGGAATCTCATTAACACAAACTGCCCTAGATTCTTCCACATGGTTTTTGAGCTAAGGTTTAGAAGTCAAAGGAAGGGCAGCGAAGGGACATACAAGGATCAATCTTCAAGGGCATCAAAGCAAGTTGAAGGGTTTTGTCGAGATTGAAGGATCAAATCTACAACAAGTAGTCTACAACAACAAGAAATTATGTCTCCACAAGCATCATCAGAAGGTGACCAAAGCCCTCATCAAGATGCTTACAAAGCAAGGTCACTCAAAGGATCTCAAAATCAAAGATCGCCTCATCTTGAAACAAGTTGAAACCCTAGAAACAATCCTAATCTACACTACTAAAGAAGGCAAAGCATATTGAAGAAGAAAAATCATTGTCATCATCTTCAAGGTTATAAAAGCGAGGATCATTTCATTTCCCTAGAAGAAGATCATCCAAGGGAAGGAGCAGATCATGCTCATCAAAAAGGAGAAACCTTTTCCATTGAAGAAAGGATTTCCATCAAAGAGAAGATCATCCAAAAGGAAACTCCAATACATCTTTTCCAACCAGCATCAAAGTGATCAAGTAGAAGAGTTCATCTTCACTTTTCAAGTAAGTATCTTTCATTTGTATAATCAAGTTTGACTTCATGATTGCAAGGAGATCTATGGGTTGTATGGGTCATCAAAATTCCTTGCATGAAATAAGGAGGATTGTCATAATCCTCGTAGATAAATGAAGTCAGTGAACATATCAAGGAAAAAGGTCTCCTTTGAATTCATGACAAGGAACTATTAAAAAAGAAAGGAAACATAAAAGAGATATGTGATCTCTATGCAAGAAGGTTACCTCATTCAACAATTTGTGATCTCTATGCTAGATAGAGAAAGAAAAGTTGTAGGCAAAAGTGTTGAAGGTTAAAGAACTCAAACATTTGCAGAAAGGAAAGGAAGTTTGGTTTAGCTAAGATTCAATACTATGGAAAGACTATGGAAGAAAGCTCATATCACAAGAAAGATGGAGGGATATGAAGAAAAGGGCCAAGGAAAGAGGGAGCAACAGATCTCCACTACAATTAAGATGGTCTTCCTCACAAAAGGGGTCCTATCATAAGCTCCTAAATCTTGTATTATAGATATAACCAAGATAATAAGATGCATCATGGCATCATGGAAGCATTATAAACAAGAGATCGTGACATCACCATGGGAATCATGAAGAAAAAAATCCTTGACACACAAAACATGAAGGATATAGCTCTTGGGAACCTCAATGTACATTGAAGGAAAGAGTCATCTAGGACAAGGCTCATCATACTTCAAGTCAAAAAGGAAACATTTATCAATTGGGGATATACAAGATCCTCAAAATTCTCTGATGGAATCCTCATCAGAGGGTTCACTAATCTAAAGAGGAAGCAAGTGTTTCAACAAGAACTCCAACTTATGGAATCCATGAGATGATGATGTGATGACATGAATCAAATTAAGGGATTGAAGATCTTTTCAACCAAGGAAGCTACTGGAAGAAGTCTCGATGACCTAAAGGTGAAATGAGGTATGTATGCATGTATTTAATTTTATAATGTCATGTCATATGGTTTCACGTAATATAGATCATCACTTCTATCTTAAGAAGCATGATCAAGGGAAAAGGATCTCCTCCTCTGAAAAGATGAAGAAAGGCATAAGTCACACTAGATGAAATCAACATAATATGTCCTCATATAAAGTATGAGGTGGTTGACTACGATTACAGAACTCTGATTAGAAACCCCTGAGAATAGAATGTGTGAGGAAGGAAGAGATCATGAGATATGCAACCCTAATAAAGGCAATCAACATCCAAAAGACCAAGAAGACTTAACTAGGAAATCTCCTAGAATGATATGAAGACTCTGATGGAAAAGATGAAGACCCTTGACAATGGATATCTTTGGGAGATGTGTCAACATGTATGTAGGATGTTGATACCTACAAAAAGATGTCATGATGAAGAGCCATCTAGTAAGGTACGATTTGATTTAATGATATGTTTTGATTTCTTGAATAATATCTGGATAAGTTCATGCAGGGCTACTTACAAGTACAACTAGCATTCATGTGATGGATGGAAGAAGCATGATGAAAAAGAAGTAGTCATATGACGAAGGTTCCAGATATGAAGAAGGCCACTTTCCATGAAGAAAGGAATGACATGATGAACTAAGGAGGAAAGTGATCGATGGTTGTTTCCCTACAAGGAAGAAGCTCAACTAAATTTCATGACATCAAGGAGAAAATTTGATCAAGCAACTGAAGGACCCACGAAGAAGAAGTTGTTGATGTATAGAAGAGTCCCTAGCTAAGAGGGAGCTCTGATAAGTTCCTAATTAAAAGGGAGCTTGGGCAAGTTCCTGATCAGAGGGAGCTTGGGCATATCTTCCCCAGTTGAGAGGGAGAGATAGACACAACATTCTTGTCTTCACTTTGGAAGAAAGAATGGAGGATTGGGTAATCATCTGGCATCCGATTCTCTTTGAGGATGTGTAGGGAATCCAAGACCTTAGTAGGCAAGAAGAACGATATTATTTGAGGGCCGGGAACCTAAGAGAGTAATAGTCTTAGAAGGGAATAATCAGTGAACTCCCAGGTGGGTATCTACCTTGAGATACAATAATGAAGGTGTCTATAGTCATTGGTCTCACCAAAATTGTGTAATGATCTAATGAGAGATAGAGCTATCAGCCAAGGCCTTGCTGTGGAAACAATGTTGGTTACTACGATGCTATACAGATGGGTTACCAATCCGATTCTTCTTATGAGAAATTCTTCATATTGAGAATGACCAAGTACCATTATAAATACCTCCCTAGTTAAGAAGGAGTGTTGAAGAAAATGTAACTAGGTTCGGTATTTACAAATGTAATTTTGATTTTTGTACTTATCAAGAAAAGTAAATATTATTTTTGTAAATTATAATAATGAGTTTCTTTCTCATTCCATAGGTCTAGGAAAGTAAAAGAGTCAAAGACATGTGTAAAGAGCTCTTCTTGAGCATATATGTAATGAATATAAGTATACCTAATGACTAGATTAGCCCTCCAAGACAAGCACAATCCTCTTGAAAAGAGAAACAAAAAAAATGATGTCAAATACAGTCAAGTCAGCCAACAAAACGACATAAAGTCAGTCATGTTAGCTCAAATGAAGTGACACAACACTTCACTGTCACGTCGGCTTATTTATAGAGATGTGACAGCTATAAATAGTCTGCTGAGGTCACCACATAAGCTTAGATTTTCAGAAAAGTATCTGCAACTGCGGATGAGTACAGGAGGTACAGGAAGAAAATTTCAGATAACATTTTTTTGAGGTCTGTTCACAAGTCTATAACTTCGGATGGGGATAGAATCTTGATCTAGTTGCATGGTCACAGTGATACAGTCTTGGCATAGTTGTATCAGACCTCGGTGCAAGGAGAATTTGATTAAAGTCTCATTGAAAGTGCATAAGAAGATACAATCATAGTCTCATGTTAGAAGAAGGATCTTAGGGACATTTTTTCTTGGCATAAACACAGTCACAAAGATCATTGTCTCACAACCTTGATGTGTTCATGATGAAGAGGATTTATGTGATCATCCAGTCTCGGCATACCTACTAAACACAATCATGATCCCAATTGTAATCATGGTCTCGGTGTGGTCTAAAGAAGATCTCGAAGGTAATGCATCAAGGGTTCACTAATGATGCAACCGTAATGATGGTGCAATAGAGATGATCTTAGTAAGAATGCAGTGAAGAATGAACAATGATGAAGCAATATCAATGAACTAAGTACAGATGGAGATATGGTTTAACAATCATACCCCCATGAATATCTCAATTAAGAAAGCATGAATGATGATATCCGTGAAGCAGTAATGATGACAATGATATCAACAACAAGAAGAGGATTGGTGTCTTGATCTTGGAGTGGCCTAGTAGGTCAAGGGCCATGGTCTTGGTATTCATCAATTGGAATATCTATAAGAAGAATTTTGTGCGGGTTTTCCTCTCCAAGAGGGAGAGATTTTGGCCCTGGTAGAAAGCCAAACATCTTGTGTTCTCGTCTATTTGATGAACTAATGAATACACATTCTAGTAATAACTAATGAAGACTATGTTAAGAAGAAAAGTTAAAACACCTCACAAATAGTTATCACGCAAGAAGAATCTCATTAACACTAAGTGCCCTAGATTCTTCAACACTAAGTGTCATGTAGGATTTTCGAGATCATGTTTATAACAAGTTGAGAATTCCCCCTCCACCATAATTTTGGTGTAGCCTTGAGTCTAGGCAATTAATAGTCCCTCTTTAGGGTTTTCAATTTTTCTACATTGTTACTATTATATCCCATAAAGCCTAAATAAATGTAGATAGGGGGTCCCAAATGATCCCTAAGTTACCTCCATAGCCTAACTCACTTTGGTTACCTTTTGAAGCATTGTCAAAATTGATCTTTAGAAAATTGGGGGGGGGGGGGGGAAGGCTCTAGGAGGAGGGAATAGGAATTGTAGCAGGGTGAAGAGAGGGGGAAATCATGAATCTAGGAGTAGGGAACTGACTTTGAAGTAGTAGTGCCTCCTCACCTGAGGCTTTCTAGTCTTGATCTAACCAAGACTGTGCGGTAATTTTTTTCTTTACATTTTTTAAAATTGTGCTCCAAAGAGAGTCATTAGGGAGGGAGAAATTCTTGAATATGCAATGATTCCTCTCTTTCCAAATATCCCAAAGGAGCAGGCCTAGAAGGAGAGTCCATATGCGATTCAAGATATGATTATTAAAAACTTGAGCTCTCTAATTTTCAATGGTGTGAGGTATACTGGATAGGTCATGGTTTAATATCTTTATGCTAGCTTCTAGATCACTCCATAGATTAGTGGAATAGGAGCAACTATTGAAAATGTACTCCACATTTTCATCTTTTTGAAGGCGCAAAGAAAAACGGGAGGGGCACATATGATTTCATTTATGAATGTTATCCCAAGTTATGTTTTTCCCTTGAACTAGGAACTATATAAATTTGGAAGTTTCAATTATAGATTTCTTTGTTAGATGTAGCCCTAGATGGAATATTTTGGCAATTCTTTGAAACTCACTTCTAAGATATAGGTGTCATAGATAGAAAAGGAATTTCTTGGTCCATAAACCCATCACAATTTATTGGCTAAGTTGGATATCAAGTTTATTATTTGTTGAATCTTCCAACAAAATTTTGACCAAGTCTCCTCCATAGGCCTAGGGTTTCACTCCCTTGGAATTAACCATTGTTGCCATGTTTGATCTGAGTTAGAGGAATCCCAATAATATTTGACTTTTTGAAGGACTTAGGAATTCATGGTGAGGTTCATATATATTAAATCATTTTGGTCTCAGAATGTTAGGGGTTGTTTCCATGAGTCCTGCCAAAACATGGATGTATGTCCATCACAAATTTCCCAGAAGTAGTGTTGCTAGATCAAATGCATTCCTTTTTTTGATAGATTCCAAATGAATGATCTTTCTTGAGAGAAGGGAATTCTTATTATCTTCCCAATAGGAATGTGCTTCACATATTTTCTCACCCATATATATTTCCAAAGGTGTTGACCTCCTTAGAGTGAATGCCACAAAATATTGGCTCCTAGAATTGTAGCCAAAGTTGAAGGATCTCTTAGCCCCATACCTCCCTTTAGTTTAGATATACATATCGTATACCAAGCTACAATCACCCATTTTTTTTCCAATTTTTCTCCTACCCACAGGAAATACCATTGTAGGCTCTTGATTGAGTTAAGGATGAACGAGGGAACCATCAAAGCATATCATAAATATATGGGAAAATATTGTAGAACCAAGTTTATGAGGACTAGTATTCCTACCGATTTTAGTCATCGAAAATCCTGGTTGGTTAACTTCTTGTTGAATTTTTTGATGAGATCCTCTCATAAACTGATTTTGAGGGAACTATCCACAAGATTTTCCTAGGAATTTTTTGATTTGAAAAACAAGCATATTTGCAATATGTTTTTGCATTAACCAAAGGTATACTAAAGAAAACAATATGAGATTTAGCTTTGTTTATTTATATCCATGCCCAAGGTGTCATCCACAAATTATAATCCATGCCCAAGGTATCATCCACAAATTGTTGGTGTAATAGAGGGAGACCATTACCAAATAGACACAATCCTTTGATTTTTTTCTCTCTTCAGTTGTCACTTTGAATGTCAGTTGAGACCCTCCATTTCTATAATAAAGAGAAAAGGTTACATTCGATCTCCCTGAAAAATATCATGAGAGGCCAAAAATGGTACATTAGGTGATTTGTTTAGAAAAATAGAGAATAATTTTGAAGAGATAAGGCTCCTGATCCAATAGATCTAATCAGGGTCAAAGACAAAGGTGTCTATAATTATAAGGAGATAGCTCCGATTGAGTTTATCAAATACCTTAGAGAAATAAAGTTTTAGAAGCATTAGAGGTTTCGTGGAGAATTTTAAAGAGTGATTGGTTTCATATGAATCATTATATCATCTAGAATTTGATGCCCATCCATATAGCCAGTTTGTTCCGCTGAAATAAGCAGAGGTAAGATGGGTTTGACGTGATTCACTATTAGTTTGGTGATCATGTTGTAGATTAAATTACACAAATAAATGAGAAAAAAGTAGTTATGGTCCATGACCTTGTGCTTTTGGGATATAAAGTGAAGAAGATAGTCATACGAGCTTTTAGGATGGGTTTTGATCTCCTTGATATCTCCATTTCTTTCCAAATATCATGTCTAATTTTTTACCAATAGGCCCTAATAAAAGTTAGTAGTGAAGCTTTCTAGTATAGGGGCCTTGTTCTAGGGATTATATTTTACTATCTCTTCCACTTCTTTGATAGATATATTTCTTAAGAGAACCTCATTCCGCTCTTTGGTAACTAGAGGAAGAATGTGTTGAACTATTTTTGTGTATAGCCTCCAAGCAGTATGGCTTGGGGTTGGATGAACCAATGCATTAGTAATGTCCTCGTGATTTTTAACTCTGACACTTTCATGGTTTTTTAAGGAAGACATATGGTTGTGGTTTTGATGTTGAAGCATTGAATTGTGGAAGAAAGTAGCATTTCACTCTCTTTCCTTCAACCATCTAATTCTAGATTTTTGCTTCCAAATCATTTCTTCCTATTTCCTTCTTTCTTCAAGCTGAGTGAGAGTATAGACTTCCTCCTTTTATAAGGTTCTATGATCTTCTTGGTGAATTACTTCCTTTTGGATGCATTACATTTGGGTTTCTAGGTTTTATTTGTCCTGAGTGATGTTCTCAAATTTTCCTTAATCCAAATTTCGAGTTGATATTTAATGTGCTTCAGCTTCCTTTGCAGGTGGAACATAACCTATCCTTTCAAGTTGGCTAGTTTGTCCCACCAATCCTTAATGATGAATTGGAAGTTAGGATGTTGGAGCCATTAATTTTCTAGACGAAAAGGTTTATTTCTGGGGTCGGACTTGATTTCAATTTCTAATTTGATTGGACGATGATTTGAGCCATGGATAGGGAGGATAGGAATCTCCATGAAAATGTCCCTACAAATGATATTTTAAGGGATGAGATACCTATATATATCTGAAGCTATTCTCTATAGTTGTTCCAAGTATACGAGCCATTTATGGTGTTGAGGTCAATTAAATCAGAAGAATTTGTGACATCTTGGAAGAGACTGGATTCTACTTCTAACTTTCTAACACCACCCTTTTTTTTTCTTCTAAATAATTTATCAAATTGAGACCCCCCCCCAAGATCCAAAATATTGGGGAGATGTGAAGACGGTGTTTCTTAATGCATTTAAGAAAATGCACCTTGTCTCTAGGTAATGGAGGGTTGTAGATGTTTGAAAGAAAACGAGTTTTTGACGATCCTATGAGCTAAAATTGTATAGTGAGAATTCTGAAAGAGGCAAACATGTTAAATATGGATACCTCTTGAGATTTCCATATGATAGTGAGACCTTTGGATTGAAATTGGGTGTCAAGGGATACTTATTGGAATCTTCGACCCCATTTATATATCAACTTGCATACAACTTCATAGGAAGTTTTAGTTTCATGAATCATCAAGAAGGTTGGATGTTCAATGAGCCCCTTACATTTGAGAATCATTTTCTTGACCTTGAAATTGAAGCCTCTATTATTCTATGATATTATCTTCATGAAGGAGATGAGTTGGTGGATGGTTAAACCTTTGAGATTAACTTTATTCTACCTGAGGTGAAAATAATGTCATCTAGTTCTTCCAAAATTTTGTGATTGCTATTACGACATATTTAATTCTCATCCTTGTGTTGCTTTGTAGTCTCCTTCATAGGATGGAAATGAACCCTAAAGGATTGTAATTGGTTTGTCCTATTAATGCTTTTTGGGCTTGTTGCATTGATTTGAGAATGACTTTGCTTATTATTCTGACTTGATGCTTTAGGAGCGAGTTTGTGTCCTTATCTTTCCATGCCTTAGAAATTAATGGGAGGTCGAGAGCATCCAAATATAGTTCTTTAGTTCCCTCATTATTGTGCAGAAACATAGAATCTTTCTTTGAGAGTTCCTGTAGATTCAGATTCAGCAGTTGTGAGGAGTTAACAGAAGGAACTTTAGAGGATTCTTTGGGGTTTCCAGTATCAATCATGTCTATCTCTTGGGGTTGGGGGGTGCGTAGGAGTTCAGAGGACGAGTTGGGGATTTGATATTTGCAAGAAGTTCAAAGTTGTTGCTGGTAACATGGTTTTTGCGAGAGCGTGTCCATGGGAGGGGAGGCTTGGATACACGACAATGAATAATTGGTCTAAAGAAGCCATCCTGATCTATAGCTATCAATTGTCTTGATAGTAGATATCAATCGACTTAGGAAGGGGCTTTGAGATATTCATATATACACATATGTGAGCATAAGATATGTATCTTTCTTGTTCAGTGACTTCCTAGACTTTGAAAAAATGACCTAGAGTATTTCCAATTCCTACTAATATTTTTTCATCCTAGAATTCTCAAGGGAAGGAGTATATGTAAATCCAAACTCGAGTTTCCATAAAATATTCATTGTCTGGAACAAATCTCCATGTCCAAAACCTAAGATATAATCCTACAGAGTTGAAGAAGTATGGGCCATTTTCAAAAACCCTCATGCGATCTTCCACATTGGAAAAGATAATGGTGAAAATTCATTTTTACCAAAAATGCAATTTGATCTATCCCTTTGGATTCCACTTGTATTAAATCCAATAGGTGAAGGCTTTTCCAAGGGCTAAATGCCTAGGAATTTTTCAATTAAAGCATGATCTATCATGTATTGAATGCACTCCCCAATTCGATTGGAATGCACCTCAAACTTTGGATCTGTGTTTGATTTTGGAAGGCATCTTCCTAGAGGTCTCCAACTGGTTGAAGCTTACCTTGAGGATCCATGCTATTGATCCGAGCTTGGATTTTTTGTAACCTCATCAGGGCGAGGATTAGATAATTTACTGAGGCGATGACCCCCTATAGTAACTTTTATATAGTAGGTAACTTCACTCCCTCCTACATTGTCAACCATGGCGACATGCATTCCAAAGACAATGTTAGCTCGTAGGGAAGTTGGCAAAAAGCTAGGGTAATGTTTTTCTTATTCCAACATTATTTTATTTCTTTGTGATAATATATATTCTTAACACCTAGTATTAGATCCGGATTAGATATTATATGAGACAATCATGAACACAATAAGGTGGAATGTAAATTGAGTTTGGATATATCCATTGGTGTGTCAATAGGTTGGTTCAGAAGGGATCAATTTGATGCATTTAGTAATAATGAAGCATGGAGTTGCAAGCATGAAGCTAAATCTATCATTAGAGGAAATTTTATCCTAAAAGTGGCCTCCTAAGGAAAAATAATAAAATAATAGTTAAAATAATAAAATAAGAGTTGTGAATTTTGGAGGGAAAAGAAGAAAACTATTTTATTTTAATTGTATTTTTGGCTTATCTCCTTAGAGAATTACTCAAATATCAAGTTTAGACACTCGTTGGATGCAGAATTAGATTCCACATCCAATGAATACCCATTATGCATACTTTTGAGAAGACCCACATTGATAAAAATTGAATATACATTAAAAAAGTATGTTCAACACATTTTTTAATGCATCTTCATTTTTTTTATCAGTATGGATCTTCTCAAAAGCATACATAATGAGTACTTGTTGGATGTGGAATTTGATTCTGCATCTAACGAGTTTTTACACTTGAAATTTGAGTAAACCTATAAGGTGATAAGCCAAAAATATAATTAAGAAAAGTAATTTTTCTTCTTTTCCCTCCAAAATATTTACATGTACCTCTTTTTTAATTTAAAGGATTTTCATTGGTTTACATATTATGATAGAAATTTCATGGGCACTTTTAGGCTGAAATTTCCATTAATGTCCCTCGATGCAAACCTAAAACCCAAGGATTTGCAAGCTAAAATTGCAAGATGAAGTTGTACAACACAAGGTGGAAGAGGTGCTAGTCAAAGAAACAATTGCTATTCCCATAGTTTTAGAGGCAATAACAACAATAATTAAAAAATAAAAATCTTTGGATATTGAAATATTTAAATTACATGTAAATGGGCATAGACATAGTTAGGCGTGTGTACCATTGGTAAAGTTTGGAGTGATAAGGGGCATGTGGGATTTATGGATGCTGTGGTGATAAGCTTTGAATTGGGTTGGATAAGGACAATTTTCCCAAGTCAAGTTTTAAGGGGGGTTGTTAGGTTAATGTGACACAAAAATGAGTCGAAGATTTTGAGGCTCATGGTTTTTTGTGGCCCATGATATGTTTCCCATAGTATTGCATGTAATGAAGCTTATAAATAAGATTAAAATATTCCCTTGTAATATGTTAGAAGTGAACAATCATTGAGCTCACCAGGCAGTTAGCTTGGTTAGATTTAATCAAAGGATAATCAAAGATCTTTATGGTTGACTTTTTCACAATAAAATTTTGTTGTTGTTGTTGTTGTTGTTTTGGATGTATTTACTTGTATTTTATTTATCTTTCTTTACTCATATTCTTAACAAAAATAATAATATAAATTATTATATATGTAAAATATGATTATATACTTTAAAATAAATTAACCAAACCATGATTACAACAATTTCATAGAGAACAATGATAAGCTTCTTGGAGAGTTGCATGTATGTTATTTTCATAGGGCGCCAGAATAGTGAGGTTCTCCATTTTAAATTTCCTCTTCTTAAAACTAAATTGCACCTTTATATTTAAATTCACTCGAGTGAAAAAAAAGTACCTCTAATTTAAATTCCTATTCGATGCTAAGTAACTTTAAATTTGAATTGTCATTTTAAATTCATGATGATGATGATGATTAACGCCCATTAAGACCTATATTGCCTACCAGGCCTTAAGAAGGCAAGAGATTAAATAGAACTCTTTAACATTTTATTTCTATGCTAAAAAATAAGTGAGAGAAGCACTCCTAGATCACCATAGTTTTGTTGAGTTAAAAAGGTCAATAAGGTTGGTAGTGTGATAGATATTTGGAAAATTAGATTGAATGTGAGTATAAGATGGACAATCTAAGAGAGAGTGATTTTTATCTTCAAACCTCCTAGGACTGCACAGGTGACAAACTCTTCAATCCCATGGTGTTTTAGGAATTGACCAATGCCTAGTTTCACTATGAAGCTCATGACAATTAGTTCTAATCTTCGCAATGTTCAATTTACTCTTAACACTACTCAAGACAAAGAGATAATTTTGATTTTCAAGATTGAGGTTAATCACTTCCTTATAATATTGTAGTTTCCTTTCCCCCCTCAAATGTTGAAATATGGCAACAAGAATATTCCAATTTAGTTTGTCCTTGAATTAAATTGTGAATTAAAATCAAATTTAGTCTTAACAGCTACTTGGAAATAATTGATTAACTCATTTTGAATTAATTAGTTGGAGAAATTCAAGTTAGAAGTCTTTCTAAAGTCATGCAAGAGTTATCCCTTAAATTAAGGAGATAAGATTGAGTTATATTTGAGTTGTAATTAGTTAACTCAGTTTACTAAATTAAGTCCAGTTAAATTAGTTCCAAACTGTTTGAGGAACTATTGGTGAGTTAACAGTTAGTTAATGCATGCATGCACTCAACTAGTGCTACTCTAGTTAATTGAAGATTCCCTCATCAGAAACTCATGCATGTCTATTCTGAGAAAGACCCAGTTGAGATTAATTTCAAGGACAGTGTACTATCAGTTGCATATGTTTTCCTATAAAGAAAACTCATGCATGCAGTCAAGGCATCACATTCCTTGAGGATTGTGCAGTTCTGGCAGTCTATGAGAGAGATCATCCACTTGGTGAGGTGAAGATAATCCACTAGGAACAACGCAAGGAAATAGGAGCTTGGAGGGCAAAGAGGAAGGCTTGAGAGAAGCCAAGATTGCCTGTGACCATCTGTGAGGATTATACTGAGAGCTGGCTAGCTGTGAGAGCTATGGCTTTGTATAATTCCTATGTATTTCCACCTGTATGATAATACAATAGTGTGGGGCTTTTAGCCGAGGCTTTCCCCAAAGTATTCTCATGTGTATTGTGTGATTGATTCTTCTTCTTCTAGTTATATTGTTCAACTCGATCTTTAAGCTTCTACAAATTGATAGTAGAAGTAGGTTATAGTATTCTGCTTTGATTTATATTGCATTATCAGGTTAACCTGCACCAGTAATTCTACATGGTATTGGAGCTGTGAACAATATACTGAGAAGAGAATTCGAAGTTTGAAGTTCAGGGTTGTAGGTGCAAATCGAATTCATATCATACTTCAAGGTTGGCCAATGGCATTCTATGGCTTGAGACTCGAGTATGCCTTGGAAGGTAGCTCGAATTACATAGCATGGAAAGATAGAATGGAGGTTGTATTAGAAGACAATGGCTTGAAGGAATTCATTGATCAATAAATCCCAAAGCCAACTTCAACTAATGCACAAGAGTTGGCTGAGTGGAAGAAGTGTGTGGTGAAGGCGAGATAGATCATCCTTGAGGGAGTTCGAGACCATATTGTCTCGAGTCTCCATGGGAAGGATACTCCATTTTCAATGTGGAAGACATTGAAGGACCTCTACCAGAACAGTAGTGACCAGAGGAAATTGGTGCTCAAGGATAAGCTTCGAAGAATCAAGATGGAGAAGGGCGATACTATTTCCACATATCTGAATAAGCTCACCACCTGCAGAGATGAGCTTGGCAGTGTAGGAATAACTACTACCGATGATGATATGGTGAGCCTCACTCTCCTTGGCCTTCCAAAGAGTTGGAATAACTACCATGACTCTATGAATGGAAGGGAGAAATTGCCGGATTGGGAACGACTGTGGTCGGATCTTATGCAGGAGGAGATCAGGAGGATCACATGAGATGGTTCTTCATCCAAGAATGATGATGAAGAAAAAATGGCCTTAGCAAGTAAGGCAAGGAAAGAGAAGGGGAAGGCTTCCCATTCCAAATCAAATTATTCTCATGGAGGGAAGAAGGGTGACATGTCTAAAGTAAGATGCTTTAATTGTCACGATATGGGACATTATGAAACTAATTTCTCATCGAAGAAGTCCAAGAAGGGATCCTCAGAAGGATCAGAAGGTGAGGCATTAGCCTCTCAGTTCGAAATGGACTTTACCCTCATTGCATACATGGTGTCATCGATAATGGGTTGTGTCTGGTATCTTGACAGTGGAGCCTCATTCAACATGACCAGTGATAAAAGTTTATTTAGTGCCTTGGAGGAGAAAGACCTCAAGATGCGCCTAAAGATGGGTGACGATGGAAGGTATAGTGTTTTAGGAGTGGGCACAATTTCTTTTCGGAGGGAGTATGGAGCTCCTCTCATCTTGAAAAATGTGATGTATGTGACTGGACTGAAGAAGAACTTGGTATCGGTCGCGATGTTGGAGGACAAAGGCTACAATGTTGTCTTCAGTAAAGGAAAGGTGTTCCTAAGACACATAGCCACGGGTCAGACCAAGAGGATAGGGATTTGGGTGAAGAATCTATATAAACTAGATGTAGATGATTATGTAGCATTGAGTACAAAAGCAGAATTGGTGCAAAGCCAAGACTTTGGCGAGTTGTGGCACAGGTGGTTGGGCCATTTACATCATGGGGATTTGAAGATAATGTAGCAGATATCTACAGGACTTCCCAAAGGTAAACTTGAGCAAGTTGAGACATGCAAAGGTTGTACCTTAGGAAAGTACACCAAGTCTTCCTTTCATGATCGAGACAGTCAAGCAGAGGCTATCATAGAGTGAGTTCATATTGATTTGTGTGGACCATTCTTGATGCCATCCACATTGAAGAAAAGGTATTATGTGATTTTCAGTGATGACTATTCTCGTAAATGCTGGATTTATTTCATGCAGAAGAAGGACCAAACTTTCACAAAGTTTTGTGAGTTCAAAGCTTTGGTCAAGAAAGAGTTAGGAAGAATATCAAGGCCTTGGGAAGCGACAACGATGGAGAATATGTCTCTCAAGAGTTTAAGGACTTCTGTGCAGCGGAACGAATTAAATGAGAGTTGATGGCACCTCATAACCCACAACAGAATGGGGTGGCTGAGAGGAAGAACAAAACTATTGTAGGGGCAGCACGGGAAATGCTGCATGACCAAGGCATACCACTTCACTTGTGGGCTGAGGCATGCAACACAATGGTCTATTTGCAGAATAGAAGCCCACATCGCATACTTGAGATGAAGACACCAGAAGAAGATTTCTCCAGTAAGAGACCAGATGTGGGTCACTTTAGGATCTTTGGCTCATAGGTATATTGTCATGTGACAAAGGATGCATGGAAGAAGCTTGAGCTGACAACAGAGTTGTGGATACTTGTGGGCTACACTGATACACCTCACAATTATCGAGTGTACTTGCTTACTAGTTGGAGGACAATGGTTCACAGAGATCTCAAGTTTGATGAGCAGAAGGCCATGCGAGTTTCCCTTGAGAGGGAGCTCCAACTATAGGTTGTGGAGGAATTATTGGTTCCTAAGGAGGAGGAGCCTTAGACTGATGTGGAGCAGCCGCATGCAGAGGTTACAGAAGTGGAGACATCCACTCAAGCAGAGTCTTCCAGAGATGGATGGAAGCGCACAAGAGAAGCTGACAGATTGTTGGAGGATGCGAGAGAGAATGTGGGAGCACCATCTTCTCAGCACAGATAGAGGAGGTTACCTGAGAGGTACATTGGATACATGTCCCTTGCTGGGGAATGTGTTGAGACCGAGCCATCTTCCTTTGAGGTAGCAGTGCAACAGCCGATTTGGGTTGATGCTATGGTGGAGGAGTATGACTCCATAGTTCATAATAGTGTTTGGGATGTGGTTCCGAGACTAGAGAACAAGATAGTTGTGAGTTCTCGTTGTCTTTACAAGGTAAAGCAAGCTGCTGATGATGGGAGCATCATGTTGCTGGAGTATATTTAGATAGAGGAGCAAGATGTTGACATTTTGACAAAGGCATTGTCAAAGTGTAAATTCGAGTTCCATAGAGACAAGATCGCGGGTGGGGGGCAGATAATCCATTTCTTGTTGAGAGGGAGTGTTGAAATACGACAACAAGAGTATTCCAATTTAATTTGTCCTTGAATTAAATTGTGAATTAAAATCAAATTTAGTCTTAACAGCTACTTGGAAATAATTGATTAATTCATTTTGAATTAATTAGTTGGAGAAATTCAAGTTAGAAGTCTTTCTGAAGTCATGCAAGAGTTATCCCTTAAATTAAGGAGATAAGATTGAGTTATATTTGATTTGTAATTAGTTAACTCAGTTTACTGAGTTAAGTCCAGTCAAAATTAGTTCTAAACTGTTTTAGGAACTAATGGTGAGTTAACAGTCAGTTGATGCATGCATGCACTCAACTAGTGCTACTCTAGTTAACTGAAGATTCCCTCATCAGAAACTCATGCATGTCTATTCTGAGAAAGACCCAGTTGAGATTAATGTCAAGGACAGTGTACTATCAGCTGCATATGTTTTCCTATAAAGAAAACTCATGCATGCAGTCAAGGCATCACATTCCTTGAGGATTGCACAGTTCTGACAGTGTGAGAGAGATCATCCACTTGGTGAGGTGAAGATCATCCACTAGGAACAACGCAAGGAAATAGGAGCTTGGAGGGCAGAGAGGAAGGCTTGAGAGAAGCCAAGATTGCCTATGAGCATATGTGAGGATTGTACTGAGAGTTGGCTAGCTGTGAGAGCTAAGGCTCTGTATAATTCCTATGTATTTCCACTTGTATGATAATACAATAGTGTGGAGTTTTTAGCTGAGGCTTTCCCCAAAGTATTTTCATGTGTATTGTGTGATTGATTCTTCTTCTTCTAGTTATATTGTTCAACTCGATCTTTAAGCTTCCGCAAATTGATAGTAGAAGTAGGTTATAGTATTCTGCTTTGATTTATATTGCATTTCGGGTTAACCTGCACCAGTAATTCTATATCAAACTCTTTATTTCCCCACACTTTATCCTTAAATTTGGAAGTAATAATGTTTTTAATATTATTTTAATTCTTCAAGATGATCTCCTCCTTTATTACCCAATGGTTTAGCCAAGACTGGGCATCCTTTTGCCACCGTCGCTTGAGTCAAAGGTGGGGTTATAGCTAGAGTTAGAAGAAATTTTAGGAAACCTCTTGGCATCCGTGTTGTATAAATTCTTATTATACATAAGATACATAGTCATAGTCATGCTTTCAATGGGGGAAACACTTGCTTCAACCAGGAGGATAAGGTAAGGAGTATTTTCTTTAACATTGAGGTTATAGGTTATAAAATTCTTTTGCATTTATTTAATCCTCCATGACTCTATGGATATACTGCAACCCCAAACCTCACATCAATATAAAATAATAGGAGTGACAAGAGTCTCAAAGAGGAGGTTATTTTTATCCCAAATCCAAAGATATGTCAACTTACAATTGTTTTCAAGCCCATAGTAATATTTCCAACCTTCATTTATCCTTTTCTCAATGTTGTAATTCCAATTGAGCTTATGATGGATATCAATTCCCATATATTTGTAATAAGGAACTTCCTCCAAGGAATTGTTGTCATAAACGAAAGTAACATTGGTGATTTTTTTGGATTTAATTGTAATGAATTTAGTTTTGTTAGTATTTAAATTCATATCCATCTTGCAGCAAAAATCTTGGAGGACTCTGAGCTGCTTGCTGAGATTGTAATGGATCCTTGTCAAAAGAATAATATTGTCAACATAAAGGAGAAGAGTTATGACCATACTAGTGAGCGTGGGGCCAACACAACCTGCATCCTCCAAACATTCTTCTAGCTTATCAATGTATATGCCAAAAAGGGTAGGGGATAAGGGCCACCCTTGCTCAAATCCAATATTGCATTTAATTTTGTCTAACCAAACCCTCAATGGTCTTAAGGTTGGATATAAAATTATCGTATGGCCTTATCGCAAAAACCCTTTACTCGATAGGAACCATTTTCTCTTCTAGCCTCTTCCATAACTTTGTTTTAGGATTGGTGTCAAAATATTTTCTAAAGTTAAGAAAAAAACAAAAGAGCTCACTTTTATTATTATGTCATTCCTTTGCAATTATCCTAAGAGTAACAAGATGTTCCATAGTTGAATGATATCTCCTATACCCAACTTGGCCTTTATCTCTTTAAACATGGCTTTCAAGCCAAAGGATAATCTTCTTTTCCAAAATAAACCTATACATCTTGGCTAAAATGTGGCTAATCATAATGGTCTTGTAATTAGAAGAAATGCTTTTATCCCCACTTTTAAAGATAGATACAATAAGTCTCTGCATCCAAGGATTAGGGAATCCTTTCTTCACTGCTAAATTAAAGAGCTTATGTATGTTTGGGATGAGAATAGATTATCCCATTTAAAAAATTTCAGCTTGGCAACCTTCAATGTCGTTAGATTTCCCATTAGTAAGCTTCTTAAACCCAAATTAAATATCTTCTAAAGAAAATATATCATCCTCTATAGGGGAATTCAAAATGGTTTCCATGGTGTTAGGGGATTCATAGAGGTTTTTATGGTTAATATTCTAGTTCTTTAGGGGAATTAAATTATTTTCTTTAGTCTTATGAATTAAAATTTTCCTCCAAAACTTTCTAGGATCAGACTTAGAGAGGTATGATAAATCAGTCTTGCTTTCTACTTATATAGTATCTTTTATTTCTTTTAATAAGAGACTTGTACATATTTACCTTATCAAACTTTAAGGTTTCGTTAGGAGCATCCTTAATTGCTTTTCTAGCAATTTTGCAATCATTATCATACTAAAGGTTGGTAGTTCTAGTATTCTTTTTATATGGCAGTGGTTCGAGAACTTGTTAATGGTAGCAAATAGAGTTGTAGTAAAATTATGATAGAGTTTTTCAATGTTATCCTTATAATTTAAGAGGTGTAAATTGTTATTTAAATTTTTTTAGAAGAAAACCATTTTAATCTTTTCAAGAAATAGGTGGCTTTGACTCTCCCAATTCTCATGCATGAGCTTTCTTTGCATGGAAATTTTCATAGTTAAGGATAAACATCTATGATTAGAGTTAGGCTCATGGTCATTGAAGAGGTCAAAGGTTATAATTTGGTCAGAAACATGGATATCAAATATCACATAATCCACAACGCTACTTCCAAGCCCATGGATAAAAGTCATTTGGTTGAAGTTTGGCCATTTGATTACACCATTGCAAATTATAAGGACTTGAGAACTACGAAGTTTGACTAACTCAGTACCAAATGGATTCTTAGTTAGGTCATCAGAGTTTCTCTTGAATCTATTAGATAAATCAAGGCTCTCATCTAGCTAGGGAGGATTAGGCTTTGAATCATTACTTAGAAGAATAGCTTGGTTAAATTCAATTATAGCATTAAAGTCTCCTAAGAAGAGGATATTACTTTCATTCCTTAGACTATGAATATCCTACTCTAAGGTATTATAACAAAAATTCTTATTTAGATTGTTTTTCCTTTTAAAAGATAGATTTGATAGGTGCAAAATAACAATTTGCGATATAAATCTTCTTAGCATTAATGTCAAAGATTTCGATCCAAATGTATTGATTGATGGGGTCTATCTTATGAATTCAATTGTGAGGAGAGACACTATTTTTTTATATAACGAACTGTTCCTCCCATTCCCTTACGAGGGGATTTCTTGTTCCAAGTTAACCACAAAATGGATCCATCAATGTGAGGGACCTTAGACTCATCATGGTCTTGAGTTTCAACTAAAAAAATAATATCAATTTCTCTCGAGATCAAACATAACAAATGACTTTTACGCCATGGAAATCCACGATGATTCCAAGAGAGGATCGAAGTGTTCCAAATTCATATTTACCACTATGCTTTTGGTCTCTATCCCTGATAATAACTTTCCTATTTCTAATGATTTCCCATTTACCTTGCTTTTTGACTTCCTTTACCTTTTGAACCTCCTTCCTTAATTCAACCTGGTATGCTAGGATGAAGTCTTCATTTATAAATATTCTTGTTCCTTTTAGGTTGGTGATTTACTAAGTATGGAAAATTTATAGTCATTACAACTTACTCTAACACGAATGAATATATTTTTATGCTCGAGTATCTTTCCCAATCTTCTTACTTCTATGAGATAAGTTGTTTCAATTTGTGACTTATTTTTTAGTTTTTCTTTTACTATGTCTAAGGTGTCCTATCTTTTATACTCACAATTATTAGATTCAAGGCTATTTTATTACAATCATGATCTAGCTTAATTATCTTGTTCATTTCCTCTTTGATGTCTAATTTATTATTTGTACTACCTAGGCCATACTCTTATTTAGTTTTTCTTTTAACTCTTTGATCTCATTTCTCAAAGTGTTAATTTTTTCAATATTGATTGTTTCTACTTTTCCATTTCTTGTATCCTATCTTCCATTATTTTTAGCCGATTCTTGAACCCTAATATTTTATTTTCTAATAGTTTGAATTTTGTCTCAATCATTGTAACTAATTCTATTTTATGTTCTATTTCTCTTTCTTCTCTAATTTTTTTTCTTTCTATTAAATCGAAATGGTTATAAAATCTTTCTAGAATAACTTTGCTCGACCTTCCTTTGCTAAATTGAAATTTTGACATATATAGTAAAGTACTCATAATTAAAAAAATATATAAAAAAAAAAGAAAAAATTGAATTTATGCATCTAGGTTATGAATAATAATTTCAGTAATTGAATAAAACAAATTTCCAATGGAATAAAAAAAAACTATAACATTATATAAGCCTCCAATTAATATATTTCAATCCACTGTAGAATAAAAAAAATCCAGAGTAAAAGAAATCGAATGCAAAATATTACAAATATCCCTCACATAATCTTACCAACATGCACCCACTACAAAATATTATGAACATCGATTGCAGAGTAAAAGAAATCCACCACAGATATTCACTCCATTGCAGACCACCTAAAATTTCACTCATATACACCATAATTGCTTTTAAATTTAAATTTATTTTGATTTTGAAAATATATTATTTTTAATTTAAAATCAATTATTTATAAAAATTTAATAAAAATAAAAAATCATCTTCCAAACTTGGAATTGTATTTTCAAAATTTTCTCAATCCTTTATTTCTCTTATTATCTAAATTTTGGTAAAAAAATCTAAATAATAAAAATTATTTTCCTAATGTAGAATTAGTTTTTGGATATGATTATGTTTTTTAGAGTAGAAATATCTAATGTTTTGGGAAAACACTTCACCTATTATTAGGGATTAGAAGCAAAAAAAAATCATAAGCAAAGGAGAAGAGAAACTCAACCAAGTTATAAGAAAAATGTCAAGAAAGAAATGATAGGAAAAAATATTGAAATAAGCCATAACGGGAGGAAATAACATTATTAACACTAATATTATTAATATTAGAATTTTAATTATTATTATAATTTAGGATTTATAATATTAATATTAATATTATTCTTATACTACTACTAATAATAATAATAATAATAATAATAATAATAATAATAATCATAAAGTTGAAATAATAATTATTGCACATATTATTGATTGATATTTTAAACTCATTATCCATGGTCTCTCTCATAAACTTTCCTTTTACTCTCTTGTTTTGACTATTTCTTTTACTTCTTTTTCTTCTTCCTTTCCTTTCCTTATCCTTTCCTTGTAATTCTAGTGATTTATTAATTAATTGATTAATAACAATCTTTCACCCATAATAATACTTCTAATAATTTAAACACATTTATTAATCATCATCATCATCATCATCATTTTAAATTTATTTATTCATTTTCGGTCTTTAAAATATGTATAATTCTTAATAATATTATCATTAATATTATAACTATATTGATTATATTAGCCTTATTATTTATAAGTATAATAATAATATAACCAATAATAATAATATTATTATTACAACTTTCTTTAGATTAACATTTAGTAGTTAGTGCCTGTTCGATCGAGCCTTTTTAAACCATTTGATCAAGCACTTTGGATGTTAAAACTATAGCTCAATTGAGGGTTAAAAACAAACCATTCATCAGGTGTTAAAATGATAGCTCAATTGAGGGTTAAAAACAAACCATTGATCGAGCTAGCCCTTTTTTTTATTATATAAATATGACTTCCATGGTCTACGGGGGCCATTTATATAGATAGTAGGTAAATTAGGAGATCGACCAAGAGTGTGACAATGCAATTGGAACATGTAGCGTTCAAATCAATCTCGTCAATCACCTTGCCAATGTCCCAGAGGCTCAAATGAAGGTGGGTATTCTATATTTTGTTTTTCTTATTTTATTTTTTCTGTAAAATTAAAAAAATTAATTATAAAAAAAAACCCATGTACAAAAACCATGAAAACCAATTAATTTAGAAAAAAAAAAAAAAACCATACAAAATCCATGAAAACCACAAAAAACAACTTAGAAAACACTTAGAAACCACAAAAAAAAACTATAATTTAGGTTTTAAATTTGTTTCTTACTTGCAATGTTTTGTTTATTAAATACATATTTTCTAATTTTGAATGGTAATTATATTTTTTTCTAATTATTTTAGGTTTTAAAGTTTTTCTTTCGGGATTTTGTGAAATAATTTTTTAATTTCTTTCTTATTTAAAATGCATTTTAAATTTCTAACAAATTTGACCAAAAATATACCCAAAAAAAAAAAAAAAAACCAACTCTAACAAATAAATAAGTAAATTTGGAGCCTAATATTTACATGATGAATATAGTTTCTTTTGAACTTCTACTTATAAAATAAAAAATTTTGTTTTATTTTATTGTTTTAAATTTAAATTAATTTATATTTTAAATATTTTTTTAACAATTTTTTTTTTTTTTTTAATTAATTTATATTTTAAATATTTTTTTAATTAATAAATATAGTACGATAGTTGAATTGAGGCTTTTGTGATCCATAATATTTGAAAGAATAGAAAATCACATGTAGACAGACATTTGTCGACGCGTTTCGAACCAACTAGTGTGGTTCATCGTCAGAACAAGTTGAAGAAACAGATCCAGCTTAGCATGATAAATAGTCTGAGTTAGCATGATAAATAGTCTGAGCAGAGTCTCCAACGGCTAAATTGACTAACGGCTAGTTTTGACCTTAGGACCCAGGTCAACTTATTATTTATTAATTTAATATTATTATTATTATTTTTTTATGGAAATAAGTTAAATTAGGTAAAAATGGTTGGTTTTTAAAAAAGGAATTTATTTATTTATTTAAATTTAAATTTAAATTAATATATATATATATATATATATATATATATATATATATATATATAATATTAGGTTATTAAGATAAAAGTTAGGATTAATAATTTCAATGGTTAGTTTGAAAAGATAATCTATTTATTTATTCAAATTATTTAATAATTATTATTGATATATTTTAGTTAAAATCATAATATTAGGTTGTTAAGTGACGAGTATTTTATTCAATAATAATTTAATGATTAGTTTATTTTTATTATTATTATTTATGGAAAAAATAAAATAATTTTAATAGTAGGTTAAAGAAGTAATTTATTTATTTGTTTAAATTATATATATATATATATATATATATATATATATATATATATATATATATATATATATATATATTATTAAAGTTATAATATTAGGTTATTAAGATAAAAGTTAGGATTAATAAGTAAAATAATTTTACTGGTTAGATTAAAAAGATAATTTATTTATTTATTTAAATTATTTAATAATTATTATTAATATTTTATATATATATATATATATATATAAATTAATCTTAATATTAGGTTGAGAATAATAATTGTTAATGGTTAGTTTTTTTTAATAATCATATATATATTTTAAGGTTAGGATAAAATAAATAAATTAATCTATGATTAGTTTAAAAAGGTAATTTATTTATTTAATTAAATTATTTATTAAATATTGTTAATATTATATATGTTATAATATTAGGATGTTAAAAAGAAAAAAAAGAAAAAAAAAAAGAGAATAATAATAATAATAAAAATTCTATATATATAAAAAGAGCACAAAAAACAAGGAGGGGGCAGAAATAGAATCCAACACCTACTGATTTTCCAACCATCATCTCTATTGAGATTGCTCGGCCTCTTCTCAATCTCAATAGCTTCCCTCAATTTACGATGGTGGAACTGAGCAACTTTGGCAACAACCTTGGCCTCCTCAATGCACACCTGATGCTTGGTCTTTTCCACATGCTCAGCTAATGGTGAAGACTTGGATCTCCCATGTCTTAGGTCGGCCGCATGTTCGCAGATCCTTTGATGGATGGAGCGTCCTGTTTCCCCAATATAGGGGGTCCCACAAGAACAAGGGATCAAGTAGACACCCTTCATGTCCTTAGGGTTAACGGGATCTTTCACTGATCGGAGGGAATTGCGAATGGTGTTGAGGGGACTAAAGGTTGAGGGAATATTCCATAAAAATAATAATAATAATAAAATTAATAATAATATTAAATTAATAAATAATAAATTGACCTGCGTCCTAAGGTCAAAACAAGCCGTTAGTCAATTTAGCCGTTGGAGACTCTGCTCAGACTATTTATCATGCTAAGCTGGATCTGTTTCTTCAACTTGTCCTGACGATAAACCACATTAGTTGGTTCGAAAAGCGTTGACAAATCTCTGTCTACATGTGATTTTCGTTGAAGTTGTTCTTTCAAATATAGTACGATTCTAGTGTTAAAAATAAAATATTAATATTTAAAGTTAAAAATCTAAAAACCAAATTTTTGTTATATATATAAAACATCATTTCACTGTATATAATTTTTTTTTAAACTTAGTTATATATAATTATAACATATAACATAACTATATTTAACTAAGACCTCACATAGTTATATAATATATATAAAATATAACATAACATAATTTTATAATTACTTAACCTAACATAAAATTATTTTATATATATATATATAGATAACAAAATATTTAACTTAGTTATATATAATTATAACATAACATATATATAACATAATTATATTTAAATATTATTTAACTATAACACCATATAACTATATATTATATATAGTTTATAACATAATATAGTTTTATAACTAATGGTTCATAACATAACTTGTTATTTAACATTTAAAACATAACATAAAATTAATTAACATAACAAAGTTTTATATATATATATAAACATAGTTCATAACTATATGACTATATATTAAGGAATTTAGACTTCTGTGATCCATAACATTGTCTGGATATCTTCGGCAAAATCACATAATCAATCTTTTGTCGACGCGTTTCGAACCAACCAGTGTGGTTCATCGTCAGGACAAGTTTAACCACACTGGTTGGTTCGAAACGCGTCGACAAAAGATTGATTATGTGATTTTGCCGAAGATATCCAGACAATATATGACTATATAATTATAAATATAACTTTTTATATATTTAATTATTATAAAATTATAACATTTCATATATATAAAACTAAATAATTCCTAATATAATTATATAACTAGATATATATATATTATAACTATATATATAAATTAATTTGAATATATATATATTTCTTAACAAAACATAACATAATGTAACATGTATTGTGCATAACTATAATATTTAACATCTAGCATAATTATTTAAAATATAACACATATATAGTATTTAACACATAACTCTATATAAGTTCATGTTTCGACCATGCATCATTGATAGATACATTAAATTCATTATGACAAGTATGTTTGGTCTAGTGAATAAAAGTATCTGGATTTTTTTTTAAATTTGTACCATATTGTTCATTATGTAGTGTGTTATACAAAAAACATTGTTTTCATGTGCTTGCACCTAGTACATGTCGTGTGTCTAAATCAACCATTAAGAAATTAAAGTATATTGTAGTATTTGGTTGGCGTGAAATTTTATTAGTTTTGTAAATAAGTTTATTTCAATCTTTTACATATATACTTACATATTTATGTGCTATGAATAAAATGCATTATTTAGAAACGAGGAAAAGTGTGAAGGAAAATGTGATCACTTTTTTTGATTGTATTTACATGGATCTCAATACTTTAGTTGATAAATTATCAATAAATGAACTCCAAAGTTTATGACTTCAGGTTGGATTATTCTACTTGAGTTTAGAAATGGTTTTTTTGTCAACATTTTTTCTTGGATTAGTTTATATGTATTATATATATATTATATGTAAGATGTTGAGACATCCTAAATACGTGCCCCAATTGCAGGCTATTGCAGTGTGAGAGGTTTTGTTATACTTGGTTAGGCTCATGACAGATCACGTAGCCCACTGAGAGTTCACGTTCTCCTCATAATCCTGCCTCCGACACCAGTCAAAGTGTCAAAGGCAATGTTTTTGCCTTTGTTGATGACCATGCTACATCTAGTGGACCTTCTTCACCCATTTTAGGTACTCCTGCATTTTTAAATCCTATTTAAACTTTATGTGTTTATGTATTGAAATTGTCATTACTTTTTAAATTGTCTTCAACTGATGTGTTTGAATTTAATGTATATGTTTTTTTTTTGTAAATAAGATACAATATATTACTTGGTAAACTAACAGATTACAAAATTTGCATTGTGTGGGAAAGAGAACCCGGTACAAGACCCAACCAAAATACTAGAGTTGGTCATAACAAAAGTGAGTTCTAAGTACAAAAGTGGGAACTGCGGAGCCCTCTTTACAACATTCTCAAAATTGAGAGTATATAAGCTGAGAGAGGAGAAGGAAGCTTTATCGCGATCGACCACACAGATTTTGTTTTCCTTCACGATAGAAAGCCTTTAGCGGAGGGAGAAAAACATACACCAAGGAAGAAGATCAGGGAAGGAAACTGACAACATCACTCCTGGTTGGTGGTGACCCGATCCTCATCCAAATGAATGGGAGTCTCCCGAGAGCTTCACTCATACTGCACAGTGGTGATTCGATGACTCGTGGAGGCCCCAACGTCCTCTTTTTTGATGCTCGGGGATCCTTCAGCAGTTGAATGGACCTTTGTGGTTGAATTTTTCTTGATGACAATATAATTCGGAGCATCCCGAGTGATGAATCTGCAGTGGTGGATAGCTTCAACATACATTACAAACTTTTTTGTGAGCCGGTCAATCTTTGTTTCCAGAACCTTGGTGCACTCCTCTTGTTCTTGCATAGCAAGCCCCATTATGGTCTTCATTTGCCACCATGTTTCAATAGAACGCGTGTAGAAGTTTTCGCGTGCCCGGGTGAAATTAGGGTTCGAAATCCAAGTAAATTCGATGTCAACCTCCTCACTGGTGACCTATCTACAGAGAGCATTTGCTTGGGCTTCTAAGTTTGAAATTCGTTGTTGAGTTTCCAGATTAATAGTCACCACGTAGCATGAAGCTACGCGCGTTGTAGATGTTTATGTGCGAGTGGTAGGGGGTGGGCCTAGGGAGTTCCAGCGGGAACTAGGACCAGTAGTGGAGCAATTCCTCGAGGCCATGATAGATGTTGAAGAACTGGAGAGTAGGGGGAACCAAAGAGCAAGGGACCAACTGAGAGGGGAAAAGGTAGAGAGCTGAATGAGGGGGAGAAGGGGGAGGGGTGAATTTATAGAAGCCGGGAGAAGGAGGGAGGCCTGAATGGGGGAGAGGGGGAGGGAAGGGGAAGTATGCGAAGATTTTATGAGGGGTGGTGGAGGAATGACAGAGCTGAGAGGATGTGACTGAGAGGCGGCGGTCACACAAGGGAGAGGGGAGGTGGCATCGTGGGCTCTAGAATTAGGCGATCCAAGGATGAGACCATACTCCAACGCCATCCACCTGTCCTTCCAACTGAGTAGAGAATTGACCTTGTAATGATGAAAGGTACGCAAACAGTTATTGTTCGGTAGAGTTGTTGTATTCATCATTGATTGTTGTGCATTTTTGATGAAGTTCCCCTTCCTCCAATTCCTGCCACGCTCGGGACTTCAAGCATAGGGTACCAGTCATACCCTCATTCGCCAGTCTATCCGCGAGTTTATTTCCCTTCCTTCTGATTGCTTGAAAGTGGAGGCCCGCCATGTTGTCAATTACTTGCTTTATCTGATGTATTATTTTATTTAGGTGTTAATTTTCCAAAATTTTGTCCACGTCAATGCCTTGCTGAAGTTTTTTGTTGATTTGGGTAGCCAGCGTGGAGTCTCCTTCAACTATCAGAGGACTAAGGTTTAGGTCGCGTGCAATGGTGATGCCATGTTCCAGGGCATGAAGTTCTGCGGCATTGTTTGTGGTTGAACCTATATTGCCCTCATAAATCTAGATTATCTCTCCTTTAGAGTTTTTGAAGACTCCGCCAAAACCGGTTGGGCTCGGATTCCCTTTGGCTGCCCCATCGTAGTTGAGCTTGAAGGTCCCTTGCTCTGGTGGCCGCTAAGTATTATTTTTATTTTCATGCTTAGGGAGGGGAGTGACATCGCAGACCTTGATTTGAAGGAGATCCAACATTGAGAGAATGCTCACTTCGAGGAAGGTGGGAGGGGCTTTGACAGTCTGAGTGGGTAGAGAGGTCATAGTTTCCCGGAGCGCGCTTTTTATCTTTGAGATAATGAATTCCTCCTGGGTGGAGAAGCCACGAAAGATTCTTGCGTTGCGTTCCTTCCACAGAGCCCAGCAGATCAGACCAGGAATTAGATTCCATGCGCGGTTAACCAGAGGATGTGGGGAAAAGACCATTCTCCAGTTCACGATGGTATTTTGAATAGATGAGGGGTCCTGATCAGATCTTTTGAAGACCAAAGAAATCCAATTCCATAAATTGGAAGTGAAAGGGCAGACATTTAACAAATGATTGGGGGTTTCTTCTTCTTGTTGGTAGAGGGGGCATCTCGAAGGTCCAATAAAGCCTTTCCTTCTTAGATTGTCCCAAATTAAAACTTTTCTATGCATGAATAACCAAAGAAAGATATAAATTTTTAGCCAGTGCTTCCTATCCTAGATTGCATTCCACTTCGGATCTAGTTGGAGTTGATCATGCTTTGCAATGTATCTGTAGGCTTCTCTTAATATGAAGTGTCCTGCTGAGTTTATCCTCAGCAAAGTCAAGGATGATTTGTCTTTTTTGTAATTCTGAAGAAAAGTCCAACTAGGTTTGGGGGTTCATATGGGGAGTCCATTCCTCTTGTTTCATCCAATTTCTCCATCTATCAGTTTCTTCACTTTTCCCCAATACTGGTTGACTTTGATCTTCCCTCTATTTTGCATTTCAGCCTTGATTTGGTGATAGTGATATTGATCAAGTTCAGGCCTTTGCTGCCAAGAATCCTCCCAGAAAAGAGCCTTGTTCCCGCTGCCTATTTCCTAGAATCTATGTCTTTGAATGATGTCCCTGTTCTCCCAAGCTTGATTCCAGATGATAGAACCTTTGATGTTTCCATTGAGCTTGATGATTTTCTCTTGCATTAAGGAGGGGGTGTACTTTTCTTTCCAAAGGATTCCCCAAGGGGAATTGGGGTTTGCAAACCATCTCCATAAGTTTTTGGCTCCAAGGGCCTTTCCTAGGAGGTCTATGTCTCTAAGACTGAGGCCACCATCTTTTTTGGGTTTGCTTATTTTTTCCCATGCTACTAGAGCCCATTTTTGTTTGACCTCTGCACCTCTCCATAAGAAGTTCCTCTGAAGGTTTTTGATTTTGTTGGAAATCACTTTCGGGGCTGCTAGAGTCAAGTACAAGTAAAGCGGGATGACATGAAGGATGGATTTAACCAAGATAAGACAACCAGCCAAATTGAGAGATTTGAAAGTCCAGTTGGCAATTCTTTTCTCCATTTTGTTAATCAGGTTCTCCCAAGTGGCCTGGGAGAGAGGCCTATCTGTTAGGGGAACCTTAAGGTAGCTGGAGGGTAGAGCACTAATGGGAATAGTGAGGAGTCTCACGATATTCGTACAAATGGGCTCGGAGTGTTAAAGAAGAATAAATTGGATTTCAGGTGGTTAATGAAGGTACCAGAAGTAGCAAAGAAGTCCGTCGGGATGGACATGAAAGAGGCAACCTCTTTGATAGTTGGGAGGCCCATGAGAAGGGTATCATCTACAAATTGCTGGTGAGTTGTAGGGGGGGGGGGTGGGCGAGGCATGGGGCTGGAGGCTAGAGAGCTTATTATCATGCAAGGCAATAGAGATAGAGCGTCCTAGCCCTTCCGCCATTATTACAAAGAGGAAGAGAGAGATTGGATCCCCTTGCCTGATACCCCTTGAAGGATTGAAGGGTTGCGAAGGTGATCCATTCACGAGGATGGAGAAGAAAGATCTTGAAACCATATCCATGGTCCACTTGATGATTTCTTTGTGGAACCCAAACGCATCTAGGACCTGTCTCATATAGTTCCAACAAATTTTGTCAAAGGCTTTGTACATGTCTAGCAGAATCATCATACTTGGTTTTTTTTATGATTTGAGAGAATGAATAAGCTGATGAGGGAGGATAATGCTATCCATGATTTGTCTTCCTTCCACATAGCTAGACTATTGGTGGGAGATGAGGAGAGGGAGGATAACTTTAATTTGATTGGACAGAACTTTGGAGATGATTTTGTATATGACATTACAGAGGGCTATGGGCCTAAATTTGTTCGGGGAATCCGTAGAGATTCCCTTGGGTATCAGAGTTAGGAAAGTAGAGTTAAGGGCTTTAAGGACATATTTCTAAATATGAGATTCCTCAACCAAGGAATGAACTTCCAATTTTATGATAGGCCAACAAGATTTGTAGAAATCAATGGTGAACCCATCTGGACTTGGAGCTTTGCCATTGGGCATTCCCATGACCACATCTTCCACTTCCTAGAGGGAGACTTTTCTTAGGAGCATTTTGTTATGGTCCTCTGTGAGGATTTTGGGGATATTCTTGGTGATGTTTTTGATGTCCTAACCTTGATCATTCCTTGGCGCTTTGAGAAGAGAGCTGAAATAGTGGTTGAGCTCTGTTTCCAAATCCTCTTGAGAGTGGATGAGATGACCCTCTTGATTCTTCAAAGCCAGAATTCTATTGTTCCTCCTGTGTTGTATCATTGTTTTATGGAAAAAGGTCATGTTCCTTTCCCCACATTTCAACCAATTTATTCTAGATTTTTTATGCCACAACTTTTCTTCCTGAATGGCTCTTTCGTCCCAACTTTGTTGTAATCGATGTTCCTCTTTTTTATTTCCTCTTTGATGTGTTTTAACTTTTGTTGGAAATTATACATTTTGTTTCCAGTTCTAAGAGGACAGTAATTCCACCATTGTTTCATTTTTTCCATGAAATCCTGGTGATCCAACCAGAAGGCCTCGAATCTAAAAGGCTTATTTTTAGGACCATTGGAAATTTGAAACTTGAGAGAGATAGGCCAGTGATCAGAGCCTGCTTGCGGAAGGATTCTCGCCTTTGTTTCCCAGGAGGTGAGATAAGTGGCCTAGGATAGAAGGAAGTGATCTAAACGTGAGGCTATTTGAGGGTCACCTCCTCTTCTGTTATTCTAGGTGAATAATCCATTACTAGTGGGAATGTCGATGAGGTTGAGGTTTTCAATGGTGGCGAGGAAAGCCTCAGAGTCGTTATCTAACTTCCTGATTCCTCCTTTCTTTTCAGATAAGTTAGTTATCATATTAAAATCACTAGCTATGATTTTGAGGGGATGGTGCAAAGGGTCAAGGAGATTGGATAAGGTTTAGAGGATTTTGATACGGTCTGTCACCTTGTGCAGTGCATAAATATTGGTTATGAAAAAGGTTTCGTTGGTGCCTATGATTCTCAGGATTACAGTTATGGAATGGTGAGTGGCCAGAGAGGAAATAAGGTCGAATTTAGATTTTTTCCAAAGAGTCATTAAGCCCCCCACCGTACCTAAAGTCGTATTAGCCAAGGAGATGTAAGGCTTGAAGCATGAGTTGAGAAGGAGGGGAGGGTGAGATGAATCAAGTTTAGTTTCTTGAATAAGAAGGATGTCGGGGTGATCAGACAGGATTTTGGTTTTTAAGATGCATTTCTTCCCAGGAATGTTAAGTCCCCTAATATTCCAAGAGATGCAATTCATTGACATGGAGATGGGTATAGAGCAAGAGCCTTTACCTTTCCTTCATTGATTAGCTTGGAACCAATTTCTTGAAGGATCTAACTGGTGGTATTTCATCCTCGCTTTCTGCTTGAGCCTTTGAGGTTGAGTTCTTCTACTGGTATATTGGCTAATATGCCTTTTGAAGCCGTTTTTCTTGTGATGGATAGTGAGTTTTGAGTTTTAATTATTCCTGGAGGAGATAAGCTCCTTCGATTTTTTGTAGTTGTTGTTCTGATATGGCATTTATTCCTTTTTGTATCCATTCCTCTGAAATTGTTGCAAGGTCTACCCCCTGTAGAGCTTCCTCTATTGCGTTTTCCTCTATTTCTACTTGTTGCATTTATGTATCCTCTTCTTCCTGCTCCTTTCTTCTATTGGTATTACTTGTGTCCCTTTCATCGTGTTCGATGTCTACTGGGTTCATTTCTTTCTCTCCTGCTTCATCTGATATCAATTCGTTTGGATCCATTTTCTCTTGGGTACTGTTCAGTACATTGAAATGATTCTGGCTTACTTCTTTAGATAGTTTTTGCTTGGGGATAACTTTTTTCCTATTATTCTTTTTCCTGGAGATGACTTTGGTGAAACCTTCGTTGTCTTTTTGTTTATTTTCTTGTTCTGGTGTTTGGGGGGTTTTATTCATGGAACAGTCTTGGAAAAGATGCTCATGCTCATGACACTTTCTACATCGGAAGGGTATATGTTCATAGTCTATACTTTTGTAGCCAGACTTCATTCCTGAAGATTAATATGATTGCTTCTGGTAGAGCACTAGAGACATCTATGTATACACAGATTCGGGTGTAGGAAACATAGTGCCCTATTCTAGTGCCTTCAGACATTTTAATGTACTCCCCTAGCTAGTCTCCTATTCCTTTTAAGACTGAAGGAACCCAATAATCAGTTGGTAAGGAGTAGAGGCTTACCTAGACTAGAACCATAGTGAAATCCTCTTTTTCCGGTGTGAAGTTCTCCCTCCATAATCTCATGTATAAACTGACTAAGTTGTAAAAATAGGGTCCTCCTTCAAAAATTCTGTCTCTATCTTCTAGGAGGTCAAAGATGACTGTGAAAAATCCTTTGGAGCCCAACTGAAGTTTGATCTCCCCTTTGGGTGTCCATTTGCTCTAAATCCACCAGTTCAGGGCTCTTTCAGTTGGCCATAATCCCATGAACTTGCATATAACTGTGTGTTCCTACATGTATTCTCTATATTCAGCTACCCCGGGGTCTTGGATTTCTAGTTTTGGGATTTTCTTGGCTTTGGGGTTATAATTATTCTTAGTCTTTTTGGACTGGTCCTGTGGTTGCTCCTGATATTTTGAAGGATTGACATTAGCAGGGAAGGGCGAGTCTGCAACCTTGCTCTTTTCTACCTGAGTATCCTTGGTTGAGATTTTCACTGTGTCGTCATTCCTTTTTGGTAGCTCATTTTGCTGTGGATGGGTAATTTATTCTTTGTCAGAGCTTCCTCCTGGTGGCATGCAGAAGGAAGAGTTGGAGGCAAACTTTGTGAAGAATGAAGCCTAGTCTGGCGGCCAACCAGAGACCATATCCTTTAAGGAGCGGGTGCTAGGATGTTGTAGCGGATCTGCCATGGCTGACAGGGCCCCGAAGGCCAGAACTAGAGGCACTGAGGGGAGGTCACGGAGCTCACACAAACCTTAGTCGCGTAGTTCGTCAATCGTTGTCTCCTTTGCATTTGAATCTCTTACGCCTCTGAACCATTAACTATTTACAAGTTGCTATGAGAATAGAATTTGATTTTAATTCTTAGTTTAATTCAAGGACAATTTAAACTAGAATTTCTTGTTTCCATTTCTCAACACTCCCTCTCAAAAAGAAAGGGATATTAGCTACCCCTGAATTTAATGTATATGTTATTATGCTTCTAGTTTGTTAATTATGTATATGTTAAATTATGTTTAATATTTACAAGCCCTCAGTAGGCTTAAACTGAGGATCAAAGTGCAACATCGATCCCTCCGTGGGATGATGCTACAACTTAGATCACATTAGTGGATGTGACGACTTGTCATACACAGATCAAAATAGAGATAAAGAACATCCCTAATGATTCACCGACTCATCTTGCATTGTCTTTGATGCTGGATAACATCAATAGGTTGATGGAGACATACCAAATTTTAGGCCCACATAGCAACATATTACAGTCCATACATAGGATTAGGAGGCATGAGGTTAGAGGCCCAAATTCTTGGGAGGTGATGAAAGAGGCCACCAAGGACATTTATGTTCATGGGGAGTTATTCGACATCCCTCCAGATCTCCTTGCTAGACATAGAGGTCTGATTCCACTGGAATATTTTATGAATGTTAATGCAACCACTTTTGTGTATGATAGATTCATTGGAGCTTGGGGCCAGTCCCCCCACCATGACTAGGTCATCATTTATTTTTCTAGCATTTATATGTAGAGTTTTTGTTATATATGAGGTCATATTACACTGACACTAGATCTCATTATTATGGAGTTGACTTGGGACATACCTATGAGCGCGAGGGGGATCATAAGGACCCTGGCCATGTACCGTCACCTTCGAGATTCTTGCAACTACCATCTCAGAGCTTGGTATTACCGACAAATCTAGAGGAGTTGTCACATCTTGGTGGTGAGAATAGGGAGATTATTGCAGAAATCATGTAGACGTCATTGGCCAATGCGCATGTTGCATTGGATAAAGATATTAGGAGATGGCCACCATTGCCTCGTGACCCACCAGTGCCCTTATATGATGATGAATGTCTTGCGAGTTTACCCTTTGACAAACTTTTGACATATACATGTATGTATTGTGATGCCATTCATGAGACTTGGAGGGAGCACAACTTGCGTGACACACACCAGGTACATATATACACGGAACTTTTGACTCTTATTTTCCAATTATGCATAATTATTTATAATAAAATTTCTAGTTCTTACTATATTTCATTTATATTAAAACTTCATGATAACACGTAGACACATCCCAACTACATGGATGAGAATCTGAGGTCATCCGAAGGGGAAGTTGATCAGCCAGGCCATCCTCAACCAAAGCATGTTTCCATGGATTCTCCTCCACCTCCACCTCCACCTTATATGTTCACTAATGTGGAGGAGAGTCACTATGTACAACCACATGGATCAACAGTTGAGGTAAACATTTTTATTCCTAGGATTTCAACATTTTTTTAAGTTACACATATATGCTAATTAATTTGTAGACTAATTATAATTTGTCATTCCATTGTGTACATAGGCCCATATGCAGAGTGTCGTTGATGCCACTTTGATGTGGAGACATGAGTGGGATGTTGGGTTTAGAGGCACTGATGATGCAGATCCATTGATGTAGGCCCCAATCATTGAGCCATTGGCAGGGGAGCACCAAACCTAGATTCATGATCAGACCCCCATCCTATCTGACTTGCATTTGGACTCGAATGAGGTTAGTAGATTCATGTACATATGTAATCAAAAATGTGATTCAAAATAATTTATTTCTATATTGTTTATTTTGTAGAAATAATGATCTAGTTAGTTTGAATTTGAATGTGTTATATTACAATACCAGCTTTTGGACAATTACTTTACACGGTGGAACTCACGTAGGAGTTCTGGTGGTACTTAGAGTGTCACAGTTTGTATATTTTCAGGCTCATTTCATAGGGCACATTCACATGTCTGATACAAACTTTGTATATTTTCATACATTACCAATTTATGGATGTACATCATGGACATTATTTTAGTTATGGATGCTTATTATTTCAGTTTATGGATGTTCATGTGATATTTGTAATTTGTATATACTTTCATATAGATAGTTTATTGATACATGTATTCACTATTTCAATTTATGGTTTTGTATTAATCTTGTTTATGGATGCTCATTAATTTTTGAAGTTTATGGATTTGTTAAAATTATTTCGCTAATTTAATATTTTTCCTATATACTATAACTTTTATTAGTAAAATACATGTTCAATTTTGATTTCCAGTTTCATAGACTAATAAAATAAGTATAATCTTAAGTTATGATGCAAGTCACTTTGATACTTAAAATGAACTAAAATATATCTTGTATCAATTTAATATTGAACATGGAAATAATTCCAATCATGCTTCATATTAGCTTGTAGAAAGTGTCTTTCATTGTAATCAACATGTATGTTATCACAATTCCATTTTAAAAATAATTTATTTGAATTATATATATATATCTATATCTATATCTATATCATATATATATATATATATATATATATATATATATATATATATATATATATATATATATATATATATATATATAGAGGATTGCAATAAGTTTTGTTTTTGTTTTTTTTTGGGACCCACCCATATACCATTGCATGGACAACTTTTTTAAGTATTTCAATCAATTGCTTATCTCAAGGTTCCATTGCAAAACACAAACATGATTGAAATAATTTTTATTCAATTTTAATAAAAGATGTCGTGTAACAAAAAATAGGTTTTATTCAACATTATTTATTTTGAGATTATATGCAAGAGCTTAGTCATAACATGATATAAGTCAATCATATTGAAATTTAATATATAGGTCAAAAAACAATATATGACAACATTTCAATAGTTTTATATAATGTTATCAATTTTCCTAAATTTACTAGTTAAATCCAAATATTTCAATCAATTGCTTATGATGGAAATAAGTTTTATTCAATTTTTAAAAACTCAAATATGATTGAAATAAGTTATATATTCAATTTTAAAAGACGTGGAGATGTAAAAGTTACAAATATAAGTTTTATTCTATTTTATTTTGTTTGAGGTTATCTACAAAAGCTTAGTCATAATGCATGCCATCAATAATTCTTTTATGCTTACACTAAAATCAATGCACAATGTTAAACTAACTAGCTTAAAATTAATGTACACCATATATATCTAGTTACATCAAATCAGAATTCAACATATTCACTGAAATCAATGCATCTAATGCAACCAATCAAATATGATGAAAAATCAACATCTAGTCTAAAATCAATCCATCTAATGAAAACAATCAAATAGGATTAGAAATCAACAGCTACATTGAAATCAATGCATCTAGTGCTAGCAATCAAATAGGATTTCGAATCAACATCTATACTAAAATAAATGCATCTAATGCAAGTTCAATTAAAAAATACTAGAAATTAAGATCTTTAATGAAATTAATGCATCTAATGCAATCAATGAAATAGAATTAGAAATAAATGTCTACAAAGAAATCAATGCATCTAATGCAAGAAATCAATTAGGATTAGAAATCAGTATCTATACACTGAAATCAATGCATCTAGTGCTTGAGAAATTTTATTCCCTTTCTCTCCCCCCTCCATATATATCGATATCTCCCTCCATCTCTCTTTATTTGTCGCTCTATCTCACCCCCCCCCCCCCCCCCCACACACACAATCTATCTTCATATCTATATATCTCTCCATCCCTCCCTTTATCTCTCTCTTCTTCACTCTCCCCCTCTTCCATCTATATCTCTATCTCCCTCTGTGTCTCCTTCTCCATCTCTCTATATCACCCTACAAACATACACATTGTTTCCCCATATCTATCTATATCTACCTCCCTCTCCCTCTCCCTCTCTCTCTTCCCCTTCTCTCCCTTTGTCTCCCCTTCTATCTATCTTCCCTCCTACTCTCCTATATCCCTCTCTCTCCATCTCCCTTGTCACTCCCTCTCTCTCTATCCATCTCCTTTTCCACTCTCTTTCTCTCTCTCTCTCTCCACATTTCTCTCTATATGTCTTTCTTCTTACCTCTCTCTCTCTCCCCTCCAATTCCATCTCTCCCTCTTCCTCCCTCTCAATTTCTCTCTCTCTTCCTTTCTATCCCACCTCTCTCTGTCTCTCCCCCTTGTCACTCTCTCTCTCTCTCTCTCTAGCTTTGTCATACGACTTTGTTGACTATCTCCCTCCCTTTCTCATTCTCTCTCCCCTTTCTCTCCATCTCTCCTTCTTTGTCTTTCTATATCACCTCCAAACAGACATACTATCTCTCGATCTTTCCATTACAGTCACTCCCTCTCTCTCTCTCCACCTTTCTCTCTATATGTCTTGAACTTCTTCCTTCCCTATCTTTTCCTCCAATTCCATCTCTTGAGCTCCCCCTCTTTCTCAGAGACTCTCTCCTCCTCTCCCTCTCTCCATATTTGTGTTTCCCTCTCTCTCTTACCCTTCTCTCCCACTCTATGGAAATATTATCTAAAATTTTCCAAAAGATTAATGTTCCAGCTACCTCCATCAAAGATACACAACGCTGATAATTTTCCATGGAAATATTATCTAAAATTTTCTGAAATATTAATGTTCCAGCCACCTCCATCAAAGATACATAGAACACTTCATGTCTTCCAATTGAAACTATTTAAATGATTTATTTCTTTAAAGGTAGCTTTAGGTTATGATTACTTTATTATTTTAAAAATATTGTATATTTTATTATGTTAGATTTATAAAGAAAATAGGTTAAATAAAATTAATATATTGAGTCATCTTGTATGACTATTTTTTTGTTAATGACTCTTTTGTTGGTGCCTATGGCGTAATCAACCACATTTATTAATGTGGTTGTGATAGCATATATTATAATATAAGAAATTTTATATTATATTAAAGTTAATGATATTATATTAATCCAAAATTAATTAATTTAATATTAACATTAAAATATATTAATGTTTTTTTTTATAGTAATATCATTTTATCATTTAATTTAATAATAATAATAATAATAATAATATTAATATTAATATTAAATTTAATAAGGTTTCTACATGAAATGATAACAAAAATTCTAATAAGATTTGGAATTTTAAAATGAGGTAAAAGCTTAATTTTAGATCATTCAATTTTTTTTATAGAGGCTCAATGGAGCCATGTATATGGCTCGATTGAGGGTTTACAATCCTCAATTGAGCTATTTCAATTTGAAATTTAGCGGCTTTGATTGAGCTTCTTAAGTCCTAAAATCCACAATTTTAGCAACCCTTCTGCAAAATTTCCCACAACACCATTTTGTACCGCAATGGACTTAGGGTTAGATTTGTCCTTAGGTGGCCTAGTTGATCATGTTGAATTCATGAAGGAATCCTCTATCCAATGGCATATGAGTTTCACATTTTCGTATTCATATGATATTTTTCATCTAATTGCTTTCAAACATAATGCTTTAAAGAGGTTGAATAAAAAATCAATATCATAAAAATATGCAGAATGAAAAAATTTCAAAAAATACCACTATCTTTGTTTATGAGTCCTCTTCAAAAGGATACTTTTGGTTTTTAAATTGATTTTAATATTTGAAAAAAACCTTACCTGAATAGATGCTTTGCAAAATGCAATTGAAATATTACTTGGCCAACTTTGAAAAATAATGAAAAATATATTTTTGCATAAAAATATAAAATTTTAATGTGAAAAACTTAACTCTCTGTGTATATCACACACACACATGCACACATATATATATTTAAAAATTACACATTTTAGACTAAGTTATGCTATCTGAACACACATACCCGGTAAGGTGAGTGAAAATATGCAAAGACAAGCATTTCATTTAATGGAAATTTGACATATTATAGGACACTAAATATTTTTGCAAAAAATATCATTAAGACAACATAATTCTCCACAAATTGTCTTTTTACTCCGAATCAAAATTCACAGTGCTTATATATAATTTGAAGACTTCAATTCTAGAAATTTCATTGCTACATGCTTTTAGGCCTTTGATGCATTTATTATTATTGTCTTTGTTCTCTTATGCTTAGTTGATGTTAGTAAATGAAATATTTTAATAAAAAACTCGTCAAGAATTTTATCATTGAATGCAGTAGTAATAATTTTGGATATAAGTGCATTATGAACTTGGTTTGTTTCTCACATTACCACTTTTCATATTCCCTACGGTAATTACTTTATGTGCAATTTCTTACATGTTATTGGTTTATTCTCATTCTCTAAGAGCAACACTAGACTCTCAACCAATGCATCTAGTTTATGTTGGATATAACAACATAAAATTCCAACCAATATAGGATGAACATTATCAAATGAATATAATGAATTTAGGGTTTACATCACACCTTTTAAATTAAATTGCAAGTGGTTACATGTTATTGATTTATTCTCATTCTCTAGGAGCAACACTGGACTCCCAACCAATGCATCTAGTTTCTGTTGGACATAACAACATAAAATTCCAACCAATATAGGATGACCATTATCAAATGACTATAATGAATTTAGGGTTTACATCACACTTTTTAAATTAATTTTCTTAATTATTAGTCCAAACAAATCGATTCCAAAAACCAAAACTCTAGAGGTCCTAGTTGGTGATGAGACTTGCTTTCATATTCATTGTATCCTCCTACACCACCGGGGTATGGGTGAGATTTGAATAACACCAAAGATCCAGAGAGCAGAGTTGATGATGAAACTTACTTTCATATTTCTTGTATCTAAAAGAAACATAAATTATAAAAGTATAAAAACATTTTAGATAGCACTTGTCAATAAAGAGAATGAGAAATCACAAACATGAGCATATTTGATTTATTCAATTAAATATAGTGAATCTAAAACATGCCAAATAAACAAGAGTTACATGGTAGCTAGTACTTGCGGCTTAGATTAAATATAGCTTAATTAAATTAAAAAACAATAAACACAAAAATAAAACAAGTAATAAAATATTGTATTGTTGAATGCCATCATTAAAAGTTAAGAAATATGATTAACATATTGTTTATATTAACATATATAAACTTTAATATATGTGTTTATATATGTGTGTTAGTTATATATATCTATCTATATATATAAATTGATTAAAATAAGTTTTTAATATAATAATAATAAGTCACTTTAAATTGAAAATATGGACAAAAAACTATAAATTGTGAAAATGGAAATAATAAAAAAAACAAAAAAACTAATAAAAATAAGAAAGTTAAATAAATGAAAATTAGTAATTAACAAAATTGGAAGTTACTAAACAACGGATAATAAGCCCTCAACCAATCCCCTTATAAATAAATAAATTTAAATAATAATAGAAAAATAACAAAAATTGAATTCTTAATGTTAAACTATGAATAAGCAGACTAATTTTTTAGTCAAAGACAAACTAATATGCAGTTAAACAAAAAATGAATGCCTAATACCATGCATGAGCAAGTATAATAAAAAAAATTATTTAACATTCTATAACAGATACATGCATTAAAAAAAAAAAAACACTTTTTCTTCTTTGCATGGGCAGAATCTGTATCCTTCTGATGAGGATCATCATCATTAGACCACACTTTTTGTTGGGAAGGGTAGGCAAGGTCCAATACAGTTTCAACCAAAAGCAAATGACTTAGAATGCGCAGGGAACATACGTACCAAAATAAAAACAATTAAATAATAAAGAAAACAACTATCAGTATGAGAAGCATTATCATAAAATTGAAAGGCTGAGATTTTTTATTATTTTTTTGGAAAAAAAAAGTCTTTTTAGAAATATTAACAAAAAAATCAGTTAACTATAGTTAACCATAAAAATTTCAAAATATATTATTTTTTCAAAATTTTAAAAAATAAATAAAATTTTGAAAAAAATAAAATAAAAATATATTATTTTTTCAAAATCTTAAAAAATAAATAAAATTTTGAAAAAAATAAAATAAAATAAGCAAAATCTTAAGAGTCAGCCATATTCACAAAATAAGCAAAAATCTTAACAATCTGCCATGTTCACGGAGGGAAACTTTTTGCTTTTGAGAGGATTAACCAGCACAAAATGAGGATGGGAAACTTTTCCCTTGGTACAAGATTAGCTAGCGTAAAATCCAATTTCTATTGTAAGGCAGTTGTCTATAATGCGATTTTTTGGAAGTTTTTCCGGTGGGTTTTTCCGGTCAAAATCCGTCAGCAATTTATTGGAATCGCAAGTTTGATAGCTAGTTTCTGTACAATCAAAGCGTCCCAGGGGTTTTTCAGGGTGCTGAATCCAAATATGCAGTTAAAAAACCATTTTAAATAATACAAATCAAGATTTAACTTCAATTTTTTCCGCTAGATTCACCAGAATCTCCAAAAAGTGGCATTATAGACAACTCCTTACATAATAAAAATGTAGCCATCAAAGTTAAAATAAATAAATTGAAATAATATAAAAAACAATAAATTTGTAATGTAAAATTTCACTTTGTAATTTTTTGAGTCAAAATATTTAATGGGTAATACCATGTGTGTAACAATTATAATAATATTAACCAATAATTTTACCCCTATTCTATATTACTAATTATTTTAAATATTATATTATTATTATTATTATTATTTCTTCATAGTTAAGCTCGCTTGAGTTAGAGGCGATCTGGGATGAGTGATCTTCTGGGAAGTTTTGGTTACTGGTTGTAAGTCTCAAAAGTGATGATTGACGCTATGTGATTCATTTCACTAGTTTCAATCCCACTTCTTCACCCTTATGAGCATCACCTGATGTAATAAGTGCTAAGTGTACTATTCAAAAATCAGATAAATTAGTCAAGTTACTACTTCCTCTCATGGAAATAATCATAGATGAATAACTTAATGCAATTGAATCCCAACAAATGCTATCTAATTATTTTCTATTATTAAAATATCAATTAACAATATATCCAACAATAATTATTTCAACTATATTATTATTAATTATTATTATTCTAACCATATTCTCTTTAGATTAATATATTTTTAAAATCTTAGTAATATTCATATTATAAATCTCTCAATTATAATAATAATAAAGATGCTACTATTAATAGTAATATCAATAATATCTAATATCAATATTAATAATGTTGATTTTTTTTAATATTTCTAGCTATTTTTTTTTCTAACATTTTTCTTATAAATTGATTGAGTCTCTCCTCTTTATTTATGATTTTTTGCTTTTACATTTCAACTTTGTAAAAACACAATTATCTCCCTATACTAATTCTATATTATAACTCACAACCGTAAAAATCTGCATTCAGAAACCATATCCCAACTGCCAAAAAAGCCATTAAAATTTACGAACTTTCGATTAATTTGTGCACATATAAAATATAATGAAACTCATGATGAGGATGTTAAAATATGTGTAATGGGAGGGTTTGTTACTTAAATCAACGATATTATTTCAAACAAATCGTGGCTACAGTAACATCATTACTTTTATTATTGCATCAGTGGGTAGCGTTGAAAACATACCCACTATTTCACATTCATATTTATATTTATAATTTTAACTAATTTAAAAGTAAATAAAAATAAAAATTGACTTGTTAAATTTATATATAATAATAATAAAAAAAAGAGACAAATGATAAAGTTATTATATTATTTGATTTTTTAATTATATAGTCAGTTTATTTTGGAATATAGTTTTCAAAATTTTAAATCTAATTATCAATAAATATTAGGTGGATCACACAAATTTAATTTCTATAGAATATTTTAGAATATTGTTAGTATAGTCACTAATTAAAGGTTGATATTACTCAAAAACAATTATGCTCTTTGCTCTTTTAATTAAATTTATTAATTAAAAAAATTTCATATCATGCTATAGTTTTTTTGGGCACGTGGTATTAGTAAGCTATGGTATCGGGCCATATTATTGTAACAGAATCTACTTAGCTGTTAAAAATCTCCATGGTAAATTGGAGGTGTGTCTCCATGGTTAAGAATCTTGTCACATATTTTTTGAAATGCATATGTGTTTAACTCATATGTTAATTAGTTTTATAATTAATAATAATAACTAAAAATAAAAATATAATTTACTTAATTGTTATGATTTTGTTTTAATTTTGGTAATGTGTGATGAATAATGAGGTATGTGTTAATACACAATGAGGTAAGTGTTTTAGTGTCTATCAACATTCATCAACCATTTAATTTATATACTTACACTACTTATATTTTTTTCTTCTTTTCTTTCCTACTCTCTTTAAAAATCATGTATTGTATGAATTCATCTTTCTTTAAATAAGCTACTTATACCAAAGTATGGTCAACAAACTTATCAACCATTTATTGAAACATTGAAGTGATAAATTAAATAATTTAAATTATATAAATTACATAATTTCAATTTATTGTTTTAATACGTGTGTGTGTGGGGGCAGGGAATGTGTTATATTATAAAAGGAAATCCAGAATTTAGCCCATAACCTTTGCATTTCTTCAGAGTTGCCAATATCTCTTGCAGGTTTGAGATTGGGCATGTTGGTTCAATCCAAACCCTTATGTGAGTACTCCATAATACACAAATTGTATTCCCTTTCAAGTAAATATTTTCAAAAATACTCCCAAGATCCATATACATGTACATTTCATTTCTTACTACTTATCAATTTGACTTTGACTGACTTCTCGTTTTCCTTGGCAAGATGTTTTTTCCCTTTTTCCCAACTTGGATCCAGCTTGTGTTTTATGATAAACTTGAAGAATCACCCTTCTATGAGTGATCATTGTTGTCTTTTTCATTTTTTCCGTTTGTTTGGTCAACCCAAAAATTTTCTTTTCCAGTCATGTTTCGTAAGAGTTTAATGGAGAACTAGGATTTTCATGGGCTTAATGGGCATGGGCCTCCTCTGTCTCTTTTTTCAATGGATCCTCTTTGACTTGCAATTATTCTTAACTATATTTTTCTTCCTCCGATGGAGCCCATTTGACATGCATTTCTTCTGAATTTCTTTTGCTTCCTTCTTGTCCTAGGTCACTTTTTCCTTGTATACAATATAATGTTCTATCTAGGCACATCCCCACCATTTGGGCCTCCTACTATTTTTCTGAACTTTATTATTTTGCAATCACTTGGGGAAATTCTTGATTACATGCCTTGTTTCGTAACATGCTCGACATCAGAATGAAACATTTTCATAGTCAAGCTTTTGAACCCATACATAATCTGGAGTTGTTAGGTTTATCTTGGCATGAAAGCCTTTATTAAAATCCATCTCCATGCATATTCGAGCATAAGTGGTATTAAGGAAATGATCATTTTATGAGCTGCAACAATATAATTTCCCTATTGTGTTTCCAAAGTTAACGAAGGGATATTTCAAAGATGCAAGGGAAAGTTCAAGAGATTACTCAAACTAGAGCCAAGGAGATTGTCACTGTAACCAGATCAATAGAAGGAGACCAGGGCTGCATGAAGAGACTAGCGCTACCCCAGAACCAAGGCCCGAAATCCTAAATAATCTTCTTATCTTCAAGATTATCAAAGATAACAAAAAAAATCGAGCCAACGAGTAAATATTCAGATCATCAGGCAATACAGGTTTTCACGAAATATAAATTCATTAAGGTGGATATTGGTGGCCACTCGCCTATTCCACTTGGACCCCCAACATTGTTTCTTTTAGATTCCTCAATTGTAGCACAATTTACTATTTTTGGCTGTGTTTCGGGTCTTGAACTTCCATAGTCATTTTGAGGCCCTAAACAACGTTTTTTTGGAAACTGGGGCAAACCCACAGCTTGCGGTAGGGGTTTGCATTTGAGAGTTGTAGTCCCCAAATTGATATTTCTAATGAGGCATGGTTCGCGTTAAAAAAAGATCATATGCCAAAGTTATGACCCCCGAGAAGTTGATGTACCAATTTACCCCAACAGGGCCCACAAACTTTTAACGCTTCATCTCCTAAGGTTAGGTTTTTGGATGTTTATGGTTTTCCATCATTTCTCAATAATAAATAGGCCTCCAAGCCTCATTGTAACATAGTTCAAAAGGCATGTAGCCACCACATCTCTTCTTAGAGATAAGATACCATCATCCAAGCTAATTCGTTTCTATTCTGCATGTAATAGTTTTCCATACTTTGTTATTAATGAATTGAAGTTATGTTTTTGTTGTAGCTCTATGTTTCTAGTTACATCAATATTTAATTTTGTGCCTTCATAAATCATGATCAGTGGTATGAGAGAAGTTTGTTCTTTCTCTGTTTTTCTGTGCATGTTTTGGGTTATGAAATTGGTATGTTTCTTTCCCTTATTTCTCTAGTTTAATATTTATTTTGCAAGGTTTTTAAGTCTAGTTTACAATAATTTGATAGATAGAAATTCCAGAAACACAGTTAATAATATTCTAGTAATTTGTCTTGTTGATAAGTTAAGATGAATACTTTAGATATCTTTTAGTTCTAAATCCATGTTATTTTATGAACAAGAAATCTAATGGATAGTTGTTGTTCCCTTGAATAAGATGAAGAAAGATCAAGTCTTAAGGATTATTGCATTAATCTTGGCATGCTAGTCTGAGATTTGTATTTATTCACATCAGAATAGTTACAGGAAAGATATGATCTGATTTTGTAATTTAAATAAGTGATCCTAAGAATATTCTGATTCTCAGGATAACTTTATCATTCCAATGTTAGAATGCATTGTAATATATATTAAATTGTAGTAAGAAAGAGAGAGTAGTGGTGATTTTCTTATTATTCTTGGTGAACTGTAAAAGTGAACAACATAATTGCTTTGAAGATTTACAAACCATTTTTGTACTTTACTTTGATGTTAATGAAAGTTTGAATGATTCGACCTTAATCTTTTATACTGAGTTTCTTTTAAGGCAGTTATCTCTAGAGACCTTGGGCCCAGTCGCTGGAAATATTGTTGTCTTCTCGTGTATTATTATCTTTTGATTCCTATCATATGCACAATTGTTGTTTCTTAGATAAAGTATTTAATTTGTAATTTCATTGCATAGATCCTTAGATTTATGATTTCCGTTGTGTGAATTCTTGAAGCTTGCTACTTAGCTGTGTGAAGATTTACATTTCCTTTAATAGACTTGTTATGAATTCTTAAGATCTGATTTGTGAGTTATTCCATAATTTCTTTACAATAGAGTGAATTTCCATTTCTTTGTTTTATTATCAGTAACTTTGGGTAATTAGTGATCGAGTATAGATTCTTTTCGAAAGTGTTATTCATATTGAAGTTTTGTGTTATAGTCGGATAATTGGTTTAATGGAATTTAATGTTTGTTCTTGAAGTAGTTAAGCAGTTCCATGATTTTTGCAGAGTGGTTCATTTCTATTTAAATAGACTTAATTATTTTTAAAAGTATCTTTCCATAGCTTTTGCTTTACGATAGTTTTTCATACACTCCTGTAATTTAAAGCACTATTCCTGCATAGATTGTGTCGACAGCCTTGTAATAGAAAGACAAACTCCATGTTGATAAATTAATGGATAAAGGATTGAGATGATTCCTTAGGAACAACTTAGCACCCAACATTTTGGTGCCATTGCCGGGGAGGTCGTCAAAGGAGTGATAGATCGTATCTCTGAAGGGCTGGGTATTGAAGATGGAAGGTAAGAACCTATGTATGCATCAGGTAAAGAGCTTGTGCCAGTGCCCACCTTTGGTTGATACATTTGAATTATGTAGGTGTGTATGACTAAGAAGAAGAATAGGAATCAGGTAGCGATAAAACATAAACCTCTACCAAAAACCACAAAAACCCAGGGTCCGGTGAGCCTTGGGAGATCGACCTTCATAGACAAAATCATTCGAAGATCTGAATCTCAAGCATTAGTAGGTCCCCGAACAACATCTAGGAAGGGCTCTACTATTACCCCTCGAGTAGCAGAATCATCAACTGTAGCTCACACTGAGATTCATAGCCAGATAAAAGGATTGGAACAAAGCTTTCAAGATACACCTATCAAGTATCACAGTCCTCCTGATGAGGGGAATTCTTGCAACTTGAAAGAAGGGGAGGGAGAAATGAGTGGAATAGAATCTAGACCTATTGAGACAGGCCTACACGTTCCAGAACTTGGACCCCTTACGACTCTAATCGGAGAAAAGATATCTGAAGTCCCTGATCTAAGTAGTGCAATAAGACCCCCTCGAGGGTTGAACTTAGTAAATCCCCCTGCTCAAATAATACCTCCTAATTACGAAATCCCTGAGAACTATTGGCAAATTTTTGACCAAATGGAAAATTAGGTTCCCCCAAACCAAGGGCCTCCAACTCAGACCTTGACCATAGAATATCCTATAGTTGATCCATTGGCTAATGCTCCTATGAAATCCATCCCATTACAAAGTATTCCAACCTTTCATGGGATGACTTCAGAGGAACTTAATGCATTTTTATTTGAATTCAATGTTCTATGTAGAGGGTATGATTATACAATTGATCCCCAGAAGTTGAAGCTGTTTCCTTCCACTTTGAAGGGAGAAGCTCTGCGTTGGTTCATGGGATTAGGGGGAGGAACTATAGATTCTTGGGATGCAATGAAAAGTGATTTTCTTACCAAATATCAGGATTATTGTCGATATAGGGATTTAAAAGATGAAATCTTTAAAATGATTGCAAAAGATGGTGAAACCTTAGAGGAATACGTTGAGATATTTTAGTACAACCTATAGAGATCACCTTACACTACTTTACCAAAGGAAGTGCTGAAAACTACTTTAATTAAAGGCATGAAAGATGAATGGATAGAGACACTGAATTTGATGGGGCAAGGAGATATTTCCCAAGAAGAATATGATAATATTGTCAAACTATGTATCAGGTGTTCATGAGGAACTACATGGACCATATATGGAATCAGAGATTCTCTCACTCGAACCAGTAAAACTCCAGGTGGAGGTGTAACTCGAGCAGAAATTGGTAATCTTTTAGAAGATTTTAAAACTGATATTTTGGGCACATTGACTACACAATTGGACTTTTTGTAGGCCAAGAAAAAACAAGCCGAAGCAGAATGATCCTTAGCCATATTTTGTCCACGTTGCCAGAAGAAACATAGCCAGAGAGAATGTCCACTGGATATGATTGAAACATGTGCTATTTTCACTAAAGAACATTCAACAGATCGATGTTCGTCACTCCCGAGATTGAAGGTTGTGTTCAAAGAAGCAGAAGAAGATCCAGAACCAACATATCTCATGGCACAATGATGACAATGGCAGGGTCATCCCTCAGGTATGATGTAAGATCCATATTTTTTTTATTCAGGACAATATGTTCAACAACAAATTCCTGGATCTACATGGTAGGGACATCCATATTTTAACTCCACTTGGCAATCCCAACCTTATCCCACACAGCCTTGGCCAAATCAACCATTTTTTGGGTCTGTATGGCCTAATCAACAATATTCCACTCCATCCTGGAAAAATGTAGCCAACAACCCCTATCCTTCACAATGGAATAATCCATCCATGCAAAACTCAATGTGGCCTCAAAATTGGCAGCGCCCAACAAGACCAATTAACCCACCTGTTGGGACTCTTCCCCAGTCTCAACCATTATTACAAGATCCATTTCAATTACCCTCGAATCCCCAACCCCTAATACGACCACAATTACCATCTCAGCCGAATCCTAATCCAAATAACAAACCTGTTCAATATGTACAAATTGTCAAAAATTCGGATTATGAAGTAAATCCTCTAGAATGAAATGAACTACGACTGAGATCTGAATGAGTTGTCTTCCCTGAGAACGATAAAGCTAATCAGGAACCAGAAGACAACGAAACACGAATAGAAGAGAAACCTATAGTAAAACCTCCAAGTGTAATTATTGCTGAAACATAACCAATTGATGATGTTATCAATCAATAGAGCTCTGATAAAACCACAGCTACTTCTCCTCCATTCCCCGAAAGACTTACAATAATCAAACCGACCATCTATCTTGATTTTGATCTTATAGGGGAATTGAAAATTTTATGTATAAAAATTCCACTCCTTCAGGCTATACGAGATGTTCCAATCTATGCCAAAACAATCAAAGAGTTATGTGGTAAAAAGCTTGGAAGGAAACCTAAAGACCCACCAACAGTTCACGTTGTAGGAACATTATCTGATCTCATCTTAGGAAAATAGGTACCTGTCAAGTATGATGACCCGGGAAATCCAGTAGTAACTGTCCAAATTCAAGGTTGCACCTTTCCAAATACCTTGGTAGATTTAGGAGCAACCATCAATATTTTAACTCATGAAACCTGCAATATTTTGGGCATTACAACTTTAAAGCCAACTTCAACCTTATTGGTAGTCAAACTTGAGGGTACTCTGGAAGATATTATTGTCTCTGTGGACTCCTGGGAATACCCGGTAGATTTTTTGGTCATTAGTCCAAGAAATAGACTGGAGGCACCCTATAATATTAGGGAGGCCATGGTTGGCAACAACAGACGCATATATAGGATGTCGGACAGGAAATATGATGATTACCAAAGGAAATACCAGCAAAAATCTCATCCTATACCCACCTGCCAAACCCAACCCGCCTATTGAAAGTTATCGACCATGCCCACCCAGATACCAAGAAGAAAAATTGTACTCCCCTCTTACATTAGATGAAGCCCTCGAACTCAAAAACCAGACATAGAATGATGTAATTAACAATTTCATTAACACATCATCTACCGTAGGAAATCCAACATGTCAAATGTTGAAAGCCATACTTGATAATGAAGTTTGGGGGGGCGCATTAGAAATTCCAAACAATGATCATATACCCACGGTTGTCATTCATAATATCATACCAATTGAAATTGAACCAGATAAAACCCTCAACATTAATGCCAATATGGAAAACTAGCAACAGAAAAAATTAATCCAGATTCTTCGCAAATATAAGCAAGATTTTGCTTAGGAATATTCAAACATGAAAGACATCGAACCACAATTACGCACTAATCATACCTATATAGAAAAGGATTCTTGTGCTATTCGGCAACCCCAAAGAAGGTTAAATCAATATCTCAGGGATATAGTCAAACAGGAATTACAGAAATTGCTGGAAGTTAATTTTATATACCCTATTTCAGACAGCCAATGGGTTTCTCTCTTAGTCATCGTCCCAAAAAAGAACGGGAAATGGAGGATCTATGTAGACTATAGAGAACTCAATAAGTTCACTTAGAAATACCATTTCCCCCTCCCATTGTAGACCAAGTCCTTGATACTCTTGTTGGGAAAAAAAATTTCCCCTTCCTAGATGGGTTCAGTGGGTACAATAAAATCCATATCGCCCCAGAAGATCAAGACATGACCATGATTACCTGCCCATGGGGAACATTCGCATATAGAGTTTTACCTTTTAAACACATATTTCATTAAATATGGAAGTATTCAGTGGATCTAGAATTTAGAACTTTAACTAAATTAAGTTTTTTCAAAATGAGGAATTAGAAAGTCACTTAATCCACTAATTTTAATGTAGATATTCACCATTTTTGTGTAAAAATTATCATGATAAACTTTATAAAACAAATTTATATAAACTTGCTAAAAAAAATATTTCACATTTTAATCTTGGATTCCTTACATTATCTATTTTAATATTTTTTATGGTTTATAGTAAAAAATAAGTTTGTTAAGGTTATTTTATGAAAATAATGATGCATATGTTACTATTATTAATCCATTTAATTATAATCTGATATAGTAAATATCATGTATGTGAAAAGTCATGATTATTACTAAGGCAGTGTTGGCACAATTTAAAAGTCTATCACCTTTGCAACACTAGTTATATTATGGTTGAAGATTAAAAAAACCTCAAAGCATCGAGTTTATACTCGTATTAGAATTAAATTTCAATATATTTGTGACGGTACCAACCTTTTTGATTGTTTAACTAAACAAAATTATGATGATATTGAAACACTTCTTTTAATGCTTTTTCAGCATAACAATAAAATTCGAAATAACTTTTAATAATATCTTTTTATCTCCTTATTTACCATAGTTGGTCTTAGTGGATGATAATCATCATTATGACCATCATAATTACATACTATTGTAGAAAGTTTGCACCATTTTAGAGTTGAGGAGAAAAACAAATTTATGATCAAATTAAATGTTGAATGTGAGTAGTAGCATAATTTATTTTTATTTATTAGTTGTACACTTATGTTAATAAAGAAGTTGATTGAGGCTCGCTTTATGAATAATAGATTAATATGCAAGATATATATTAAGTATAAAGTTATTTAATGACAAATGAAATTTTTGGTAATGTGTTCAGTATATACCATTATTTAGAACTTTAACTAGATTATATTTTTTCGAAATGAGGAATTAGAAAGCCACTTAGTTCACTAATTTTTATATAGATATTCACCATTTTTTGTGTAAAAATTATCATGATAAACTTTATAAAACAAATTTATATAAACTTGAAAAAGAAAATATTTCACATATTAATATTGGATTCCTTACATTATCTATTTTAATATTTTTATGGTTTATATTAAAAAGATAAGTTTGTTAAGGTTATTTTATGAAAATAATGATGTGTGTGTAACTATTATTAACCGATAATCCGATATAGTAAATATCATGTATATGTTGATTTACGATTATTACTAAAACAATGTTGGCACAATTTAAAATTCAAAATAACTTTTAGTAATATCTTTTTACCTTCTTATATACCATATTTGGTCTTAGTGGATGATAATCATTATTATCACCATCATCATTACATACTATTGTAAGAAGTTTGCACCATTTTAGAGTTAAGGAGAAAATATTTTTTTAGGATCAAATTAAATGTTGAATATAATTTATTTTTATTTATTATTTGTACTTTTATGTAAGAAACGAAGTTGGTTGAGGCTTACTTAATGAATAATATATTAATATGCAAGCTATATATTAAGTATAAAGTTATTCAATGACAAATGATCATAGTAATGTGTCCAATATATACCATCATAGATCCATTTTAAGTGCAGATGTAGGGATCAAATTTCAAGTGCAAACACATTTAGAGTGAAAGATACAATGTGTTATTTTTAATTGTTGAAACTATATTTTTGAATGCTAAATAGAGTATATATACGAATAAATAATAATTTTAACCATAAGAATTTTTTTTTATATATATAGATATATATGAAGTTGATATTGACATAAATTAGTTAACATAAATCTTCAATAGTTACTTTTGAAAATTATAAGATTTAAACCTCTGATTCACACATTTTTTATATTTTTCTATTTAGAACATAATTTTTATTTTAAACGGGCACAGACGGATAGACAAACTTACACATCCCCCCATATTGGGCTGTAAAATGAGCCTCTCGTCTCAATTACTAATCATTTTAATGATCAAAATCAATCATGAATTAGAATAGTAACAAAGTAGTACAATTTGATTATTTTCAAATACAACAAGAAAGAGAGAAAAATGATTAAGATATTTATTACACATGTTTAGTTTTTATCCCTGTAATGTTTAAGGATACTATATTGAAAAGAACATATTAACATTCATCTAAAACTTAAATTCCTTACATTATTTCTATTACCATTAACATTTATATTTATGTATTAAATATGACCATGAATACTAGATTGTGTAAAAAAAATCTTACCTATAAAGTTATTTAACAATATATTAATATTGTTTTTCTTACTATTATTGACCATTTTAAATTGACACTAACTACTTTTCCTAAGTTGAGTACAAATTAATTATACTAGTATAATGTTGGCACCACTTCAAAATCTATAAGTAGAAATATTTTATAATTCTAGTTGTGTTGTTCAATGATCAAAATATTTTTTTTATAAATTAACATGCAACAAAATAGGGAATTTGATTATATCAATTATAATAAGGAAAATTAAGGAAAACTCACCTCAAACATTATATCAAGCATCTAGCATTTATTCATTAAGTGTTTAAATGGTTTATATTAAATATAATACTAATTAGGTACCCCACTGTTGTTTTAATATAACAAGTTTAGAAGATGTTTTTAGGTGCATTATTGAATTTTATTACGCATATTTGATATGGTGAGAAGTCATGCTGGTCAAATAAAGCTTTGAAAACTTAAATATTTTATGGCATTGTCATGTAATTTGTATAACACATGATTACATTGAACTATTAAATAATATAAAACTCCTTCAAAAAAAATATGAAGAGAATATTTATACAACAAATATGGGAAAATGTGTTTGAATGTATATTAATAGATCCTCCAAAAAAAAATTACATTTATGTATCATATAAACCTACTCTTAAGATAATCGCTCAAGTAGATCAAGAATGGCTTCTACACCATATTTATTTATCTTGGTCTTCTTGCAATGTTCTTTCTTTGGCATCCATGCCCACACTATGGTATTAATTGGAATAGAGCCAAGTTCTTTGTCATCACGATTTGGTACCCAATATTGCTCTAAAAATTTTCCATTGTATTTCCCTAACATAGGCTTCCACCAGTCAACCTTTACATGAAGATTCTCACTTTCATTATCCCTAAAGATATTTGAGATGGATTTTGCCATCCAAATCATCTCACCTGCATCCTCATTTCCTGATCTAACTAGCAACATCTTTCCTTTCTCAACATCAATCATCAGATTGAATGTTGGCTTTGGCTTGTTGCATTTGGGTCCAACATATATTGGTTCATCTATCGCATTATCAAAATCTCCATCCATAATACTTGAGATTACTTGGAGTGCATTACGATCAACATCAACAATGTGCCTTGTCTTAGGCCAGAAATCCTCAGAAGATGAATCATCTCCATCTATTATTCTATGATCATTATAGATTCCATCTAAGAAAGATATTATAGGTCGACCTTCATCATCTATATTCCATAACTCAACTGGTTCTGACCACTCAGAGTCTCTAATTGATTCTTTATACCTTAGTACTGGAACATCATTGAGTATAAGAAATTGGAAGTATTGAACATTAAGATGTCCAACTAGTGCATTTTTTCCCTCCTTAATGTATCCACTAAGGAAACTTTTGAAGTCATAGACCTTGTCAATAAGTGTAGGTGGAAACACTCTATTTTCTTCAATTATGCGATATGTATCCATCATTTCAGGTAAAGAATAAATATCTTTACTTTTTAGGTTGGAAGACATTCTTCCATAGGTTCCATCTATGTCTTCATGGGTGTGCCCCACAGGCAAGAACCCAACCTCAATAGTGATGAAGACACCAAGTGCAGTTAAAAGTGATAGAAACATGAAAAGATAGTGATTCTTATTATCACTTGCTGCATTGTCCAACTGTAACAACAAATGTGGAGGAAGAGGTTTAAAATCAACATTTTGACTTTTTGAACTTCCATGAGATATAAAATCATCCTTGTACCCTTGACATTTTGGGTAAATAGAGGTGTCAAGTAATGCATTTGTAAGTGGGTTTCTTGAAATTCCACTTTCATAAAGTAGATCACCATACATATCCATTTGTGGGTCTTCAAGGTCCCTTAAGCACTTTGCAAGGGATGTAATAGTAAATTGTGATCCCATATGGACAAATGGTAAGGAGAAATGACCAAAACCTCCCGCCTTATGCCCATGTGTAAGCATACCTGTCAATGACAAACCCAAATTTGTTCCTACAACAGATTTTGATTTGACACGTAGCCTTGGGATTGATGTCTTTGTTTTGTCCATTTTATCATGGATAATGCTCAAATACTCCTTTGGAAACCGCTCTGACATAATTCTATGGGCATAGTAGCAATATCTTCCACACATAACAATCTTGTTATGTTTCGTCAACCTACCTCGTGCCTTTTCTTCCAACTCTTTTGTAGTTGCTGACTTCATTTGTGCTTTCAACACAATACATTCACTGCATTTACTGAAGTTGGTGTTATTTGAAAATGCCACATCTCGAAACTTAGTATTCCAGATCTTGCTCATTGTTGGTTGTGATATTGATGGGTAATTGAGCTTTTGAAGAGCCTCATTGATCTCTTTTAACAAAGAATTTTGTGTGTAAGTCGAAGGAAGCAGTCTTAAAGGAGCAGATGTTCCATCTTCTTCAACTTGACGTGTTTGATTTGGTGAAAAATCTGAATTATCCATTACAATTTTGTGCAATATTTCTATAGCTGCCACTGTGTGAGCTCGTGCTTTGCATGTGTTGGTGTTACCATGAATAGCTTTGATCTGTCCATGTTGGAAATAATGCTGGTAGTTATAGAATGTGCTTTGAGGAATTTTATGTATCTTATACCATGCTTTCTTACAAATAATATTCCCATTAAATCTCATGTCCTTTACATTTCTAGCAATAGGTGGTAGGTCATGGCCATGGCCATGGCCGCTTGACATCACTGTGTTTGACATGAGTGAATTCAAGACAAATTCTCTAATACCATTTGTATTTATTTGTCTCATACCCCTTCTAGCACCTGCAATGGCCTTCCTATCGACATGTTGAAGACAATCTTTTCTACAACATACATCTGCTGCCAAAAGTCGAATTTCTTTCTCTTCATCTATTTTTGTTTGACATTTTGCAGTTTTTTTTGTAGCCATAACTCGTTTAATCCTTTTATATGGCCTTGTTACATTCATATCAATTGAGTTTCTATCTTTTTCATTACAAAGGTACCCATCCCATTTGTTTAAGGGATTTGTGTCCTCTATAACATCCCATATCACCATTTCTTTGGTTGGTTCCTTGAACTTTTCCTTGACCCTTAATATCACACCTTTGTTGTCCACCAACTTATTTATTGGCCATCTAACCAAACAATGTATAGACTTATCTCCAATTTTGTATATCTCACAATTTCCATCTATCTCTTCTAGAAAAACACCAAAATCCATTTCACCTAGTGTTTCACCCTCAACAATGTCATCCTCGCGGACATGAACTAGCATTCCTTTGGCAATGCACATGCTTGTTCCCATGCATTCATGTGTAAGAGAAACCTTTGCACATATGAATTTAACCCTATCTTGGGCAATATTTATGGCATGATCATGACAGTGAGGCTCCAAATCTGATTCTGGCCAAATTTCATAAGATTCTAATGCACCCCCAAGTGTATGCTCAAACCCTGTTGGATGTGGTAGAGGAACATTATGTTTTAACACCTTTTCAATTTTAACCACTATGCATCCTTTCTTTACCATCTTTCCATGCACTTTATGCCCAAGCTCTGTATTGAATATGGAGCCCTCACCCACCTTCACTCCATGTTGTAGAAGATTTACCTTGTCTCCAATAGAAAATGTAGAAGAAACATTTGTACCTATAAACAAATGTAAATAATGTTAGTATTTACTCAAAAAAAGAACATTTATTATAGTATCAAAAATATATAACACATGCTTCAATATTTTGATTTACCTATGTGGTGTCTCAAATCCACAATCTTCCATGGATGTATGTCCCCTTCATTAACATCATCATCAATCAAATGTGGTTGAATGAGATCAATTATCAAAATTGCAACATAACCAACATTAACCTTTTTTCCAACATAATAAGTTCCAGACTCTGCAGATTCAACCCTTGCTAGCCCAATGACTTGATCATTAATAAGGAGATCAACATAGTCCCCTTTTGCCAAAATTATATTTTCCATTGTAGCTTGCATCAATTCTGTAACAACAATTACATCGTAACTTGTAATTAAAAGAATGAACCGTGTAAAGTGTGACTTTATATTTCCCCAAAAACACACAACTTCCGAAAAAGTAATATAAATGCAAAAATAAAAATATTATGGTTGTCATGTTGTATGTAATGAAACATTGTTTCCTCAAATGAAAGCTAACAATCAATATCATTCCTTCTACTACAAACATAAGCATATTGCTAGAAGCAACATTACATGGTCAAATAAATCTAGCACATGCTAGATTTCCTTCTAGCACAAACACAAACACATTGCCAATAACAATATTCTAAGGCGAAGGAAATCCACCACATGCTAAATTTTCTTCTAACGTAAATAGAAGCATATTACTCACAAAAACATTTCAAAGTAAAAGAAATCTTACACATTCTAGAGTTTATTGTAGCACAAACACAATCACATTGCCAAAAATAACATTGCAGTGTAGAAGATATCTAGCATACGATTGATTTACTTCTAGTACAAACAAAAGCACATTGGCAACAATAACATTGTAGGGCAAACAAAAGCCAACAAAATCCAACAACTTCTATCACAAACACAATCACATTTCCAACAACAATGTCGCAAGGTAAAATAAATTTAACGCATGCTAGCTTTACATGTAGCATAAATACAAGCATACTACCAATAACAACATTTTATGTCAGAAGAAATCTAGTGCATGCTATATTTCCTTCTAACACAAACAAAAGCACATTACCAAGGTGAAAGAGATCTAACACGTGTTATATTTCCTTCTATAATAAACAACCAAATTGAAAACAACAACATTGCATAGCAAAAGAAATCTAACACAACTTCTAGCCCAAACACAAGCACAACATTTCCAATAACATTGCCAAAGTGATGGAAATCTAACACTTGCTAGATTTCCTTTTATCATAAACAACCAAATTGACAACAACACTATTGCAAAGCAAAAGAAATCTAGCATAGTTTCTAGCCCAAACACAAACACATTTCCAATAAAAATATTGCAAGGTGAAAGAAATTTAACGCATATTAGCTTTACATGTGGCACAAATACAATCATACTACCAACAACAACATTGCATCCCAAAAGAAATCTATTGGGTGTTATGTTTATTTTTAAAACAAATCAACAAAGTGTAATGGTGATTATTTGTTGTGAAGACCCATATGAAAAGTGGCGTAATGCTAATAAGACCAATGCAGCTACTGCAGGATACCCACTCACCTTTCCCTTTATCCTACAAAAAAACTCGAGGTGTGAAATCCTTTTTTTGTCGAGTGTTTGCTTGTAAGAGGGGAAAGTAATGAATAATTTTTCCTGCTAGAATATATTTATTTGGGGAAAACAGGGTGAAAAACATGAAGCCTCATCACTTCAAAATTTGTGTTTCCTTGGGGGGGTGGTTGTTCCTCTAATGGTTGATTTCCCGTACTAATTAATGTTTCCTTTAGCTGACACATTTTTCCTTCCACTAGGTTGTCAACAGGAAGCTTATTATAAGAGAATATTCATCTATTGTGCTCCTTCCAAATTTCCCAAAGGATGAAACCTCGAATGAAATTTCAGGTAAGGTTCACCACCTCGTTTTTTGTATAATGCACCCGCCATTTCTTTATTGTTTCTTGTATGCTCTCTCGACTTTGGTTTCTTTATCTAAATATTGAGGCTAATTAGTCCCATAGTGCCTCCATATAGTTACAGGTGTTGAGTAAATGATTAAGCCTCTCTTTTGTGTTTTCGGAGAGGAAACACGAAGAGGAACCTATAAATCCTCTCTTTATAACTTTGTCCTGAGTTAGGACCTTCTGGTGTAAAATCAATGACATGAAAATTTAAATTTATGGCCAATGTGGCACCATCCAGTTTTCTCCACGATGGATCATTTGTACCAGTATATCCCTCACTAAGATAAGCTTTGACTTCCTTGAGATTGAACTCCACATCTTCTTTTTTCCCCCATTTGAGTTGGTCTTGTTCATTATTGAACATAATTCTTAATTTTCTTAGTTCCTCTGTTAGATACTGAATAGCTAAGTCATTCTGGGTTGGCCGTTGAAAGATATTAAAATTCCATCGCCTCCATTTGTTATTTTCTAGTCCTTGATCCTAGAATTGGTAGAATTCTCTATACTCTTATATTTCTGTGCTTAGTTTGAAGGGATGTCATTCCTCCCTGCATAACTTAGCTTGTTTCTACCACGCATCATCCCAAAATAGGGCCTCCTTTCCATTTCTGATTTCCCAGAATAGTGTTTTTGCATTATACCTCTTTTATTCCATGCTAAATTCCAAATTGCCAACCCCTGAGTGGAACTTGATAACCAAACTAACTTTTTTGTATGGAAATTAGGTGCATATTTTGATTTCCAAAGCCTTTCCCAAGGTGATGACCCCCCTTTTAACCATCTCCACCATAATTTTGCTCCATTTTCTTTGTTGGTTACCTCTGGATCTTGAAGACCTAGCCCACCTGCATCTTTTGGTTTGCACTCTATTTAAGGCCACTAGCGCCCATTTTCGTTTCACCTCTACCCCTCGCCACAAGAAGTTCCTTTGGATGTCCCAGATCTTTTGGGAGAAGGGAGGATAGATAACATATACCTTGGAATAGCTTGTAGCACTGTGTTTGTTAGAATCAGATGACCACCCAGGTTTAGGGCTTTGACATTCCATTGTTTCACCCTATCCTCAAGGTTTGATACAATTTTTTCCTAATTGGAGTTCTTCTAGGCTTGCACCATTAGAGGGACCTCAAGGTACTTTGATGGGAGGGATTTAAACATATATGCCCTGGTTTTTTTACCTCTGCATGGTGTAAATATCTTGAAAATATGCTTTTAGATACTCTTTCGGAGATATTACTACATCGCAGTAATCCATTTGTATCTATTTTGCAAAATATTAAGCATTATATTTTGCTTAAACAGAATATATTGTGGGAACTTTCTATACAAATTGATGAGCATTTTGCACAGCACGGCTGAAAGAGAAGCCCTTATGATCCTAACCTCTACTGCAAAGATCAAGGGGGATATTGTGATCATCGTTGTGTATGTCGATGACTTAGTAATCACAGGCAGTTATGAGAAGAGAATTTTGGCAAGATTTGAAAAGGTCCTTTGACATGACCGATCTTGGTCTATTGCATTAGTGTCTTGGTTTGGAGGTGTGACAAACACATCACCGGATATTTGTATATAAAAGAAAATATGCCAAGACACTTATTGAGAAATCCCATATGAATGGTTGTAAGCCCATGCAAACTCCCATGGAACCAGACCTAGTAGGAACCGCACCTCTTATCATTCAAGTGACACGTAAGTTACAATGTGGCACACAAATAAGTAAAGTAACATGGAACTGGCACTTGCCCCCATTAATCCAACGCATTCAAAAACATCTGGAGGTGTTGAAAACCATGGAATTCACCTTAGTTCAGTGGTTTTCGAATGTGTTGGTGGATAGGGTGGAAAATAAAGGGGTAGATAATGTCCATTTGCTCACCGACGTGATGTGCAAGTTTTCAGAGGGCTAGCTAAAGGAGGAAAGCCAAAGGTTGGCAGAGAGAGATCACTCCACGCCATTAAGGTAGGTTGATAGAGAAGGGGTGGGCCCGAATCAGGACAGTGATCTACCAGTTCATACGAACAAATAATCCTTCATTATGGACATACTTAGGAAACGAGAAGGGGTATGTGTCTGCAATACAAGGATAGAGTGATGGTTAATCATGGGAAGGAGAGGATTTCCCCCATAATAGATTGTTAGTGTGATCGTCTCATTAATAGGAGATGTGGCAAGAGGAGTGGGAAGGTACGAAATCAAGAGGGGAAACATACAAGAGCAAGGTCAGGGTGATTATGATTTTGAACAAACCGCTGGCAAGGGAAAATGAGAGGAAGGACGTCCACAAGTACACACGAATGAACAACAACATCGCTAGCAGGTCAGAGTTACTAAAAATTGAGAGGGAAAGTACTCAAATATCGGCGAGGCAAGTCTCATCTGGGGTGTCATCTTTAAATCATAGCTAGGGAGCAAGCTTCATCGACATAAGGCAAAACACTGAAAGGTGGTGTAATTGTGAGTTGGTGATAGTAATTTCTATGAGGGAAATTCAGTTATCAGGGAGTGCAATGAGTAAGAGCTAAAGTGATGCTAGTAGGCCAAGAGGTAGTTCCCGCGGATGCTCAGGGCTTTGAGTTTTGCAAACAGACATGCATGGAGGAAGCAGCGGAGGTTGTTGCTAAACAGTCACACAAAAGGGAAGGATATAGTGGAAATCTGGGAGAGTGAGGTTCGAAGACATTGTAGGGCTATCTTTGATGGTAGAATAGAGGAGGAAGGAGATTGGATCATCAACACAGGGAAATCCAAAACATAGATGACTGTGTACCAAAAGACCTTGGAGACCGCTTGGCATGTCAAGACTCTAGTGGAAAAGCTGCAAGCAGAGGCAGCAGAGTAGAGGAAAAAGAGGCAACTCGAGACAGAAATCGAGTTAAAATCTATAGACCAACGCCTAAAAGGAATTGAAGAGGCTCTCAAGGGTTTGGTTAACATAGAGAAATTGCATGTTGGCAGAATTGGGGATCTTAACAAAATGTTCTCAATCTATCTAAATTATATCGATAATGTGGATATATCGATGGGTGTAGAGATAGGAGATTTCGCCCGCTTGAGGAAGTATCGAGTTCGAGAGGCTTGCGCTGCAGGCGGCTGTCCACTGGCAACCCTAGAGGCTCCAGCGACAACCCTTGTGGAGGACCCAACAATGGGGCCAACGACGATAACAACTCCAAGCAAATAATATTGTGTTAGTTGATCATGGCATCGACCAATCTTTTGTTTAGTTTTGTGTTATGTTATATAGGTAGTATTGTAGTTATTTTGTCAAGTTTAGGTCTGAAGATCAGAGCTATATAGCTATTCAGATAGGCAGACCTACATATAGTAGTAGTGGGAAGGGGAACTTTTTTGAACTATATAAGGGAAAGTAAAGACAGAAAAATCTAATGGCATGTCTGGTTAAATGTGTGACAAAGAGAATCTTCTTCTACAACTGGTTTGGTAAACCAACTACTATTTTTGTATTGTATGTTTATTTAGTAATATATTGAAACTTTACTAACTTACAAAAAAGTTATCTTATTATTTTTCCCTTTAATATATTGTCTATTAAAAATATATGCTACATATTAAAAGATATTAAACTCTTAGAAACTTAATCTTTCTTATAAATATAAAATATTTGATATGATAAACATAAAATTTTATGTAAAAAAATTAAAAAATATATATTGTGTATTAAAATATATTGAATTCTTCGATATATTTTTTACCACTGGATGATGTGGAAAGAAATTTGATGAGGAATTTGATACCATATAAACCTAAAATTTTAATTACTAAGTCAACTATATGGGGTTATCGGGTTATCTTCCTTTTCAGTATGTTCTGTTCAAGCAGACATGTTTTGTATGAAAAAAATCTAATTTAAAAATAATTAAATTTTATTACTGAGTCAACTATATGGGGCCTATCTTACCTTTCAGCTGTTTTTTATTAAAAAATATAAAAAATTTACAAGAATATTTGTTTACGAGGTGTTTGGAGAAATTTGATCTCTCTTTCAAGGCCCAACAAGGTTCAAATGGATTTGCTCTAATGCAAGTGAGGACTAGCTTCATTTCGAGATAAGGTTTCCAAGGTGTGAATATGCGAGGAGCGTTTACCATTCCACCATAGCTGCTGTTATCGCAGAGGAAGATGTTTCTCTACTCCTTTACTGTTTCCATTCTCATCCTCTTTTTAAGTGTTATAAGTAAAACCAGATAAACATAACAATAAAACTAACTGGGTACAGTGGCACATAGAGTGAATTCCAAACAAATGCCCATATTTCAACTCTTTTTGTGCCTTTGTGTAAGAAAGGTTGAATTTTTATTTTGTATGAGCACAATGATGACTCGGAACTCTGTCTTGTGTGTCAGTGTCTGATCTATGGAAAAAGATAAATATAGATTTTAATCACTCTTGAATAGACTGTAATTTTTTTTTGGCATTGCATGATGTTGAAAATAGTTAGGTGGATTAGTGCAGAGCTTAAGAAGATATTGAGTTTAATGGCACAACTGACACCATGAAAGAATCTTTGGAACAAGTGGTGGAGTAGATTGTGCCTGAGCAAAGGGTTGCAACAATGTATATGAATTTGGAAAAGGCCCCCATGTAATGGTGGGTAAGCACATCAAATCAAGTTTCACTCATGGCATGATATGATAGAGGTACTTAATGATAAAGGCCTACCAGAAATTGGGGCTCCACTAGGTAATGACATTTTGGAATCCAGTTCTGTCAACCAGCCCCTACAATTCGGTGGTACTTCCAATCCAATGGGATACATGTATTACTGTGAAGTCATTAGGAGATATAGGAGGTTCCTATTTAACTATGGGTTCATAATTTTATGCAAACCTTAGAGCCATTTCCAAAGAAGTGATATCTTGAGGTAAAAATGCAGTGGCAGACAACTAGCTAGGTTGAATTATGAGAAAGGTTCTACAACACATTATATAACTCTACAAGGAGGAGGCACAGATTGCAAGTTTGATAGAGTTCATTTGGTGTTTCCAATAAATGGACCACCCACAAAGTCTAATAATAGGATCCCCAAAGGAGTACCCCTTAAAGGAACTTTGCCATCTGTGGTATAAAGAAACTGATTCCCTTTTGAAACTATTGATAATGTGGTAGGTGGTATTTCTCTGGAAATGAAAAGTATTGATCTCCTTGTTGTTTTGCGAGTTGTTGATAGTGTATGGGAAGATGGTGAAAATAGTGGGGAATAAGATAGATCTGCATTCTATTTAAAGGATCATTTTTCAGCAAGGAATGTGTTGTAGTGTAATTAAATCTGCATGTTGTTCCGAAGATTTCTCAATCAAATAGATCTGCAATCTTTTTAAAGTTTATTTCCTTCCAAACTCAGTGAATATCCAGTGTTGGGTTGTGAAAGTGTGCTTGATATCTAACTTGGACAGATCCTAGCTGGTGTAGAGTCCCCCTGAGGGTCCACTCAAGCTCACTACTATGTTATTGCTAATTCACTAATTTTTTTTGAAGCAGCACTAGCAGTTCTAGTTCCAGTAGTATATCTAGTAGTATACCTAAGAGCATATATATGCATACGTAGCAGCAGAACAAACAGAGTAAGTATATGAACCTTGAACCAAGCTAGCATCATGATCAGCCTCTGTTAAGGAAATATCTCCACGTGTTGTGGGGGTCTCACCACACCAAACGCATCTTAGAGACCCTTGTCATGACCAGGTCAGCCCTGTAACTTCACTGCCTTCTAACGTGTTTGGAGGTTGTTGTTACCACTAGATATTGGTTTCATTCATTGTTCACAGGTAGCAAACTTTCACTGCCATATTTTGTTGAGAAATATCAGGAGCCCTGAAGGAGGAGGGTAGGGTTAAGCCTTGCCTCCATGTACTCGATCATCCTTTTCATATGGTTGATCTTTTGGGGTAGAAACATGGTTTCTACCTGCCTGCCTAGAACTGCATATGGGTTGTATCAATGGTGGAAATATTCAAAAAAATCTTCATTTCCTCTGTTTATCACTTTGTCATGTAGGAAAACAGAGTACAGGAATATGGGTTAGTCTGACTCGTAACTGAAAAATTGCTGAGTCTCGTAACTCCTAAACACCAACCCTTTTATAGGGTAATATTTTCTAGAGAAGATAAATCATCCTTTTCATTAAGAAAGAGGAGTACATTTACATATATATGACCCAAAAAACCTCAAAGGTATGCACATCACCAATGCCAACAACAACATCCATCACAAAATTAACTAACAGGGACCAAAAATGGACATGAAAAGAACATCTATAAACTTTGTAGAACATGGATAAAATTACTAAAAAAGATAAAAACCCGGATAGTATGGAACATTAAAATCCTAGTTACAAACAAGAATAACCAGTTCAAACAAAAATATTTTATTCATAAGATGACAAAAAGGATAGAATTTCTTGACATATCAAAAGAAGTGAGCCAACTGAAGATCACTGGGGATATGAACATATCCCCTTCTCAATAATTGTAAGCCTCCTGGTTCTTCAAATAAAAAGTGGCCTTCCTCCACCCGTAGATATTTTTTGGACATATAGTCCACATGTTGGTTACATTCCCTCAAAATATGCTAGAATAGTAGATTATGAAAGAGACCCTTAAGAATTTAAATATGTTACATCTAGTGCTTGAGGGAAAGAACCTTAAAATTCCCCTTCTCCATTATCCAGTCCATCACACACTTGGAATCTCCATAAATCTGACAGGAGATAATGTTCAATGATGTTTCAATATATAAAAGGGCCCAAACTACAGAAACCTCTGCCTTGGTATTAGACTCTGAACCAATATTCAACCAAATATGATAAGACCCATTTCTAGGGAGGAAACTGATGGCACCCCCTCCAGATACACCTAAATGATATGCATCATCAAAGAAACCTACATTTATAGATAGAGGACTATGAGGGAAGCATAAGGAGTGACTACGAGGAGGATTCAAAGGCTTGACATACAGAGAAGAAACCCATAATATGAGGCAGGATGTCAGAGATCTCTGCTTTCAAAGATATGTTTATTCTGAACCTTCTAGACACCCCAAGCGATGAAGATAGGAAAGGATTTATAATTACCCATGTTTTTCTCACATAAGAAAAGGAAATGGTCAATATGATACATTGGAACAAGGTCCAAAATATTAAATAACGTGACGGTTGCAGTCCAAAGTTCCATGGAAAAATCACACAGAAAAAATAAGTGATTGACATATTCAAAGTCCTTTGAATAGAGGATACATATATTTGGCCTAGATAATCCTTTGCACAATAGAGGGTCCCATGGTTATATCTAATTCTCTAAATCCAACCATATGAATAATTTCATTTTTGGAGCAATAAGACAGTCCCGGAACTTATTATACCACCAATTTACCATGGGAAGGGAAGAACATGCTGATATAGAATTATAGGCATGGCAAGAAGTTATTTTCCCAAATGAGGTGTTCCAAGCACAAGCAATTGAACCATCCTCCTATGATAAGATTAGACCATTGAGAATAAGATTCTTAACAAAATTGTCCCATTCATATGCTAGAAGACCATGTAGACCCAATTCAGAAGCACATTTCCACCTGATAATAAAAGACTGCAATGAGGAAGACAAGAAAGGATGACACAATATATAAACAGCCCAGAATTTGAGATGAAATATGAGCTTTGGAAATAATTAGTAGAAGGGAGATCCCCTAATAGAAGGAGCTCCAGATGTTATTAACAAACGGGGTTTATGTTTTGCAGGTCAGGCATTGTGCTATTGAACAAAATCTATGGCCATTTTGACTACTTATGATGGGACTTACAGTTCAGTCTTTCCACTACTTGTAAGCATGGATAATTTGCCCTAGTAGTATACCTAAGAGCATATATATGCATACGTAGCAGCAGAACAAACAGAGTAAGTATATGAACCTTGAACCAAGCTAGCATCATGATCAACCTCTGTTAAGGAAATATCTCCACGTGTTGTGGGGGTCTCACCACACCAAACGCATCTTAGAGACCCTTGTCATGACCAGGTTAGCCCTGTAACTTCACTGCCTTCTAACGTGTTTGGAGGTTGTTGTTACCACTAGATATTGGTTTCATTCATTGTTCACAGGTAGCAAACTTTCACTGCTATGATGATAGTGACTGTTTTATCAATAGCCTCTGTTCTGTTTATGTTTATGTTGGGTATGATGATGATAGTGACCCACAAGATGATGTGCTTGGTTGAAATACTCCTTACTTTAGTAGTTATTGCAATTGTTTCTTAACTTTATCTCCTTCCAAAGTAAATTCGTTACACATTCACCAAGTCCCATCCTTATTGGGAACTATGATGCTATGTGACCCATATGATGATGTGTTTTGTCTAATTACTCCCTACTCTAGTAGTTATTGCAAATGTTTCTTCACTTTATCTCCTTCCAAAATAAACTATCCATACAACCCAATATTTGGTAATGGGGAATTAGGAAACAATTGTATCTTGTGCCCCACTTCCCTTTAGTTGGTAAATATTTAGGCTCTTCGAGCACTTCTCTATACACATACAATAAATCCTCTAACTATTATTTCTGCTCTTCATTACATCTCTCTATGGATTCCTTTTACTAATTCATCCCTTGGTTGATTATCTCTCAAGAAAAATAATACAAATTTTCCACTAAAAGTGATCGATTTTTGGCTTGGTTGGAACTTACTAGAGAGACCTTCTACTTACCTTTTTCCACATTGATGATGAAATACTTCCCCATCCTTGATCAATAAGTGCTAGTTTTCCCTGATCATGAAGATCAATCCCTTGTGTACATGTAAGGGCTTCCAAACACTATACCACACACATCAAGGAGTATTATATATAAATCCATTTCATAAAATATGCACTTATAGTAAACTTGACCTTACACTATTTAGTGACTTTGAGCTCTACATCTCTATTCACCCATTCCAATGGATAGTGGTTCAAATAATCATGAACATCTAACACAAGCTTGTTGACTTGATTTTTTGCTGTGAGTTTTTCCAATGAATCAAAATCGAATAGAGCATCCACCGTGGTATTTTTTACTTGAGTATTAATCTGGAATAATTTAGTCATCTCATTCTCTTCCTTGCTATGAAGGATATTCATATTCAACTCCTTTTGCACTGAGGTGTAGACAGTCTTCTCATTTACATCCATGCTACACTCTATTAGGTTGAATGAATCCATATCTAATATGTTATTCTTCTTGGAAAAACTATATTTATTTGGATTCAACCCTAGATGTAGCTTTCAACACTTATATCCAATGAAACCATCAATATTACAATTGTTGCAATGATTGTTTGGATCCTTGCACTAATGTGTAGTAATTGTATTTTTTTTAAAAGGAACCTAACATAAACAGAACAGAGGCTATGAACAGAACCCAATTTATGAAGGTCCCTTTTATTCAAGCATCACAAAATCTGGGCTTTCCAAGGATTCAATCACTGTTCCTTATGATTATAGGGGTTGCACAAAGGGGCTGGTTCTCTCTTAACTGAAAAGAAAAGAGACTTTCAAGTTTTCTCATATTGAGACCGTTATTACCAAATTTTAACTGCTTCAGGACCTACTAGAGTAGCTTGCTTCAAATTTGATTATGTCAGGGTTTCTTATGTAATCCTGATTTAAAGTCCTGGCCCTTTCTAGAATTGTTCCTAACATCATCTTCCATACTCTAGAATCTAGATAGTCTAGAGAGAATCCAATATGTACCAAGGATCAAATGTTCCACAAGCATAACTCAAAATGCCACCAATCTGATTGATGCTCAACTATAGATAGTATCATAGATTGGTAGACTAATGTGCTGCAACAAACCCTAGCATCAACATGCTCTGCTTCACTGTACCAATTTTTCAAGTACCCTCTATTCAACCTCAGTTCTGACATATGTAAAAATCAATAGGTTAATAACTGCAACGACACTGTTGTATTCAATGTTGTCAATGAGACCCTTTAATGCTACACTTTGTGAAATAAGTATCATGCCACTTTCAAATGTTCAAATGATGATCCTCTAGACCCTGCTGCAAGATTATGAAACTTCTTTACATTGTCTAAACACTCTGCTCAGCAGTAATCAGTATTCACTGGCTCTGAAGGTTTTTACATATCTAAGGAAACTTTTTTGTTGTTGTCAAACCAACATATTGTAATAAACCAGAGCCTCAAATCATGATTATATCAATTTCGATGGCTTTCATTCTCAAGAAAACATATCACTGCATAGTATGAATGGTAGTAAGAAAGGGACTTGTCACAGTTAAGAGCTTCAAGGGAATCTTCACAATTCAATCTCATGAACCTCAGTTCTGTTCTGTGCTTATCCCCGCCAATGTGCCATTAAGCGCACTCATTCCTGCAAGCAAATAAATTCTATGCATATTCTGTCTCAAATCCCTCTACCATATAAGGACCTTACACTTTCAAAGAACAAGAGAACCGATATCCTTGTGACATTAGTAATTCTAGAAATTTGTCCCAAAACTTGATTTGAATGCAGTCAATGTGTACATCAAATAAGTCATGATATTCATATTCTCTCCCCACTTTAAAGTAAAGTTGGGGCTGTTAAGCTAGCCAATTCATACATATAATGTGGGAAAATGATGTTTTGAACCCAGGTCATTATTGTGGCTACCCCCACTCTTAACTTCTAGATGGAACCTCGACAGAGAGCTTGATCAACCAATTTCAATATCTTGTTTTTAATTATTTGTCCATGTATTTTCACCATTCTTCATCTAGGCAAAACATTTATGCTTGTCATGTTGATTATGTGGCTATTTAATTTTTTTTTCATATTAGGCTTGATTTCTTGATCTTCATTCAATGTAGTTTATGGCTCTTCTTAATTATCCTTTTCCTCACTTAGAAGCTGAAGGATTAAAGCTTGCTCAGCAGTAATCAGCATTAAAGCCAGTTGGATATCAACAAATCAAAATCCCAAAAAATCCACATGTTGTACACCTGGATTCATGGGCATGCAAGCTTGCATGTTTGGCATGTGTCAAACAGTCTAGCCCCAGCTACCCCTACATATACAACAGTCGAGGCACCAAAAAATTTCAAAAATCTATTCAGATGCGTTTGATGTAGCTCCTTATGTCTGCATGTCTTATTTTTCTGTAATTTTAATATTTTTTTATTTCATATATATAAATAAATTTATATATTTTCACATCCCCTATGTCTTATTTTGGGGGTTCTATGTGTCCTTGTGTCAAAGGATGTAGCTAAGAAGCAACAAAGGTAACCATGCTAATCCAAGAGCACTTCATAGTGTTTTTCTTGATTTAACAGTAGGGGATAATGTATTTAGAGGAGGTTGATGGATCATTTAGGCAGGATAGATCATATTTGAAAGCAAGCTTTAATCCATTCACTCTACTCAGCAGTAATCAGCATTCACTGGCTCTGAAGGTTTCTACATATCTAAGGAAACTTTTTTGTTGTTGTCAAACCAACATATTGTATACCTAAAGATAAGATTGTTTTTAAGTAAGTAGAAGAATCCAAAGTTGTTTTGAAACCAAAACCATCTTATATGTCATCATCAACTAGAGAAAAACCACATAATGAAAAATCATGTGAGTAAGGTCTTCTTATTAAAGCCATACAAAGTTGGATATCAACAAATCAAAATCCCCAAAAATCCACATGTTGTACACCTGGATTCATGGTCATGCAAGCTTGCATGTTTGACATGTGTCAAACAGTCTAGCCCCAGCTACCCCTACATATACAACAGTCGAGGCACCAAAAAATTTCAAAAATCTGTTCAGATGCGTTTGATGTAGCTCCTTATGTCTGCATGTCTTATTTTTCTGTAATTTTAATATTTTTTTGTTTCATATATATAAATAAATTTATATATTTTCACATCCCCTATGTCTTATTTTGGGGGTTCTATTTTTCCTTGTGTCAAAGGATGTAGCTAAGAAGCAACAAAGGTAACCATGCTAATCCAAGAGCACTTCATAGTGTTTTTCTTGATTTAACAGTAGGGGATAATGTATTTAGAGGAGGTTGATGGATCATTTAGAGGAGGTTGATGGATCATGGACTCCCAAATAATCATAAACATGGCCTTAAAACTTCTGCAGGGATCCCCGGTTCACAAGGTCAGTAGCAGCTGGAGAATGGCAACTCGACTCGAGCTACTACAGCAATGGCTTATTCACAATCAAGCTATTTCTTTTAAACACATCAGAAGGGAAGGGAACAAACTGGCAGACTTTCTTGCTAATTTAGGAGTGGACAGTGGAAGGGAATTCTATGAAGGCTCTATATCTTGCATAGCTTCTGAGAACCAACTTTCCACCTTCCATACTATAGTAACAAGTGATATGCAGTCGAAGGAAGACTCAAACCCGGATGCGGGTGTCCTTAAGAGGTGTTAATGCTGGAGCACGCGGAGTCGGCAACTGGCGAGTAATTAAGAAGGGTAAGGCGGTTCGTGGCAGGTAATTAATCCGCATTAATGAAGGCCCGAGCTCGTACGCAGATGGAAGTTATCAGGATGGCGCGCATTCTCCAGGGTTCATTTGTTCTGGTCTTTTCAGGCATCAATGTAGTGTTTCCAGTTTTTTCTAGCAGAGGTCTCCTCTGGTGGTCATGGTCTCAGAGTCTTAGTGCAACACAGCGAATTTGGAAGCCTCCTTGGTCTCATAACTGCTCCCATTTGGTCGGCTTCAGGTATATAGTTCTGCCTCTTTCAGACAGCGTCGGTGCATTAAGTTTGTTTTCTCCATTTGCGTCTGGTGTCTTAAGTCAGTCCTCTGGTTCATTTCGGGAAGGGATTTGGTTTTTGTCCTTGTTAAAGGTGTCTGGGTTGGGTACTGGGCTTTCTCAGTCGTCGTTGGGTATTTTCTTGACGCCGAGTCTAGCTTATGTGTGCTGGGCTTCTGGGTCTTTCATTCAAAGGTCTGGTTTTTAATCTGGTTACAATTGCCCAGCACGTTGCTTCTCCCTCACACCCAGTCCTTTAGCATCCTCATTCCGCTGTTGTATTCTGTTATGGCCCGTCGTCGGGGTATTCCAAGGCGAGGGAGCAACTCGGGATCCCGTGGAGGATCTGGAGGGCGTGGTAGCTCTGCGCCTCGTCGTATATCCCCGTTAGCTACTGCTTCACCTTCCTCTCCGCCCTCAGACAATTCTGGACCCTCCCTAAACAGTTCCCTTCATACCTCAAGGTTTAAGTTCAAAAGCAGACTTAACAGACCGCTCATCTCAGCTATAATTACTGTCATCTTCTCGGAGGAAGAAGATGAGCTCACAAGCTCAAACGAAATTTCCAAGGAACAGTCGCTTTCTCAGAATTCCAGTGATTCTCAGAGCAGCTTGGCTGGTGCTGTCCTCAATGTTTTTGCTGCGGTGTACGAAGAAGGTCAACAGGAGGCTTCTCGCCCTCCGCCGGACTCTCCTCAAGAACAGACCATAGTTTGTGAGCCAGCGCGCCTCTTTGGCAGTGTTCTGCACCTTGTGCCTCCTACAGAAGGCAACTTGATGGAAGCTGAAGATGAGGTGATGGTAACCTGGGCAAGCTCCCCTAATCAGGTTAATGAAAATGCTACGGATGCGCCACGGCAAGTTTAATTACCTTTGGTTTCAGCTACAGGACAGTAAGTCCGTTTTGGTTTTCTGGATCTCGTGTGTCATTTTCAGTGTGCATGGCTTCTGATACCAACAATATGAATTTGTTCATTCTCCAGGGTACAATTTTGGATTTCCTTTTTTGTAATTATGGTAAAGAACAGTTTTTTGTAATAGGGCAGCTCACTCTGGAGCGTTTAGCTCTGTTTAGTCTTGGTCCATATAGTTCTGTTCAGTGTTGAGGCTATGATTATCAGTTTTGTAAACAGAAGGAAAAAAGCTACCTGCAATGGTTCTTTGACAGAGGGCAGGCTACGGCCCCCTCAGAGGTTCAAACCTCTTTGTAAATATTTTTTCTCTTTTTAATCCTAATAGAATAGTCTTTACTCAGAAAAAAAAAGATTAGACCATTAAGAATAAGATTCTTAATAAAATTGTCCCATTCATATGCTAGAAGACCATGTAGACCCAATTCAGAAGCACATTTCCACCTGATAATAAAAGACTGCAATGAGGAAGACAAGAAAGGATGACACAATATATAAACAGCCCAGAATTTGAGATGAAATATGAGCTTTGGAAATAATTAGTAGAAGGGAGATCCCCTAATAGAAGGAGCTCCAGATGTTATTAACAAACGGGGTTTATGTTTTGCAGGTCAGGCATTGTGCTATTGAACAAAATCTATGGCCATTTTGACGACTTATGATGGGACTTACAGTTCAGTCTTTCCACTACTTGTAAGCATGGATATTTTCAATTTTGAGGGTTTATATGTTGCTTCATTGTGAAGGAAAATGTGTTTTTTAATGCTCCAGATGTTATTAACAAACGGGGTTTATGTTTTGCAGGTCAGGCATTGTCCTATTGAACAGAATCTATGCCCATTTTGACGACTTATGATGGGACTTACAGTTCAGTCTTTCCACTACTTGTAAGAATGGATATTTTCAATTCTGAGGGTTTCTATGTTGCTTCATTGTGAAGGAAAATGTGTTTTTTAATGCTCCAGATGTTATTAACAAACGGGGTTTATGTTTTGCAGGTTAGTCATTGTGCTATTGAACAAAATATATGACCATTTTGACGACTTATGTTGGGACTTGTTACAACAGATAGTCCATGCCCAATGATATCAAAATCTTCTATTTATGAAAAAGAAAGAGGGTGGTTTCGTATAAAGATGGAAGCCTCTCAAATTAGTCTTCCTGAGAAAAAGGTGAAAGTTACTGTTGAGAAACTGGCTAGGGATAGGTCACTGAAAGAACCACCAATTTGTATCTTTTCTGGACGTAATCTGGGTATCTCTCATCTCAAGCGTTCTTGTGGTAATATTCTATTGAAAATAAGAAGACTTGTGGTAATATGCCATTGAAAATACACCAATTTGTATCTGTTCTGGACGTAATCTGAGTATCCCTCATCTCAAGCGTTCTTGTGGTAATATGCCATTGAAAATAATAAGAAGTCCTAACATTTCTACCCAGAAAGTGCATGGTGAAGATGTTTCGGAAGCGATAAAGGTTTTTCTGCTTATCAATGTACTTAACACAAAGAAACAAGTAATCAAATTCCATTAACATGCACTTAACGTTACATATGCCCAAAAGCAGAGGAAATAACTAAGCTAGAATCCGATCCAAGAAAATGCAACGTTTTATCATCCTATGCTTAGTAGATATGTGTTTAAAGTCTGCAAAATCAAAAAGATATAATCTAAAGGTAGCCCCAACAATCTGAACAGGCAACAGGATATGATAATAATTTATCCAAAGAGATATTTTTTAATAAAACAAACAGAAAGCCTAAACACATACCTGTTTTAGGCAAAAACTATGGAAGATCGGCCTCACAGAAAAAATGGAATTAAATGCAGAGCTTATAAAAATGTCTTGGCCGTCCGAAAGGTTGTTGACAGATGCGCCTCACCTGTTAATGCTACAGGATACCCCCGACCATATTGGATATAATGTGTGCATCCGCTTCTCAAAGCACACGGATCACGGATTGTCAAAGCACACGGATCACTGATTATCTGTCTGTTCAAAAGTTTCCCAAATCGTTGAATCACGGATTATCTTATGTTTCGTGTGAATTTGGGCAAGCTTGGAAGTCGGGTTGCAAACTGCTACAGGTGTCCTTATTTTTCTACAAGAAACAGTCTAATGTGAAGGTGAATATGCTAAATGTGGTATTGGATGGCAATGATGCTAATGAGAAGTTGGAAAATTGGAAAGTGAACATATCCAATGCATTAAAACAATTTGTGGTAGGGTTAATGAATAACACATAATGAACCAAAAAAATTAAAAATAGTAATGGAAATGAACTAAATTCAAAGTAAAAATTCTATCTAACTAATGTAAGAGTGCTACAACTATCATCAACAAATGTTAAGATAAGCTGTAAGAAAAAATTGCTCATAAACAAATATGTGAACATAAATGATACAAGAGGGATATTGACCACCTAGGTCAATGGGCCAAGTTAACACAAGGAAACTTAAAAACCTTAGAAGAAAGCTAAACTAAGCGCTGAAATCAAATATCACTTCAATTAACAAACATGTTGTTTGTAACTTTGAAGATGACAAAGTTACAAAAAAATCTTGGAATCTGAACCTCTCGTATTATTCACATGTTTTCCTATGATTTTCTTCTAATCCTATTATCTTACTCAAGCCTATTGTTTGTACAAGTGGATAGGAGGAAAACTCCTTGAGTGGAGGAATGCTTTCCCTCCGATAAGCAATAAAAACCCAGATCTTGTTTCCTGGATCACCACGCAGCAGTAGTAAGGAGGATTTACTATTCTTAGGTAGTCGTGTTGGGTTACTAAACCAACCAAAACCACTCGTACGCCTTGGGATGATAATGGTGTTTCTCCTTAGATGATGTCCAAGGCCCCAAACAAAGCCATCCTTGTGGGGCAAAATTATCCTCATATTAACACCCATACAACATCTATATACCTATGGTTTATAATGATGGCAAATAGTGCTCCCCATCACCTAATTGTGCAAAAAGACCCAACTAACCTGCCTGCCATGTCAAACTTGTCCTCGATATTAGCATATCATCCTACATTATTCATTAGCTCATCGAGATAGAGGGATCAAGGACTCTCACTCCATAGTTGGGGACTATAGTCCATCAAGTCTAGGTCAAATTTCGGGCTAATTGTATCATGGACACGTCAAGGTCAACCAACATTAATGCAATGTATTAGTTGTTGGTACATCGACCTATCAAAATGTCGCAATATTGGGTAGTAGACAATAGTAAGTAGGACACTAGCCACCAACAAGAAACCTTGATGTTGCCGATGAGCACCACTAGGCCAACCATTCATCTTAGAGGCACTGGGAGGTGGTTTTGTACGATGTGCACAGTCTGTATTATTACTAAACCAACCAAAACCACTCGTACGCCCTGGGATGATAATGGTGTTTCTCCTTAGATGATGTCCAAGGCCCCAAACAAAGCCATCCTTGTCCAGGGCAAAATTATCCTCACATTAATACCCATACAACATCTATATTCCTTTGGTTTATAATGATGGCAAATAGTGCTCCCCATCACCTAAATGTGCAAAAAGCCCCAACTAACCTACATGCCATGTCAAGCTCAATGTCCTCGATATTAGCATATCATCCTACATTATCCATTAGCTCATCTAGATAGGGGGTTCAAGGACTCTCACTCCATGGTTGGGGACTATAGTCCGATGAGCACCACTAGGCCAACCATTCATCTTAGAGGCACTGGGAGGTGGTTTTGTACGATGTGCACAGTCTGTATTATTACTAAAAAAAAAAAAACCACTCGTACGCCCTGGGATGATAATGGTGTTTCTCTTAGATGATGTCCAAGGCCCCAAACAAAGCCATCCTTGTCTAGGGGCAAAATTATCCTCACATTAATATCCATACAACATCTATATTCCTTTGGTTTATAATGATGGCAAATAGTGCTCCCCATCACCTAAATGTGCAAAAAGCCCCAACTAACCTACATGCCATGTCAAGCTCAATGTCCTCGATATTAGCATATCGTCCTACATTATCCATTAGCTCATCTAGATAGGGGGTTCAAGGACTCTCACTCCATGGTTGGGGACTATAGTCCATCAAGTCTAGGTCAAATTTCGGGCTAACTGTATCATGGACATGTCAAGGTCAACCAACACTAATGCAATGTATTAGTTGTTGGCACATCGACCTATCAAAATGTCACAATATTGGGTAGTAGACATTAGTAAGTAGGACACTAGCCACCAACAAGAAACCTTGATGTTGGCGATGAGCACCACTAGGCCAACCGTTCACCTTAGGGGCACTGGGAGGTGGTTTTGTACCATGTGCACAGTCTTTATTATCACTTAACCAACCAAAACCACTTGTATGCCCTGGGATGATAATGGTGTTTCTCTTTAGATGATGTCCAAGGCCCCAAACAAAGCCATCCTTGTCTAGGGGCAAAATTATCCTCACATTAACACCCATACAACATCTATATTCCTTTGGTTTATAATGATGGCAAATAGTGCTCCCCATCACCTAAATGTGCAAAACGCCCCAACTAACCTACATGCCATGTCAAGCTTGTCCTCGATATTAGCATATCATCCTACATTATCCATTAGCTCATCTAGATAGGGGGTTCAAGGACTCTCACTCCATGGTTGGGGACTATAGTCCATCAAGTCTAGGTCAAAGTTCGAGCTAACTGTATCAAGGACACCTCAAGGTCAACCAACACTAATGCAATGTATTAGTTGTTGGTACATCGACATATCAAAATGTCAAACATGTCCTCGATATTAACATATCATCCTACATTATCCATAATTTAGCTCATGAAGATAGAGGGTTCAAGGACTCTCACTCCATGGTTGGGGACTATAGTCCATCGAGAGGTCAAATTTCAGGCTAACTGTATGAAGGACACCTTAACAAGGTCAACCTACACTAATTCAATGTATTAGTTGTTGGTACATCGACCTATCAAAATGTCACAATATTGGTAGTAGACATTAGTAAGTAGGACACTAGCCACCAACAAGAAAACTTGATGTTGGCGATGAGCACCACTAGGCCAACCATTCACCTTAGAGGCACTCGGAGGTGGTTTTGTACCATGTGCATAGTCTATATTATTACTAAACCAACCAAAACCAGTCGTAGGCCCTAGGATGATAATCAGATATTATTACATGCCATGTCAAGCTTGTCCTCGATATTAGCATATCGTCCTACATTATCCATTAGCTCATCTAGATAGGGGGTTCAAGGACTCTCACTCCATGGTTGGGGACTATAGTCCATCAAGTCTAGGTCAAAGTTCGAGCTAACTGTATCAAGGACACCTCAAGGTCAACCAACACTAATGCAATGTATTAGTTGTTGGTACATCGATCTATCAAAATGTCAAACATGTCCTCGATATTAGCATATCATCCTACATTCTCCATAATTTAGCTCATGGAGATAGAGGGTTCAAGGACTCTCACTCCATGGTTGGGGACTATAGTCCATCGAGAGGTCAAATTTCAGGCTAACTGTATGAAGGACACCTTAACAAGGTCAACCTACACTAATGCAATGTATTAGTTGTTGGTACATCGACCTATCAAAATGTCACAATATTGGGTAGTAGACATTAGTAAGTAGGACACTAGCCACCAACAAGAAACATTGATGTTGGCGATGAGCACCACTAGGCCAACCGTTCACCTTAGAGGCACTGGGAGGTGTTTTTGTACCATGTGCACAGTCTGTATTATTACTAAACCAACCAAAACCACTCGTATGCCCTGGGATGATAATGGTGTTTCTCCTTAGATGATGTCCAAGGCCCCAAACATACCCATCCTTGTCCAGGGGCAAAATTATCCTCACATTATCATCCTACATTATCCATTAGCTCATCTAGATAGGGGGTTCAAGGACTCTCACTCCATGGTTGGGGACTATAGTCCATCAAGTCTAGGTCAAATTTCGGGCTAATTGTATCATGGACATGTCAAGGTCAACCAGCACTAATGCAATGTATTAGTTGTTGGCACATCGACCTATCAAAATGTCGCAATATTGGGTAGTAAACAATAGTAAGTAGGACACTAGCCACCAACAAGAAACCTTGATGTTGCCGATGAGCACCACTAGGCCAACCATTCATCTTAGAGGCACTGGGAGGTGGTTTTGTACCATGTGCACTGTCTGTATTATTACTAAACCAACCAAAACCACTCGTACGCCCTGGGATGATAATGGTGTTTCTCCTTAGATGATGTCCAAGGCCCAAACAAAGCCATCCTTGTCTAGGGGAAAATTATCCTCACATTAATACCCATACAACATCTATATTCCTTTGGTTTATAATGATGGCAAATAGTGCTCCCCATCACCTAAATGTGCAAAAAGCCCCAACTAACCTACATGCCATGTCAAGCTCAATGTCCTCGATATTAGCATATCATCCTACATTATCCATTAGCTCATCTAGATAGGGGGTTCAAGGACTCTCACTCCATGGTTGGGGACTATAGTCCATCAAGTCTAGGTCAAATTTCGGGCTAACTGTATCAAGGACACCTCAAGGTCAACCAACACTAATGCAATGTATTAGTTGTTGGTACATCGATCTATCAAAATGTCACAATATTGGGTAGTAGACATTAGTAAGTAGGACACTAGCCACCAACAAGAAACCTTGATGTTGGCGATGAGCACCACTAGGCCAACCGTTCACCTTAGGGGCACTGGGAGGTGGTTTTGTACCATGTGCACAGTCTGTACTATTACTTAACCAACCAAAACCACTCGTATGCCCTGGGATGATAATGGTGTTTCTCCTTAGATGATGTCCAAGGCCCCAAACAAAGCCATCCTTGTCTAGGGGCAAAATTATTCTCACATTAACACCCATACAACATCTATATTACTTTGGTTTATAATGATGGCAAATAGTGCTCCCCATCACCTAAATGTGCAAAAAGCCCCAACTAACCTACATGCCATGTCAAGCTTGTCCTCGATATTAGCATATCATCCTACATTATCCATTAGCTCATCTAGATAGGGGGTTTAAGGATTCTCACTCCATGGGACTATAGTCCATCAAGTCTAGGTCGAAGTTCAAGCTAACTGTATCAAGGACACCTCAAGGTCAACCAACACTAATGCAATGTATTAGTTGTTGGTACATCGACCTATCAAAATGTCAAACATGTCCTCGATATTAACATATCATCCTACATTATCCATAATTTAGCTCATGAAGATAGAGGGTTCAAGGACTCTCACTCCATGGTTGGGGACTATAGTCCATCGAGAGGTCAAATTTCAGGCTAACTATATGAAGGACACCTTAACAAGGTCAACCTACACTAATGCAATGTATTAGTTGTTGGTACATCGACCTATCAAAATGTCACAATATTAGGTAGTAGACATTAGTAAGTAGGACACTAGCCACCAACAAGAAAACTTGATGTTGGCGATGAGCACCACTAGGCCAACCATTCACCTTAGAGGCACTCGGAGGTGGTTTTGTACCATGTGCATAGTCTATATTATTACTAAACCAACCAAAACCAGTCGTAGGCCCTAGGATGATAATCAGATATTATTACATGCCATGTCAAGCTTGTCCTCGATATTAGCATATCGTCCTACATTATCCATTAGCTCATCTAGATAGGGGGTTCAAGGACTCTCACTCCATGGTTGGGGACTATAGTCCATCAAGTCTAGGTCAAATTTTGGGCTAACTGTATGAAGGACACCTCAAGGTCAACCAACACTAATGCAATGTATTAGTTGTTGGTACATCGACCTATCAAAATGTCACAATATTGGGTAGTAGACATTAGTAAGTAGGACACTAGCCACCAACAAGAAACCTTGATGTTGGCGATGAGCACCACTAGGCCAACCGTTCATCTTAGAGGCACTGGGAGGTGTTTTTGTACCATGTGCACAGTCTGTATTATTACTAAACCAACCAAAACCACTCGTACGCCCTGGGATGATAATGGTGTTTCTCCTTAGATGATGTCCAAGGCCCCAAACAAAGCCATCCTTGTCCAGGGGCAAAATTATCCTCACATTAATACCCATACAACATCTATATTCCTTTGGTTTATAATGATGGCAAATAGTGCTCCCCATCACCTAAATGTGCAAAAAGCCCCAACTAACCTACATGCCATGTCAAGCTCAATGTCCTCGATATTAGCATATCATCCTACATTATCCATTAGCTCATCTAGATAGGGGGTTCAAGGACTCTCACTCCATGGTTGGGGACTATAGTCCATCAAGTCTAGGTCAAATTTCGGGCTAACTGTATCAAGGACACCTCAAGGTCAACCAACACTAATGCAATGTATTAGTTGTTGGTACATCGATCTATCAAAATGTCACAATATTGGGTAGTAGACATTAGTAAGTAGGACACTAGCCACCAACAAGAAACCTTGATGTTGGCGATGAGCACCACTAGGCCAATCGTTCACCTTAGGGGCACTGGGAGGTGGTTTTGTACCATGTGCACAGTCTGTACTATTACTTAACCAACCAAAACCACTCGTATGCCCTGGGATAATAATGGTGTTTCTCCTTAGATGATGTCCAAGGCCCCAAACATACCCATCCTTGTCTAGGGGCAAAATTATCCTCACATTAACACCCATACAACATCTATATTACTTTGGTTTATAATAATGGCAAATAGTGCTCCCCATCACCTAAATGTGCAAAAAGCCCCAACTAACCTATATGCCATGTCAAACTTGTCCTCAATATTAGCATATTAACTAGATTTATTATTTCTTTGTGACTCAAGTTAAAAAGTGGAAATACAAAATATTTAATAAATGAGAGAAAATATTATTTCAGGGGTGTTACCAAGCCTATTACTTGAGGTTTTATATAAGACAAGTATATATTGCTAGAAAAATAGAGATAGGGAGTAATTAATAAATTCTTAAATTCCTTATGTGAAATAAAGAAAAAACTGTACTTTTAGCTTTTTTAATAACCACTAAATTCTTTATTTGAACTAGTTCCTTATTTGAAATAAGGAAAAATCTCTAATTTTTTTTCTTTTAGTAATTTCTAAATTGCTTATTTGATATTAAAAAATAAAAAATAAAAAATGGAAATTTTACTTACAATTCCATTCCAAATACCAACCTGCATCTACTGCACTATTTTGTCAGCAAATACATGCACGATTTTGTGAGTAAATGTTAGTAAGAATAAAGTTGCTCATAATAAACTAACCGTTGACCCCTCCACATCATCTGATCTGATTAGATCATCACTCAGTATAAATAGAGCAGTTCTGATCTCAGGATTGTTCCCGCCACAACTGCACTGTTAAACTTACTTCCATGCACGATTTTGTGATTTTCAGAAGAACAACTGCTGAAATTTACAAGTGCAGTTCAGAATATCCTCTTTTGGAAGCTAGAGTTCATGAAAAATACAGGTACTCCTCATTGTACTCACTTTTTTAAACAGAGAACAATTGTGCAATGACTGGCATTTTACAGACGTGATGTCTTAATTTGGTTGATAAATGCTCTGTTTTTCGTATATATATATCATCAATTTGTGTAGTACATTTGATAATTTCATTGAAAATTCATTTCACATTGGTTGGTTAGTTGCAAATTTGTTTGCCTACAATAAGTTTTTTTTAGGATTGGACTGAAGTGGTCTGAATTTATTTTTTTTGTCAGTTACCAATCCATGACCTAGAGGTGCAGCTCCACCATTGTCACGCTTTCAAGTCAATACCTTTGCTGCTAGCTATGTCCTGTGGTCTAGCCTAGCAGCAAGTCTGGCCTCTGATCTTCAGTCAACAAATACTGTCAATGCAGTAGTATAAGTCGTATAAGGACTTGACTCAATCTGAGTGTACTGATTTGAACTTTGGTCTAGGACAGATTTCATTAATATAATATGACTGTAGGTTACCAACCTTATAAACAGTCCTCAGGAATAGTTTCAATCACAATGCTGTCATCATCATGTTGCCACTGAAATACTAAGACGTGCTAGGTCTCTTTACTTGAACAACACCTAAAACATCCTTTAGGACTGTGTATTGATTCTCTTTCTTATTGTGGATTAGAGGTTCATTTAGGCTCCCTTTGATTGCGTCTTAGCTGTGAATAGAAAACTGCAACTAGGGCTCTTTTGGAGCTTCATTTGACAGCGTATGGAAGCCTCCTTGCTGTGATGAAGAACCTCTTTTGGGACAGCGAAGGAGCCTCTCTTCACTGTGATTTAATCCCTGTGAGTGCACCTTTTCCATGCCCCAAAATTGTCCCTCAGCATTGACTTCATGTGGATTTGTTAGAGGTTTGTTGTCTACATTTCCTTTTAAAAATCTAGTGCATGAATGATTGTCCACATGTTCATGGAGAAGATAGATATGGGAAAACTCGCTTTAAACTTTACAAAATACATTAAGGCAATTTCTGTTCGAACTATCTGTCTATCTAGTTATATGTGTTTGTCTTTATGAGAAGCAAGAAAACCTTTTGGCCAGGAGGTAGAGGGGAGACAGGAGAATGTCTATGATAACTTACAGTCTAGAAAATAGATAGCACATGTTGTTAATGATGTCAAGAAGAGTCTACCTCTTCTGCATTCGGTAGTCTCAATAAAGGAACCATGTCATCTTTCAAAGGCCTCCAAGAAAAAAATGAGAATGGCAAGGAAGTAATTCCACTACCTGGGTTTGGTATTTTGTTTCTTCCACCTTGCAGAAATTAAATGATCAGCATCGTTGTTTCATGGACTGTCAATAGGGAGCAGATCAAAGAGGAAGAGGAATTCTTTAACTATTCATGCAACTACTGCATGGGCACCTAGAATTAGCTATGATAGGAATCCATAGACTGTGCCCTTACAAGCTTGGGTGAAGATGGCTCAACTTAGTTGTCAGAAGAACAATTATTTTCTCGGCCAATGAGGTAAATTGGATTCACCTTTATGATAGCATGAATACTAGTATTATTTCTTCATATGATTTCCATTCACATCTTATGATAAATAAATGTCTTTCAACTATTTGAATCACGGTACAATCACTACCTTGACTGCTTTAAAGGAAATTCACTACTCAAATGAATTTGGTTAGCCCTCCCTAAATACGATTGTGGGAAGATTTGCTTTTGCATGAAATAATGTTAATTAATTATTCTTACATCTAGCCTTAATCATCACAGAACATGCCAAATTGCTATTGGCATAGCATATCCAATCAAGGAAAGTCCAAGCCATCAATTCTCCAAACTAGTACTGAATTGCACACAGCAGTAGTGCCATGCTGAAAACTAAATTATAACTGAAAACTGCCACAAACATATTAGACGGGTCCAATAATATGAACTAATTAGACGGGTCTTTCTATATACGATGTTCATATAATAGAGATAAATATCGAAATAAATAGATTGCTAATTGCTTCCGAAGACAACAAAAATAATTCAGAGACCCCAATTCACCAGCGTAATTAGTTCATTGGTCCAACTTCAGGGTTTTACCAAGTTGCAGACTGTCATTCTGGGAATATAAATGATAAATTATAATTAAGCAAATGCTGGCACACATCCGACCATACTACATCAGTCCCTTTTTCTGTTCCTCCATAAATAATGCTGATATACTAGAGATAAAAATGAATATCAATAGGGTATTTATTACTTCCAAAGGCGGTGAAAAAACTTTTTAATGGTTTATTGATTCCAAATGGAAATGGATACAATAAATCTGTAGATGGATATTCAACTCTTTTCAAAGCAAAATAGCCTCCGAGCATGACCTGTACAAATATTAAATAGCCATCAATTCTCCAAACTAGTACTGAATTGCACAAGGATTATAACAATATAAACTCTGTTCAAGGAACACTGAGCAACATTGTTCATAAAATGCCATTTCTCACCTCAGCACAAGCACAAAACCGAATCATCTCTATGGTGTACGCTTGTGCTGAAGAAGCCACAAATGCACATAAAGATGCACCCTAAATAGATGTGCTAATACCTTTCCGTTCATCCAATGAAGGTAGGTTGGCCCTCAGAGTTGTTTTGAGATTGCATGAAGAGAAGGCTGGTACTTTGCCACTGAATTTAGGATCATTCAGCCTATTTGGAAAGGAGAAAAATTAAAGAGGTATAGGAATGAGTTTGGCTATTGTGTTTTGTTGTTTAGAACGATCAGGTGATATGTGTTCTCCAAAACATAAGTAGAAGAAGGCCTGGCATTTAAACTTGTATTCTTGTAACTCTATTTTTTCTTCATATGATTAGATAATAAGCAACTATACAAAGTCAAACAACCTCTGCATTCCAATAAGAAGACTCTATATCCCCCTCTCCAAGTCTTGCAAGGAAAGGACATACATTGAGAAGAGTTTATATACTCTCAAAACCTTCCAAGATCACATAATCACAATTGAGACTCAGCAACTTTACAGTTACGAGTCAGACTAACCCATATTCCTGTACTCTGTTTTCCTACATGACAAAGTGATAAACAGAGGAAATGAAGATTTTTTGAATATTTCCACCATTGATACAACCCATATGCAGTTCTAGGCAGGTAGAAACCATGTTTCTACCCCAAAAGATCAACCATATGAAAAGGATGATCGAGTACATGGAGGCAAGGCTTGACCCTACCCTCCTCCTTCAGGGCTCCTGATATTTCTCAACAAAATATGGCAGTGAAAGTTTGCTACCTGTGAACAATGAATGAAACCAATATCTAGTGGTAACAACAACCTCCAAACACGTTAGAAGGCAGTGAAGTGACAGGGCTAACCTGGTCATGACAAGGGTCTCTAAGATGCGTTTTGTGTGGTGAGACCCCCACAACACGTGGAGATATTTCCTTAACAGAGGCTGATCATGATGCTAGCTTGGTTCAAGGTTCATATACTTTGTTTGTTCTGCTGCTACGTATGCATATATATGCTCTTAGGTATACTACTAGGGCAAATTATCCATGCTTACAAGTAGTGGAAAGACTGAACTGTAAGTCCCATCATAAGTCGTCAAAATGGCCATAGATTTTGTTCAATAGCACAATGCCTGACCTGCAAAACATAAACCCCGTTTGTTAATAACATCTGGAGCTCCTTCTATTAGGGGATCTCCCTTCTACTAATTATTTCCAAAGCTCATATTTCATCTCAAATTCTGGGCTGTTTATATATTGTGTCATCCTTTCTTGTCTTCCTCATTGCAGTCTTTTATTATCAGTGGAAATGTGCTTCTGAATTGGGTCTACATGGTCTTCTAGCATATGAATGGGACAATTTTGTTAAGAATCTTATTCTCAAAGGTCTAATCTTATCATAGGAGGATGGTTCAATTGCTTGTGCTTGGAACACCTCATTTGGGAAAATAACTTCTTGCCATGCCTATAATTCTATATCAGCATGTTCTTCCCTTCCCATGGTAAATTGGTGGTATAATAAGTTCCGGGACTGGCTTATTGCTCCAAAAATGAAATTATTCATATGGTTGGATTTAGAGAATTAGATATAAACATGGGACCCTCTATTGTGCAAAGGATTATCTAGGCCAAATATATGTATCCTCTATTCAAAGGACTTTGAATATGTCAATCACTTATTTTTTCTGTGTGATTTTTCCATGGAACTTTGGACTGCAACCCTCAATATTTTGGACCTTGTTCCAATGTATCATATTGACCATTTCCTTTTCTTATGTGAGAAAAACATGGGTAATTGTAAATCCTTTCCTATCTTCATCGCTTGGGGTGTCTAGAAGGTTCAGAATAAACATATCTTTGAAAGCAGAGATCTCTGACATCCTGCCTCATATTATGGGTTTCTTCTCTGTATTTCAAGCCTTTGAATCCTCCTCGTAGTCACTCCTTATGCTTCCCTCATAGTCCTCTATCTATAAATGTAGGTTTCTTTGATGATGCATATCATTTAGGTGTATGTGGAGGGGGTGCCATCAGTTTCCTCCCTAGAAATGGGTCTTATCATATTTGGTTGAATATTGGTTCAGAGTCTAATACCAAGGCAGAGGTTTCTGTAGTTTGGGCCCTTTTATATATTGAAACATCATTGAACATTATCTCCCTGTCAGATTTATGGAGATTCCAAGTGTGTGATGGACTGGATAATGGAGAAGGGGAATTTTAAGGTTCTTTCCCTCAAGCACTAGATGTAACATATTTAAATTCTTAAGGGTCTCTTTCATAATCTATTATTCTAGCATATTTTAAGAGGGAATGTAACCAACATGCGAACTATATGTCCAAAAGATATCTACGGGTGGGAAGGCCAATTTTTATTTGAAGAACCAGGAGGCTTACAATTATTGAGAATGGGATATGTTCATATCCCCAGTGATCTTCAGTTGGCTCACTTCTTTTGATATGTCAAGAAATTCTATCCTTTTTGTCATCTTATGAATAAAATATTTTTTGTTTGAACTGGTTATTCTTGTTTGTAACTAGGATTTTAATGTTCCATACTATCATCCGGTTTTTAATCTTTTTTAGTAATTTTATCCATGTTCTACAAAGTTTATAGATGTTCTTTTCATGTCCATTTTTGGTCCCTGTTAGTTAATTTTGTGATGGATTGTCCATCTTCTACGTAAGCATATATATGCTCTTAGGTATACTACTAGGGCAAATTATCCATGCTTACAAGTAGTGGAAAGACTGAACTGTAAGTCCCATCATAAGTAGTCAAAATGGCCATAGATTTTGTTCAATAGCACAATGCCCTGACCTTATTTTTTTTGTGTGATTCTTTCCATGGAAACTTTGGACGCAACCCTCAATATTTGGACCTTTTTCCAATGTATCATATTGACCATTTCCTTTTCTTGTGTGAAAAAAACATGGGTAATTATAAATCCTTTCCTATCTTCATTCGCTTTTGGTGTCTAGAATGTTCAGAATAACATATCTTTGAAAGCAAGATCTCTGACATCCTGCCTCATATTATGGGTTTCTTCTTCTGTATGTCAAGCCTTTGAATCCTCCTCGTAGTCACTCTTATGCTTCCCTCATAGTCCTCTATCTAAAAATTAGGTTTCTTTGATGATGCATATCATTTAGGTGTATGTGACTGCAACCCTCAATATTTTGGACCTTGTTCCAATGTATCATATTGACCAGTTTCCTTTTCTTATGTGACAAAAACATGGTTAATTATAAATCCTTTCCTATCTTCATCGCTTGGGGTGTCTAGAAGGTTCAGAATAAACATATCTTTGAAAGCAGAGATCTCTGACATCCTGCTCATATTATGGGTTTCTTCTCTGTATGTCAAGCCTTTGAATCCTCCTCGTAGTCACTCCTTATGGCTTCCCTCATAGTCCTCTATCTATAAATGTAGGTTTCTTGATGATGCATATCATTTAGGTGTATGGATAATTATAAATCCTTTCCTGTTAGTTAATTTTGTGATGGATGGCCATCTTCTGCGTATGCATATATATGCTCTTAGGTATACTACTAGGGCAAATTATCTATGCTTACAATAGTGGAAAGACTGAACTTATCCTTACTTATAAACATATCTTTGAAAGCAGAGATCTTTGACATCTTGCCTCATATTATGGGTTTCTTCTCTGTATGTCAAGCCTTTGAATCCTCCTCGTAGTCACTCCTTGTGCTTCCCTCATATCCTCTATCTAAAAATGTAGGTTTCTTTGATATGCATATCATTAAGGTGTATGGGTAATTATAAATCCTTTCCTGTTAGTTAATTTTGTGATGGATGTCCATCTTCTACGTATGGATGGTTCAGAATAAACATATCTTTGAAAGCAGAGATCTCTGACATCCTGCCTCATATTATGGGTTTCTTCTCTGTATGTCAATCCTTTGAATCCTCCTCGTAGTCACTCCTTATGCTTCCCTCAAGTCCACTATCTATAAATGTAGGTTTCTTTGATGATGCATATCATTTAGGTGTATGGGTAATTATAAATCCTTTCCTGTTAGTTAATTTTGTGATGGATGTCCATCTTCTACGTATGCATATACATGTAATCTTGTGATGGATGGTTCAGAATAAACATATCTTTGAAAGCAGATGGATGGTTTCAGAATAAACATGTTAATCTTGTGATGGATGGTTTCAGAATAAACATGTTAATCTTGTGATGGATGGTTTCAGAATAAACATGTTAATCTTGTGATGGATGGTTCAGAATAAACATATCTTTGAAAGCAGAGATCTCTGACATCCTGCCTCATATTATGGGTTTCTTCTCTGTATGTCAAGCCTTTGAATCCTCCTCGTAGTCACTCCTTATGCTTCCCTCATAGTCCTCTATCTATAAATGTAGGTTTCTTTGATGATGCATATCATTTAGGTGTATGGGTAATTATAAATCCTTTCCTATAGTTAATTTTGTGATGGATGACCATCTTCTACGTATGCATATATATGCTCTTAGGTATACTACTAGGGAAAATTATCCATGCTTACAAGTAGTGGAAAGACTGAACTTATCCTTACAAGTAGTGGAAAGACTGAACTTATGCTTACTAGGGCAAATTATCCATGCTTACAAGTAGTCCCATCATAAGTAGTCAAAATGGCCATAGATTTTGTTCAATAGCACAATGCCTGACCTTATTTTTTCTGTGTGATTTTTCCATGGAACTTTGGACTGCAACCCTCAATTTTTGGACCTTGTTCAATGTATCATATTGACCATTTCCTTTCTTATGTGACAAAAAACATGGGTAATTATAAATCCTTTCCTATCTTTCATCGCTTGGGGTGTCTAGAAGGTTCAGAATAAACATATCTTTGAAAGCAGAGATCTCTGACATCCTGCCTCATATTATGGGTTTCTTCTCTGTATGTCAAGCCTTTGAATCCTCCTCGTAGTCACTCCTTATGCTTCCCTCATAGTCCTCTATCTATAAATGTAGGTTTCTTTGATGATGCATATCATTTAGGTGTATGTGGAGGGGGTGCCATCAGTTTCCTCCCTAGAAATGGGTCTTATCATATTTGGTTGAATATTGGTTCAGAGTCTAATACCAAGGCAGAGGTTTCTGTAGTTTGGGCTCTTTTATATATTGAAACATCATTGAACATTATCTCCTGTCAGATTTATGGAGATTCCAAGTGTGTGATGGACTGGATAATGGAGAAGGGGAATTTTAAGGTTATTTCCCTCAAGCACTGGATAATGGACTGGATAATGGAGAAGGGGAATTTTAAGGTTCTTTCCTGAAAGTTTGCTACCTGTGAACAATGAATGAAACCAATATCTAGTGGTAACAACAACCTCCAAACACGTTAGAAGGTAGTGAAGTTACAGGCTAACCTGTTCATGACAAGGGTCTCTAAGATGCGTTTGGTGTGGTGAGACCCCACAACACGTGGAGATATTTCCTTAACAGAGGCTGATCATGATGCTAGCTTGGTTCAAGGTTCATATACTTACTCTGTTTGTTCTGCTGCTACGTATGCATATATATGCTCTTAGGTATACTACTAGATATACTACTGAACTAGAACTGCTAGTGCTGCTTCAAACAAAATTAGTGAATTAGCAATAACATAGTAGTGAGCTTGAGTGGACCCTCAGGGGACTCTACACCAGCTAGGATCTGTCCACCTAACTATTTTCAACATCATGCAATGCCAAAAAAAATTTACAGTCTATTCAAGAGTGATTAAAATCTATATTTATCTTTTTCCATAGATCAGACACTGACACACAAGACAGAGTTCCGAGTCATCATTGTGCTCATACAAAATAAAAATTCAACCTTTCTTACACAAAGGCACAAAAAGAGTTGACAATCGCAGGCATAGTAGAAAACATATTCACATTTAGAATCAATTTTGACAAATGACGTCCATTTGCAGAGTTTTGCGTACCACCACCTTTACACATTAAGCTTTGCTCTTAGTATCCTTCTCTACATACACAAAAAGTTGTCTCCCATAGATTTTTCTCTGATGGCTATTTACTCTCACATTTCTAACTTGATCTAACGTAATTCTCCATCTGCTGTACCCACTCCCATGAGAGAACTGTCTTACAAAAATATATCAAATTTAGCCAATTATCAAACCATAGGTCAATTGGGTGTAGCTCCAGTTATTGAGTAAGGGTTCTTGCTTCAGAGAACTGCAACTTCCACCTTCAGATTTCCAGAAGAAGGTGATCATGTTTCTGACTCATTTACAATAACGACTGCTTCGGAAGTCTGTCTTAATTAAGGGCTAATCGATACCATAATTCTGAGCCTCAATGTTTCAGCCATTGTCTCACCTAAGTGACATCAATAGGACCGCAGGCATATAAATGTAAGCTATTAAGAAATCTAAAGTTTTCTATTGAGGCAAATTTCCAGAATAATATCAAGCCAAGTGAATAACTCTAATATTGATTTTCATGACTTGCTTCAGAATTTTCTCACGGCTGTAATGGCTTTGTCCTGGTCCAAGGATGATTCAGAGATCTGAAATGGATCTATGCTTGAAATTAGGTTCATAACTAAGGCTGAAAATATATCCCTTGGTCCTTGAAATAATCCAGTATGACAATAGCTAATGAATGCCCTTCAATTTACTTAGGATTTTGCTTTAGACTTGATGATACAAATAGTAAAGTTCAGGATTTGAAGACATCAAAGTTAAAGGATCTCGAATTTTTCAAAGTATTGAGTAAGGGTTCTTGCTTAAGAGAACTGCGACTTCCACCTTCATATTTCCAGAAGAAGGTGATCATGTTTCTGACTCATTTACAATAAGGACTGCTTCGGAAGTCTGTCGTAATTAAGGGCTAATCGATACCATAATTCTGAGCCTCAATGTTTCAGCCATTGTCTCACCTAAGTGACATCAATAGGACCGCAGGCATATAAATGTAAGCTATTAAGAAATCTAAAGTTTTCTATTGAGGCAAATTTCAGAATAATATCAAGCCAAGTGAATAACTCTAATATTGATTTTCATGACTTGCTTTAGAATTTGCTCACAGCTGTAATGGCTTTGTCCTGGTCCAAGGATGATTCAAAGATCTGAAATGGATCCATGCTTGAAATTAGGTTCATAACTAAGGCTGAAAATATATCCCTTGGTCCTTGAAATAATCCAGTATGACAATAGCTAATGAATGCCCTTCAATTTACTTAGGATTCTGCTTTAGACTTGATGATACAAATAGTAAGTTCAGGATTTGAAGACAGCAGAGTTGAAGGATCTCGAATTGTTCAAAGTATTGAGTAAGGGTTCTTGCTTCAGAGAACTGCAACTTCCACCTTCAGATTTCCAGAAGAAGGTGATCATGTTTCTGACTCATTTACAATAAGGACTGCTTCGGAATTCTGTCGTAATTAAGGGCTAATCGATACCATAATTCTGAGCCTCAATGTTTCAGCCATTGTCTCACCTAAGTGACATCAATAGGACTGCAGGCATATAAATGTAAGCTATTAAGAAATCTAAATTTTTCTATTGAGGCAAATTTCCAGAATAATATCAAGCCAAGTGAATAACTCTAATATTGATTTTCATGACTTGCTTCAGAATTTGCTCACAGCTGTAATGGCTTTGTCCTGGTCCAAGGATGATTCAGAGATCTGAAATGGATCCATGCTTGAAATTAGGTTCATAACTAAGGCTGAAAATATATCCCTTGGTCCTTGAAATAATCCAGTATGACAATAGCTAATTAATGCCCTTCAATTTACTTAGGATTTTGCTTTAGACTCGATGATACAAATAGTAAGTTCAGGATTTGAAGACAGCAGAGTTGAAGGATCTTGAATTGTTCAAAGTATTGAGTAAGGGTTCTTGCTTCAAAGAACTGCAACTTCCACCTTCAGATTTCCAGAAGAAGGTGATCATGAATTCTTATCAACAAACTTCTAAGTGATTGTTTTTTCTCTTACTTGGGCTTGTCCTCACCTGAGCTCTGATACCATGTTAAATTTTGATTAACATGTTCTTTGCTTAGGACAGTCACTTCAATGATCTACATCAACCTATGAATTAGGCCATCTTATTTCCAAGATCTTGATGTAGATCTTATATAACCTCAGGTAGTAGATAGATTGGAAAAGGGGTTTTTTGTAAAGCTAATTAATCACGTCCATCCATTTAAATTTAATAGTCCATCCATGCCGCATAACATTACTAGTTTCTTGGTGATCCAACCATACTCTTTCTTCAAATTTAACAGTCCATCCATGCTGCATAACAGTACTAGTTTCTTGGTGATCCAACCATCATGGATATCGCAGCGTATGGTAATTCTATTTTTAAGTGTTCGTTAGTAGTACTTTCCAATCAGGGAATTCCTAAACCTTAATATGTTGTGTTAAATTCAAAGATACTTTCCTATCAGGGGATTCCTAAACCTTAATATGCCATGTTACGTTCAAAAAGGGAAAAAATGAACTTGCTCTAGAGGCAGTTGTCCTCTACAAGATTGAAAAATACAAGCTACTTGACATATCATTCTGATAGGAATAAAATAAATTTACATTTTGTTGTTTCCATATCCTCGTCCTCTTTAAGATTGTTCCAGCTACTTGACATCATTTTGTCTTGCCTTGAAGTTCTTTGAAGTACATTGATAAGCAGAAAAACCTTTATCGCTTCCGAAACATCTTCACCATGCACTTTCTGGGTAGAAATGTTAGGACGTCTTATTATTTTCAATGGCATATTACCACAAGAACGCTTGAGATGAGGGATACCTAGATTACGTCCAGAACAAATACAAATTGGTGTATTTTCAATGGCATATTACCACAAGTCTTCTTATTTTCAATAGCATATTACCACAAGAACGCTTGAGATGAGAGATACCCAGATTACGTCCAGAAAAGATACAAATTGGTGGTTCTTTTAGTGACCTATCCCTAGCATCTAAGATACCCTTACTACACTAGTTCTCCACACAAACTGTATTTCCATCTACAAATCGAGACATAAGTCGAATGAAATAATTCACTGTGTCTTTGTTGTGAAGGTTGATTCAACCATAAGTCCAACATTTTGCTCTTGATAACCTGTTTAGTTGAGGCCACATAGCTTAGGACAAAACCAACTGGCATTTTCGCCAATTGGACTAGACGATGTTATTGATATAGAACAAAAATCCCCACAGTTTTTGTTTGGAATACTCGTATGGTACTTTTTTAAGCAGAGAACAATTGTATAATGACTGGCATTTTACAGACGTGATGTCTTAATTTTGGTTGATAAATGCTCTGTTTTATAAGCTCTGTTTTGGTTGATAAGACATTTATTTATCATAAGATGTGAATTTTATAAGTGGTCTGAATTTATTTTTTGTTTGAAATACACTGATATAGATCATCAGTTCGAGGTGTCCTTCAGAAACCTGACTCCTTGATGCATTTGTTAGTGCTTCCGCTTGTTATTAGTTGCTTATCCCTATCTGCAGGAAAATTTTAATTTCTATGGACCTCTTCCACTTAGAAAAACACAACGTAAGGTCTTGATCTCCATTGAATCCATTCCCTCTAGTTCCATAGTGTTGGCATAAATAATTTTAGCTACTGCCTGCTCTTTGGGTATCCCTACAATTCGTATACCGTGGCTCAATGCAGTGATGATTCAGACAAGTGTATAATGTGATTTGAAGGACATCTTATCTCATTTGCAGTGAACATTGATTTAAACTAGTGCGTAATGAGATTTCATGTTTCTTACTATACTCTGTCTTCAAATTAACAGTCCATCCATGCTGCATAACAGTACCAGTTTCTTGGTGATCCAACCATACTCTGTCTTCAAATTTAACAGTCCATCCATGCTGCATAATAGTACTAGTTCTTGGTGATCCAACCATCATGGATATTGCAGCTTATGGTAATTCCATTTTTAAGTGTTTGTTAGTAGTACTTTCCAATCAGGGAGTTCCTAAACCTTAATATGTTGTGTTAAATTCAAAGATACTTTCAAATCAGGGGATTCCTAAACCTTAATATGCCATGTTACATTCAAAAAGGGAAAAAATGAACTTACTCTGAAGGCAGTTGTCCTTTCAATTACCACACTTCGAGACTATCATTCATTTTACTTCAAAGTGGGAAGAGGTGAAATTTTAGCCTACCAAGACTTTCAGTGAGAAGATAATAATAATAAACACAAATAATTAAAAAAAAAAATCACTGGAAGATCATAACCCAGAATGTCAAGCCTAAGATCAAGGAAATCTTAAAGATGATATAAAAGATGTTCCAATTTGGTGTCAAAAAGTTAGTAGAAGTGATTTCACTATTAAACAAGGTATAAGGTAATTATGGAATCTCAATTTTCAAGAGAAGTGAGTGGTAGTGGGATTTATTATGATAACTGCATTTTCCTTTGGAAATTATAATTACATTGTAGTTATCTTTATCAAATTAACTTCTCACTCAGGCAAGTGGAATTAAAATAGGTTAGGTTGGGCCTCATCAATGTCTGTTGTGCAAAAACAATGAGGAAAATGTTCATCATTTGTTTATCTCTTGTCGTTATATTGTTCAAATCCTATTTAAATTTTTCATTGAGCTCAAGCCAAAGGTTCCTTGGTCCTATGTTATTTTGATGGAATGTGCATAAGTTTGGTTCTTTAATAAGTTTCTTAAATGCTTTGAAGCTCTTGTAGTGTTATTCATATATGGTATTTGGTAAACAAAGAACTATAGCATTTTTCAAGACAAGGACATTCTTATTTCTATTACTGTTGGACCCTCCAACAAACCCAAACCTGCCCACTAGATCCATCATCCACTACCCATTGTGTGAATGTGTGGCTTGAATAGATGGACCACCACCATAATGTCAACATAGGAGCAACATTAAAAATCCCCTATGCACTAAATGCCTAGATCCAACTGAAATATGAAGTTATGAACAAAATAGACCCTTGGCCCAAAGTCCAGTATAGCCATCAACATAATTAAAACCTTGAAGGGTGAGTCACATCAACAAAACAATGAACAATAAATGATATGGCACCTGAACACCTGCACCGTAGTAGAACAGGGAGGGTCATCATTGATTAGCTTTGAAGGCCATCCCAAAACATTGGGAAACATAAATATCACTGGAAGTTCCATCCTTCATTACCATCATCCTGAGGTCACCACATATTAGATAACCCCAAGAGGATGCAAGGTACCTTTTCATCCAAAGTATGCTCTACTAGATGTAGTTGTGGTAGTGGCATAGCCAAACTTAGCACCTCTCCCTTATTTCTCACACTCACTGACTTGTACTTTGTCACTACTCAAAGCCTTGTCTTGAGCATTGGGATGGCACAAGTAGCAAAGTTGATGATCATCAGCCGGGACCCTACTCATTATGCAAAAGGCACCTCTTCAGTGCTCAAGTAGCTAACAAAATGCTCAAGATCCATTGCAACTTTGTCCACCTGGGCATGTATTTGTAGGGAATAATTATTCACAACTCTGGATTTGTTAGACCTACAGAAATCTCATTGATCAAACATAGTTCCTAGTTCCTAGTGGACTTGACTTCAAAGATGTATCAAACTTGTACTTTGTGTTTTGTAATGCACCTTAACGGTAGTACAGCATGTGCTCCGTTGAATTATGACATTTGCACTTCCCAGTGATAAGGGATATACATGACTGTATATATCTTCTAATGTATAACCTATGCACACCTATGATGTAATGATTAATCCTAGGAGCAACCAAATATGAGAACTTAACTGCCAGTTTTGTTCCCAGGTAGAATATCAACAAATCATTTTCTTTAAATCATTCTACTTTAGAGTGGGATGAGGTGAAATTTTAGCCTACCAAGACGTTTACTGAGAAGATAATAATAATAAACACAAATAATTAAAAAAAGAAAAAAAATCACTGGAAGATCATAATCCAGAAGCTAGTACTCCAGAAGAATTTCCAGAGGACCCCAAGCTTGTGGAAATCTGCAAGTAAAAAGAATGATAACGTGTTGTCAAGGAAATCTGTAATAAAAAATAATGTCACGCTATGCTTTAGTCTCAGGCCTCTCCAAGAAAACGTATATGTTATGTCTCCAATGCATGAGGATCACCTATCTTCCATTAGTATTTTGAGTTTGTACTTGGAACATATGATCAAACTGTCCCTATTAGCAAACTGTCCCGGTTATCAAACTCTCTGTTAGCAAACTGTCCCTGTGCCTTCTTATCTGGTGAGCCAAACTCCTTTTGTTTCCATGTATCACAATTTGGGTAGAGAGTGCTACCTTTCATGCTTCCTCTCCTTGGGACTTTTTATTGATGATGTTATTGAGGTGTAGAGGGATTTCCCCCCCCTTGATACATACTCAGAGAGTTCCTTTGTCTTTTGAAACTGCTTGCTTAGCCATTTGATTGACTTGGGAGTTGAATCTTTTTCTAACCTGAAAATAGTGGACTTATTTAAATACATTGAGTAGCAGGACCATTTTATGATAGATGCATGCCAGGGCTTAAGAGGAAGGAGCTCTTTCCTGCTTCAGTGATCTTGTGATTGTGTTGGAGTCCTCAACTGAAATTGCTTGCTTAGCCATCTGATTGACTTGGGAGTTGAATCTTTTTCTAACCTGAAAATAGTGGACTTATTTAAATGCATTGAGTAGCAGGACCATTTTATGATAGATGCATGCCAGGGCTTAGGAGGAGGGAACTGCTTCAGTGATGTTGTGATTATGTTGGAGTCCTCAACAATAACTACATCCCTTTTTCACAATGTCCTTCAGGAACCTGACTCCTTGATACATTATTAGTGCTTCCGTTTGTTATTAGTTGCTTGTCCCTATCTCCAGGAAAATTTTAATTTCTAGGGACTTCTTCCACTCAGAAAAATACAACGTAAGGTCTTGATCTCCATTGAATCCATTCAGTTCCATAGTGTTGGCATAAAAATTTTTAGCTACTGCTACTCTTTGGGTATCCTTACAATTCGTATACCATGGCTCAATGCAGTGATGATTCAGACTAGTTTATAATGTGATTTGAAGGACACATTGATTTAAACTAGTGCGTAATGAGATTTTATGTTTTTTACTAAACTCTGTCTTCAAATTTAGAAAAATTCCTTCCTTCCACTTATGCCACGACACCTCTATCTTGGCACAAAATCACACATATTTCAAGATCATTGGCCTCTTAGGTTGGTTTTATTGAATTCCAACTATGGAGGCATGCGTTCTTTTAGCATGAGGAAGAATGTAAGAATGAGATATGTTCTTTCAGCATGAGGAAGAATGTAAGAATGACATGGAAAGAAACTCTCCAAGAAAACGTATATGTTATGTCTCCCATGCATGAGGATAATGTGTCTTCCATATATTATTTTGAGTTTGTACTTGGAGCATATGATCAACAGGGTAGGTGAAAGTAGTGTTGAAAATATTGGTATTGGCAAAATATCGGCAAGGGTCCAGAAAACATCTTATTGGCAATATCGGCGAAAATATCAACAAAATATCGGCAAGCATAAAAAATATTTTTTTTTCATAATTTTAAACATAGCCGATATTTTGCCGATATTTTGGAAATATCGCGATATTTTCAACACAAAAAAATATCGCGATATTTTCTCGGCGATATATCGTTTTGCCAAAAATATCACAATATTTTCGAATTGCTGATATTATCAACAGTGGGTGAAAGAGCCTTTTATACAACGGGGTCAAAAGATAGAGCCTTTGCAAGGGATACAAGGAAGCAATGAATTATTGGTTTATGAGAGGAAGCCCATCCTTTGATAAGAAAACACATGTGATGTTTTCGTATGGAGTTTCTAGATAACTCGTGATAGATTTTTAGGTAACTCCCTTCTGCCAGCTCCATGTAGAGGACCTCTTTTCCTTATAGAGAGACTTATCCCAGACCAAATCCATCTCTTTTACCAAGATTTCTATCCAAATCTTGAGATGGTAGGATAGATTTTGTTTCCGCTTTCGATGGTAGGATAGATTTGTGGTATACATAAATCTAGCACTTGCTAGATTTCTCACTCTACAATGTTTCTATCCGCTCGAATTTGCGCTAAAAGGAAATCTAACACATGTTAGATTTTCTTTTACATTGCAACGTTGTTAATATAGCACACATTAGACTTATTTAGTCCTACAATGTTGTTATGTTCTTGTGTTTGTGCTTGAAGGAAATATAACATGTGTTAGATTTCTTTCAAATTAAATTGTGCTTGAGTTTGTGTTGGAAGAAAATTTAACACAATCTAGAAGTCTTATACTCTACAACGTTGTTGTCGGCAACGTGCTTGTATTTGTGGTAGACATAAATGTAGCACATGTTAGATTTCTCGCTCTACAATGTTGTTGTTGGCAACGTGCTTGCATTTGTGTTAGACATAAATCTAGCAGTTGCTATATTTCTCACTCTAGAATATTTCTATGTGCTTGAGTTTGTGCTAAAAGGAAATCTAACACATGTTAGATTTTCTTATACATTGCAATGTTGTTAATCTAGCAAACGTTAGACTTATTTAGTCCTAAAATGTTGTTATGTTCTTGCGTTTGTGCTAGAAGGAAATATAACATGTTTTATATTTCTTTCAAATTTAAATTTGCTTGTGTTTGTGTTGGAAGAAAATTCAACACAAGCGAGATTTCTTATATTCTACAAGGTTGTTGTTGGCAACATGTTTTTATTTGTGGTAGACATAAATTTAGCACTTGCTATATTTCTCACTCTACAATGTTTCTATGTGCTTGAGTTTGTGCTAAAAGGAAATCTAACACATGTTGGATTTCTTTTACATTGCAATGTTGTTAATCTAACACACATTAGAATTATTTAGTCCTAATATGTTGTTATGTTCTTGTGTTTGTGCTAGAAGGAAATATAGCATGTGTTAGAATTCTTTCAAATTTAAATGTGCTTGTGTTTATGTTGGAATAAAATTTAACACAAGCTAGATTTCTTATACTCTGCAATGTTGTTGTTGGCAACATGCTTGTATTTGTGCTAGACAAAAATCTAGCACTTGCTAGATTTCTCACTCTACAACGTTTCTATGTGCTCCAATTTGTGCTAAAAGGAAATCTAACACATGTTAGATTTTATTTTACATTGCAATGTTGTTAATCTAGCACACATTATAGAATTATTTAGTCCTACAATGTTGTTATGTTCTTGTGTTTGTACTAGAAGGAAATATAGCATGTGTTAGATTTCTTTCAAATTTAAATGTCCTTGTGTTTGTGTTGGAAGAACATTTAACACAAGCTAGATTTCTTATACTCTACAATGTTGTTGTCAGCAATGTGCTTTTATTTGTGGTAGACATAAATCTAGCACTTGCTAGATTTATCACTCTACAATGTTTCTATGTGCTCAAGTTTGCGCTAAAAGAAAATCTAACACATGTTAGATTTTATTTTAAATTGCAATGTTGTTAATCTAGCACACAATAAACTTGTTTAGTCTTACAATGTTGTTATGTTCTTGTGTTTGCGTTTAAAGGAAACTCTACAATGTTTCTATGTGCTCAAGTTTGCGCTAAAAGAAAATCTAACACATGTTAGATTTTATTTTAAATTGCAATGTTGTTAATCTAGCACACAATAAACTTGTTTAGTCTTACAATGTTGTTATGTTCTTGTGTTTGCGTTTAAAGGAAATATAACATGTGTTAAATTTCTTTCAAATTAAAATGTGTTTGTGTTTGTGTTGGAAGAAAATTTAACACAATCTAGAATTCTTATACTCTACCATGTTGTTGTTGGCAACGTGCTTGTATTTGTGGTAGACATAAATCTAGCACTTGATAGACTTCTCACTCTACATTGTTTCTATGTGCTCGAGTTTGCACTAAAATGAAATCTATCACATGTTAGATTTTATTTTACATTGCAATGTTGTTAATGCTAACATGTTTTTGTTTAGGCTAAAAGAAAATCTAGCTTGTGCAAATTTTTGTTTGTCGTGTAGTGTTGTCATTGGAGATATTTATATGTTTGTTATAAGTAAATGTAATTTTGAGTAAATTTTTGTCACCCTACAATGTTGTTATGTGATTAATTTCGCATTAGAAGGAATTATAGTATGAATTATATTTCTTTCACCTTGTAATGTTGTTATTTGCAACGTTCTTGTATTTTTTATAGGAGGAAATCTTTGTACACTATCCCATTCTTAGACCACATATTCCATATGAAGGGCCTTCTAATCGTTTCAAGGTTTAAATTTTTTTATATTGTAACAATAGTCTACGTAGGCATGGACTAAAACTTCATAGTCTCTAAAAGGCAAGGTCAAATGTCCCAAGAAATATTATTATTCCAATGACTTTATTGACATTGTGTTTATGTTTTTGCTTTACAATACAATGTTGTTGTTGGCAATCTTCTTGTATGCGATAGAATATAGTCTAGCATGGGTTTCATTTCCTTTGCCTTGCAATATTTTAATGACAATATGTTTGTGGTTTGTGGTATAAGGAAATATAGCTTGTGCTATATTTATTTTGTTTTGCAATGTTTTTATTGGAAATATGAATGTGTTCGTGCTAAAAATAATTCTAGCACATGCTAGATTTCTTTCACCTTACAATGTTTTTTTTGACAATATCCATGCGTTTGTAATAGAAATAAATCTAGGATGCAAATGCAATATGCTTTTGTTCATGTTAGAAGTAATTATATCACATTCTAAATTTATTTCACCTTGCAAAGTTGGTATGTGTTTGTCTTTGTGCTAGACAAAGATCTAGAAGAAAATATAATGATTGCCATAGTTAATGTTCTTTCATTGTGTTTTGCTATTATTTCATCTAAAGCAAACTAAGAATATACATGACTATAAGAGATAAATTTTGTGTATATATGTTGTTATTTTGGTCTATACAATTTTTTTTTGTTTATTCACAATGTAATGTCTTTTGGAAATGTTCTTATGCTTTTGCTGGAAGGAAACCTAGTAGATATTTGCTTTCCTATATTCACGGTTAAAATAGTATAAAAAATTATTTCGAGGTGCCCTTTTTATAACCTTTATTAGCTATTTTTGTGAGTTATACAATTGTTATTGTTCTTGTTCATTTTGTTACACATATATTTATGCGAATAGTTGTAGTATTTATAAATTCATATTTTCTTCAATAATTCGAAATTGTGATAACAATTTTTTTACTTTATTTTCAGATACCATGGACTATGAAGCTAGTGAGAATTCAAAGGAAGCATCCAAGGAAAAAGGAAGTTCAAGAAACACGACACCAAATTCTTTAATTGGTATGACAATTTTAATTTATACTTTGTTAAAATTGTTAGACATTGTGTTAATAATTGGTTGTTGATTAATAAAACCCATGGAAATAGCCTTAGGATTGGGGTTTTAATGGGGACAACCCATACTAACATGGGTATTTTTTTCCAAGAAATTTTAAATATGTGATAACTTTTGGTGTCATATACTAAACTTGCATAACATATGTACTCATTTATTATTGTGCGTGTAAATGAAAATCGTGTATTATAAGGTTGTTTAATACTATTTGTTATTTCATGTCTTCCATTAAATTTTTCTTTCTAGAAACCGTGGAAACTGGTGGGCTTGAAATTCGAAGTAAAGTAGCGAAGACAAAAAGAAAAACAAGTGACCTACAAATGATGCCCCCTTCAACTAGTATGGTGGTTTCATATTTTTTGTACTCTTTTTGAAATGGTTGGATTATGTGGTTTCTTTTCTTATCAGTTTTACCTAGGTGATAACTTTTGGTGTCATATAGTAAACTTGCATAGCATATGTACTCGTTTATTATTGTGCATGTAAATGGAAATCATATATTATAAGGTTGTTTAATAATATTTAGTATTTCATGTATTCCATAATTTTTTTTTTTTAGAAACTGCGGAATCTGGTGTGCCTGAAATTCAAAGTAAAGTAGTGAAGAAAAGACAAAAAAAAAGTGATGTACAAACATTGCCTCCTTCAACTGGTATGGTGGTTTTATATTTTATGTACACTATCTTGGAAATGGTTAGATTAGGTGGTTTTTCAGTATTTATAAGAACATTATGTGACAATATTTGAAATTATATTTTCATTTTGATTAATGCAAATATTTTTTTTGCTATTATTTGCAGAATTGGTTGGCCCAAAAGCAAATGAAATGTTACAACAATCACTTAAGAAAAAGAAAAGTTATTCAACTCAAAAGGCAATATCAATAACACCTTCAACTTCTACTTTTGAAATGATTAAAAAATACAATACAAGTAATAAATATGAATTCGTGCAAGATTGGTACATCCAAATAGAAACTCCCATGAATATGTTTCCTGATATGTACCTATTTGGATCAATAGACGGAAACGAACCAGAGATATTAGGAATAATAATTAATTGCTATGCTTGCAATGAAAATGACATTGACTTTCAAGTGGAAATGATTAAAGAAAATGAGGTAAAATTAATTTCATGTCAAGTGGAGTATACAAATTTTAGACCAGATTTGATTGAAGCTTCAAGTACTGATTCAACAAATACGATAAAAAATTCAATGTTAAAGTTGGATAGATTTGAGAGCTTCTCTAAATCTGGACTAAATAGTTGTGCAGATCTTTTAAAACGCATCACCACTGTTTTGAGATATTGTTATGTAAGAAGTAAAAAAACATCATCTGTACTTCTTCATTTACAACAAAAGGGTAATTTTTTTGATAAAATACCAGATGATAAAATTGATTCTCAATTACTTGCTTTGAGAAGAGTATATTTATCAGATTTGGAGGAGAATATAAAAGAAAGTGATTTCAAGCCCACTACAGAATTTCAAAAAACTAGGAAAGTTGAGTTTGAGACAACTAACCTTGCAAACCAATGTGATGAGATTCATGAAGCTTTCAAGCATTTCTATCTATTTTCAAACTCCTTTAATAGAAAAGTGCCTGTTGAAAGATGTAAAGAAGCTCCTAAGGTGTTCAAATTAAGATCACGAGATGATTTAAATGTTCAAGTATTAGTGAAATCATTCCTAGAAGAATTTCAAACCTCATTACCTGATGCTCTTCTGATTCCATTTGACATCAATGAGCCTGATCCTTTGGTCAACTCTATCAAAATTATAAATGAGACAGATCTAAATTCTAAGAATATCAATTTTTGGATAGTTGATGGTCAACATACCATTCAAGCAGCGAAAGAAATTTTAACAAATCCTAAATATAATGTATCAACAGAAGCGAAAAAAAAATATAAAAAACGTAATGCTCGATTCTTGCATCCATCAGTTGAACCCACTGAGGTGATCCACATTTGTTGTCAATTAAATTCTGCAAATGAGGTATTTTATAAAACTCCATTTATTGATTGTGTGCGCTCGGCAAGGCATTTCTTAATTGCCAATGACAAATTAAAGAAAAGGAGGATTGGATGCTCTAAGATGGCTGAAGACAAGGTATGTAATTTTAATTATTTTTACATTTAAATTTTATTATTGTATCTAATTTTATTGTAGATAAATTACTAAAGCCGATAATATAAGTCATATTTTTTGATATTTATGATGATTTCACATTAGATTATAACACCTTATTTAGTTTCATTTTTACATTGGATTCTTATTAGTTTATATTTATTATTTTATCAGGTTGATGATGAAATGTTGTGCTCATTCTTCGATTGTCCAATTACAAATTTTTCTGATAAAAAAATTCTCTTATATCTTGATGAACCTATTTGGGATAAATGGGACACTGTTTTTAACTGTTACCAACTAGGCACATTAAAGTGTTCTCCAAGCCAGCCTGATTTTGAGAACTACAAGAAAAATAGTCTACACAGTTTGACAACAGCTACTTTTCGGCCCCTTCAGGGATTAACCATGGAATAAATTGCTTCAGTAGCAGATAAGCTATTGGATGCAACCATTTTGTTTTCTATTCCAATTAATCATCCAACAAATGCCATAAAAATAAAAGATTATTGTTCTAAATTGAAAACCTACAGAACAATATTGGATGCAATGGTTACATATTGTCAAAGTCATGATCAGAACTTGAATGAGATGACTCTTACCACATTCAACATTCTTGAGCATTATGAAATTAATGATATCATATTCACCAATTTTTGCAACACGGTGGAGGGGTCTACTTATGTCAAAGGAACACGTAATACAAAGATAGAGTCCCTTTCTCAGCAAGCATGTGGAGTCCTTGACAGAATGATAAATGGATCAACAAGTGTTCAACAGGTTGATAACAATTTTGAATTTGGTTGTCATTTTGGAGGCCCTGATCTTTTGTCAACACTTTTGCACTCTTTTCCATGTCAGTTGCAACCATTTTTACACACTGACCTTGTTGTTTTGGACACACTAGCTTTGAAAAAAGAAAAATTCAACAAGGGGTATTACATTGAATTTTTTCGATTTCTTATCGAAAAAAATGAGTTGAATGACTTTACTACAGTTCTCTTAGTAGAACTTTGGTTTTGTAATGATATACGCCAGTCTTTGGAAATTTCGATAAAGAAATCCAAGTTCAATTATAAAATTACTAGTGGCATTTATGAATATAATTGCCAAAACAATTATAGTTATGATATAGTTCTTACTATACATTTCTATACTTCAGAATTAAAAATTTTGGAGGCTATAAAATACTCTCACACATTTGAAGACACATTTGATGAAAATGAGAGAGATTATGATTTTTGGATGGATTTAGTGGAAAAGCACCAACAATGTAGTGATGCAAAAGTGGTTATTTCTCTTTATGCGGGGAAATTTTTTATCAAGGCCTGTTGTACATATGGAAGAAGAATTTCATGTGTTGTGCAAACAGAGTCACAAAGGACAATCATGTTAAATCATTACAAATCTTTTCAACTATCAAATCCAGTACCCATTAACTTCTTGGAGAATTCAAGTACTACAATTCATTTCTTTATTTTCTTATAATACATTGGATACTATTTTTTTCGTATTTCTTAATTGTCAAAGTGTTTACTAAAATGACTAATGATGGAGATTCTAAAACAGAGAATGATGAAAGTGGGAAGAAACAAATTAATCAACATAGTGCTTATATTGTTGAAAAAAGTATGGAGATGGAAATAGGAGGAGAAGGAGGAGAGGAAGAAGTTATCAACACAGGTACATAATTTGTTTAGTTTTTTCTCTTGATAATTTTTCAATTTATTTAATTTCCATATTCATAATATTTTTGGATGAATATTATAGGGAATTATGAGATGAATGAAATTAATCAAGACAATGACCATGGAACGATGGAGATAGAAATGGGTATTAATCATTGTATCTCTATCTTTTTTTATTTTATTATTATTCTATTTTTATTTTTTTTTGTGATTCATATCCATTTCATATGTTGATTATAGTTGGAAATAAAGAGAATGAATATAATGACCAAGGTATTGTCCCGAAAAACTACAAACAAAACCAAATATAACATCAGGTACTTATAATTTGTCCACTTGTTTTCCTTGTTATTTAATGATTCTATTCATTTTCACAATTCAAAATATTTTAAATGTTTAATTTGGAAACAAATAAAGCTAACCAAGATGATGATGAGGTCCAACGTTAGAAATATGAAGATAATGTCATATCAGATACTTATAACTTGTCTTCTTGTTTATCTTATTATTCTTCAAACTCAAATACTTGTAACTACCATAATGTTGTATATTTTTATTATAGGAACAAATAAAAAGGGTAAAATTAACAATCAAAATAATGTTTAAGGTGTGTGTGTGTGTGTGTGTGTGTGTTCCTTTTTAAAGGTTGCATTACTAATGTTTTTCTTGGTATTGGTATTTGATTGAAGGTTTAAATAGAAGTACAATCGGTATTTGATTGAAGGTTTAATATGTTTACTCCAGGTCCTGTCCAGATGATAAAAGAACTTATTGTTTCATCTATAAATATTGAAAAAACCACTCAAGGTAAGTGTATTGTTTCAATAATTTTTTTAGTAATTTTTGTAACATGAATAAAATGGTTTGACTATATTATTTTCCATTGTGTTGCATCCAAAATAACTGAAAAGAAACTAGTTATTTTTGAACTAAAGGACATTTTTTATCATAGCATTGATGATGAAGCAACAAACAAAGGGCATATTGAGAAAATGGGCGCTGATGCTGATTACACAATAGAGAAAAAACCATTTTGGATTCATCCACATGCAAAATCATTTTTTGAAATGTGTTTCAAAAATGAATCTCTTGACATTGCAATTTGGACGACAGCTTTGAAACAAAGCACAACAAGATTTCTAAAAAAGTTGGTTTCAGAAACATTACAAGATAAATTTTTGTTTAAGTGGACTGCTTCAGACTGTAAGCCACAAAAGGGACATAAGGTCATTGACAATTCAACGAAAGTTATACACACTAAATCATTGAAAAAAGTGTGGGAAATGCATACCCAATATGATGCAACCAATACTATTATAGTTGATTGTTTAATTGAGAGAGTGAAAGAGAATCCAAAAGAAAATGTGATTCTTGCCCCTCCATTCATTGGAGCAAATCAAGGGGATAATTGGTCGATCCATGAGCTATGGAGAATATTGCATAAACTCAACAAGGCTACGGATGTGCGAGCTATTTTGAAGGATGTCCAATTATATTTAGAAGTACCTTAAGATTACATATGTCTATATCATGATGTTATATGTATGACATCATGATTGATTACTTTTATTTCATAACACTAATAAAAGAATTGTTGATTTGGTTTGTCATTTCTAAAAATCAAATATTTTTATTTTATTTATTTTTGGTGAGATGAATGGTCATTTAATGTTTTCATATCAAAATTTCCCACTCTATATTTTTTGTTTTACAATGGATTACATTGTATGTAAAATTAATAGGTAATTGTTCTATTTGTTTTAATTAGATCATTACAATTATTTGCTTTAAATGCGGTTTAATTTATTGTTATACCTCTTAGAAATTAGTAATTTGAAGGATGACCCATTGCATTCTTATAACCCTATTTATTCCATATAAGTTGAAAAATTATATTAAGTTGTATGTAACACCAACAATAAACATACAATTTGCACTAAAAGAAGCACAAAAAAAACTAAGGTAGAAACTCTATAAATTAACATATAATTAATCAGGTTTGAAATTTAAAAATTGTGTTATATTGTATGTGAAAATTAATAAAAAATTAGTTTGTTTAGTTGCGCTAGACCATTATAATTATATTTTTCAATTCCAATTATATAAATCATTATAAGTCTTAAAATTAATGATCTAAATGGTGGGTCAATGCTTTCTTATAATACTTTTGTTCCATACAAATTAAATAAAGGTATTAGGTTGTATGTATAAAGTAAACATATTATTTGTTTGTTCATTTTAATGGAGCAATTGTATTTGTATTTTGTGATACTTTGAACTCATTGTAAAATTGCCTTTGCATACAAATGGAAACTGTTCATAATAAATAGTAACATCATTTTTAAAATGATAGGTTTTTATGTCCTTAAGCAATGAAGTGTTGAAGTGGGGATATGTTAATATCATACATGTGGTTGCAGTGCAAATGCAGATGGGAATTACTACAAGTCAAAAAATGTTGTTGATATTCGAAATGGAAGGAGTATTCTTCCAATCATACACCAAAGATGAACAAGATTTTCATATTCAAAGAGAACCAGACTGGCAGTTTGGTGATAGGTCATATTTTTTAAGGCCTTTTTATTCAAAAGTATTAAAATATTGCTTAAGAAATTATGATGTCGCAATATGGACATTAAATGTCACTGACAAGTACATCCGAAAAGTACTTGAAAAATCAAATATTGATATAGAGGACTTTAAATTTGCATGGGACAGATCTCATTGTCATTTGCAAACAAAATTGGAAGCAGGGAGAACAAGACAATTTTATGAGAAAAAGTTGATTGATGTGTGGTGCCAATATGGAGATAATTATGAAGAATCAAATGTATTGCTAATAGATATAGAAAAGCATACTTCTCAATTCATGGGATATCGATCAAACCACATCTTGATAAAATCGTATACAGGAAAAAAGCAAGATACGTGGCTTATGCAAGTTTTATTCCCCTTTCTTAAGACACTTCATCGTATCAAACAAAAACATGAGTACATTTGAATGTTCAATAGAACATGTACTTCATTGTAGTTCATGGAGATAATTTCTTTTATAAATTTGTTGAAAAGTACATTCCAAATTTTCAATACATTTTGGACATAGTTTTTGTTGAATCAATTTGTATGATTTTATATTTTTTGAAATAGATGGAAATTGCCAATTATATTAATATGTTTATTTCTTATTATTTATAAATGTTTTTGCAATGACTGCTGTATCGATTTTTTTCTAAGATGTGTGTGTGCGCGCGCGTGTTCTTAAATGAATTGTTTGCCATTCAAATTATCTTATATGAACCATCTTATAATAATTTTTTTGATGACTTATGTTTAATTATATGTATCAATAATCATATATAAATGTGAAATATAAGTTTTCAAATAGAACTCCTTGCAAACAAAGGTGCTATTCTTACTAAAGAAATTATAACAATTTACTTGATAAATGTTATGTGCATTATTCACTATTCACAATGCATTATTCACTATTAAGGTTAATGAGAAATGTGCCATAGGTAAATGATTTGATCTTTTTGAATCATAAGATATGTGATTTCTCAATTGATAGTTTTCATAAATTTATATGCTTAAATCAATTAATGGTTGTAACTGCAATCATATCATATTGAAAATCAATAAGGCACAAAGTTAGTTATTCATTGTTTACATATAAAATGCATTAATATGAGTGCATAAATGTGATGTGTAATTCTTTAGATAAAATTATATTGTAAATAATTTTGCATTTCTTAAAAAAACATATATATGAGGATAACGATTGATAAGTGGCTTATCAAGGTTTGATTAGATACTATCATGGATCTCATCTCATTTAATTAAATTAATCCAAAGGACATTTTTTATCATAGCATTGATGATGAAGCAACAAATAAAGGGCATATTGAGAAAATGGGAGTTGATGTTGATTACACAATAGAGAAAAAACTATTTTGGATTCATCCACATGCAAAATCATTTTTTGGAATGTGTTTCAAAAATGAATCTCTTGACATTGCAATTTGGACGACAGCTTTGAAACAAAGCACAACAAGATTTCTAAAAAAGTTGGTTTCAAAAAGATTACAAGATAAATTTCTGTTTAAGTGGACTGCTTCAGACTGTAAGCCACAAAAGGGACATAAGGTGATTGACAATTCAACGAAAGTTATACACACTAAATCATTGAAAAAAGTGTGGGAAATGCATACCCAATATGATGCAACCACTACTATTATAGTTGATTGTTTAATTGAGAGAGTGAAAGAGAATCCAAAAGAAAATGTGATTCTTGCCCCTCCATTCATTGGAGCAAATCAAGGGGATAATTGGTTGATCCATGAGCTATGGAGAATATTGCATAAACTCAACAAGGCTACGGATGTGCGAGCTATTTTGAAGGATGTCCAGTTATATTTAGAAGTACCTTAAGATTACATATGTCTATATCATGATGTTATATGTATGACATCATGATTGATTACTTTTATTTCACAACACTAATAAAAGAATTGTTGATTTGGTTTGTCATTTCTAAAAATCAAATATTTTTATTTTATTTATTTTTGGTGAGATGAATGGTCATTTAATGTTTTCATATCAAAATTTCCCACTCTATATTTTTTGTTTTACAATGGATTACATTGTATGTAAAATTAATAGGTAATTGTTCTATTTGTTTTAATTAGATCATTACAATTATTTGCTTTAAATGCGGTTTAAGTTATTGTTATACCTCTTAGAAATTAGTAATTTGAAGGATGACCCATTGCATTCTTATAACCCTATTTATTTCATATAAGTTGAAAAAATATATTAAGTTGTATGTAACACCAACAATAAACATACAATTTGCACTAAAAGAAGCACAAAAAAAAACTAAGGTAGAAACTCTATAAATTAACATATAATTAATCAGGTTTGAAATTTAAAAATTGTGTTATATTGTATGTGAAAATTAAAAAAAAATTAGTTTGTTTAGTTGCGCTAGACCATTATAATTATATTTTTCAATTGCAATTATATAAATCATTATAAATCTTAAAATTAATGATCTAAATAGTGGGTCAATGCTTTCTTATAATACTTTTGTTCCATACAAATTAAATAAAGGTATTGGGTTCTATGTATAAAGTAAACATATTATTTGTTTGTTCATTTTAATGGAGCAATTGTATTTGTATTTTGTGATACTTTGAACTCATTGTAAAATTGCCTTTGCATACAAATGGAAACTGTTCATAATAAATATTAACATCATTTTTAAAATGATAGGTTTTTATGTCCTTAAGCAATGAAGTGTTGATGTGGAGATATGTTAATATCATACATGTGGTTGCAGTGCAAATGCAGATGGGAATTACTACAAGTCAAAAGATGTTGTTGATATTCGAAATGGAAGGAGTATTCTTCCAATCATACACCAAAGATGAACAAGATTTTCATATTCAAAGAGAACCAGATTGGTAGTTTGGTGATAGGTCCTATTTTTTAAGGCCTTTTTATTCAAAAGTATTAAAATATTGCTTAAGAAATTATGATGCCGCAATATGGACATTAAATGTCACTGACAAGTACATCCGAAAAGTACTTGAAAAAACAAATATTGATATAGAGGACTTTAAATATGCATGGGACAGATCTCATTGTCATTTGCAAACAAAATTGGAAGCAGGGAGAACAAGACAATTTTATGAGAAAAAGTTGATTGATGTGTGGTGCCAATATGGAGATAATTATGAAGAATCAAATGTATTGCTAATAGATACAGAAAAGCATACTTCTCAATTCATGGGATATCGATCAAACCACATCTTGATAAAATCGTATACAGGAAAAGAGCAAGATACGTGGCTTATGCAAGTTTTATTCCCCTTTCTTAAGACACTTCATCGTATCAAACAAAAACATGAGTACATTCGAATGTTCAATAGAACATGTACTTCATTGTAGTTCATGGAGATAATTTCTTTTATAAATTTGTTGAAAAGTACATTCCAAATTTTCAATACATTTTGGACATAGTTTTTGTTGAATCAATTTGTATGACTTTATATTTTTTGAAATAGATGGAAATTGCCAATTATATTAATATGTTTATTTCCTATTATTTATAAATGTTTTTGCAATGACTGCTGTATCGATTTTTTTCTAAGATGTGTGTGTGCGCGTGCGTGTTCTTAAATGAATTGTTTGCCATTCAAATTATCTTATATGAACCATCTTATAATGATTTTTTTGATGACTTATGTTTAACTATATGTATCAATAATCATATATAAATGTGAAATATAAGTTTTCAAATAGAACTCCTTGCAAACAAAGGTGCTATTCTTACTAAAAAAATTATAACAATTTACTTGATAAATGTTATGTGCATTATTCACCATTCACAATGCATTATTCACTATTAAGGTTAACGAGAAATGTGCCATAGGTAAATGATTTGATCTTTTTGAATCATAAGATATGTGATTTCTCAATTGATAGTTTTCATAAATTTATATGCTTAAATCAATTAATGGTTGTAACTGCAATCATATCATATTGAAAATCAATAAGGCACAAAGTTAGTTATTCATTGTTTACATATAAAATGCACTAATATGAGTGCATAAATGTGATGTGTAATTCTTTAGATAGAATTATATTGTAAATAATTTTGCATTTCTTAAAAAAACATATATATGAGGATAACGATTGATAAGTGGCTTATCAAGGTTTGATTAGATACTATCATGGATTAATTTAATTAAATGAGATGAGATGAGATGACTAACAAAGGGGCCGTAGGAAATTGAGCACAAGAACATTTTACTAAGGTTTTAATAAACTAGTTTCAATGCAATGCAAGGGACACCTCATCTCAATAGTTTTAATGACTAATTAAATTTCTATTTAACTATCATGTGGTTTAATATGAATGTACAAATGTGAAATTGTTATTTCTATAATAAAAACCATGTAAAGAAATTGAATTTTCTAATAAAACATGGATTAATGAATTCACCATGAGCATTAAGTAGACTATTTAAGCTCATTCAACAGATGGGCCATAAATGGATGCCTTTAAAATTTTTACACCATATGACATGCTTTCACCATCAATATTAACATTTTGTAAATTTCAAATCTTAAATAAACTATTTGTACTTAAAATAATCTCATAGAATCCAACAAGACTCGGAAGTTATTTATTTAATTTTATTTAGTTATATGTATTCATACAAGTTTAAAAATGTAATTTATTTTTGAAATAAATCTATTAATGCAAGTAAAGATATATCTTATACAAAACTATTTAAGATTAATTGATAATTAGCTTTAAGTGGTTTATTCATGCTACATGAAAAATCCAATGTCATAGATGAATGCCTTTTAATACACATTTAATCTTCAAAATCAATATCTTAATGATAATTTAGAAGTATTTACATTAAGTATTTAATAATTAAAGAACACGGGGACTTATATAAATTTCAACTAAAATACATGAGTTACGTTTCACATTTATTTCTTCTCCATTAAAAATTCTTATCATTTTCTCTTCTTAGTGAAAGTAATGGTCAATCATGCCGGTTTTCCATACTATTGGTTGACACTAAATTTACATCGAGACTATTATTGGTTTTGACAATGTTTACAAGGAGAGATCAATATCCACACGACCATCAATTGTGCTAATATTTGAAAACCCCTGCCTCCACTACTTACAAGAATTCACCACAAAAGTTTCTTGTTTACTTCATTTTGTGACACTGTCCATCATAATGGAATGACCTGAATACCAATTTAAGAACTCTCATTTGATGTACTTGGATTTGAGTGGAGATAGACCAATGGTGCCAACCTTCTTGAAATACGTAGATCAACAATGTATAACCTTTATAGTATATGCCTGCATTCTATGAAGATGAATGATGACCCCCTCATTAGTGCTTCATAAATGCACAAAGGGGCCGTAGGAAATTGAGCACAAGAACATTTTACTAAGGTTTTAATAGACTAGTTTCAATGCAATGCAAGGGACACCTATCCTTGTCATTTACAGGAAGATCCTCACATCACCATCATTCAATCAACAAATCCATTGTAGGTTGGGGGAAACGGGGTTAGAGTTGCGAGACATAAAATTTAAACATCGATAAATCTAGCATGTTATCCATAACTATAATATCTTGATTGGATGTTTGACATAGGAATATGATTTAACTTAAATCAATTTCTTCTAAGAGTTTGATTTCGCACTCCTATTGTGTATTGATACTATTATACATAACAACCCCATGTTTGACCTATTCATGATCTCTAATTGGTTAGAAATTACTTGCAAATTATTTTAATGTTGAATCAATTTAATATGGAAATTTACAAAAAAAATGAATGTTGTTGGAGGCCTTGTAATAGAATACTTCCAAATTTAATGAAATATGTGTTAAATGCTGAAATTATTAAAAGAATCCTTAAGCCTCCACACCTCATATTTGTATGCTTTCAACCTTGGATGCTTTGCTTGGAAAGTTTTATTGACTCGCTGAATAATGAGGTCTGCATCTCCCAACACTTTGAGGCCTTCGATACCCATTTCTTTAGCAGTGCTTAAGCCCAAAATCAAAGCTTCATACTCTGCTACATTATTTGTGACCTGGAAGGTTAATTTTAAAGAGAAATGAATGTATTCCTGTGTGGGGGACACAAGGACTACACCTGCCCCTGCAGCTTCCTTAGAGCAAGCCCCATCAAAGAACATGTCCCAAATCTGTGGGCCTTCTTCCTCAGTGATCTAGCAAATTGGTTTTTTAAGCTGCGTGGAGGCCAACTGGGATTCTTCAATATGAAGAATACATGCTCCAAAATCAGTGTCAACAACATAGATGGGATGATTAGTGGGATTCTTCTCATCACTGATGATATAAGCCAACTGAGCTTCTCTATATAATCTCTTGCTCTCACCTCCGAAGACTGGGACAATAGCATAGGACATATCATTTTGTAATGATCCACCTAATCTCTTGATCCAACCTCTGGAAAGTAACATGCCAAACTTAAGGGGGACATCTTCTACCATAATATCCATCATCATGCTTTTCATGGGCAGTTGAGACAAAGTGATGGCTAGGTCCTTGATTAACCCCAGACATTTCACTTTTCTAGAGTCAAAAGAAAATAGGTCATGATAAGGCTTGGTGATGTCAAGACCCAACTCATCCATGATAGCCTTGGGCATTAGATTATGGCTGGCTCCAGTGTCCAAAAGGCAGTTGTGAAGGATTTTTTCATGAATAGTCAGAGAGACATAGAATGATGGGGAGTTGTCTTCATAATTTTCAATCATTGGGCTGAGAATAACAACTGGCTTTTCATCTTGCAAATTTACATAGTCAATGGAGGCTTGGATGGCTTTAGGCTCAAGGACCTCAAGGATGGATCTTTTAAAGGATTCATTCTTCAATAGTTCAGTTAGAGGCATAGGTATTCTCAGCTTCTGAATTTCTCATTGAAAACTGAAAGGAGAAGGAGACTTGTCAAGGCCTCTACCTCATGAGCTGGAGCTTTGAGGATGATGGGATCAACTCCCAGTTGCTTCTGCTTATTAGTTTGTTGTACAGCAGGGACAACATCTCTTTGAATAGGATCTTCCTTGTCATTATTCATCTTTGACCTTAGATTATATCTTTGCTAATCTTCAATTTGTAGAACAACTTCACCATCCCATTCTTGGCTGATCTGGTCATTGAATAATGACTTTTCATAGGTAGCTGAGGTCAAAAAGGAAGCATTGCCTTTGTCTTCCAGGCAATGGATCTCATCATATTCTTCAAACTGCTCTTCTTCCATGGCTTTATTTTGGAAAGGGGCCTTCACCCTTTGGTCTTCATTGGCATCTTTTCTTCTTTGCAAAATCGACAACTGCTCATTAGTTCTTGTATATGGATTTGGATTTGGATTTCTCGGAGCAAAGGTATTAGGAACTCTCCCTTTCCCAGGGTGCTGCTCAACCTTTAATTTAGAGATTTTAGAGGCTAATGACTCGATCATTTTGGTCATTTTATCTATCTTAGGATCAGAGGATGATGAAGACTCGCCCCTCTGTCTTCTTCTATCAACATTTCCCTTGAGCTTCTCTACAACCATGATGTTTGATTCCACTTCCAAGGTTGCATCTTGCATGTCAGCCAAAGTAGCACATCGCCTCTCTCTCAACAGTAGGTAGAAGTCAGAATCAAAAGCACTGGCATAGGTGAGTTTAGCAGAGGTAGTAGTGGGTTTTACTTCAACTGGTATCTTGCTATACATACGGTTAAACCTCTTATTAAAATCAGACAACAACTCACCATTTTCCCTCTTTAAGTTCCCAAACTCAGTGTGGTAGTAGAGGAGATCCTTCTTATCCCCCCAATGCTTTAGGAATGCATCATCTAAAGCTTCAATATCTACTATAGATCTTGGGGTTAGTACTCTAAACCATTTTCTAGCCTCTCCATCTAGGCTTTGGACAAAGACTCTCATGCATACATCATCTTCACTAATGTCCAGGTTATCGGCATAGCTATAGAATGACTCAAGATGTTCTTTAGCAGTAATACCTTCAGTCTCAGTGAACTTAGGCCTACATTTATGATATTCTCCAGTAGGCATGGCATTCAAAGGAGTGGGCAGTATTAGAGGTCCATACCTAGCAACTATGATTTTTTCCATTTTGGTAGGTGCTTGTGGACCAGCCATAGTTGTGGTGGCTAAAAGATTACTGGCAGTCTGAATGATAGAGGGCTGAGGAGTGACTGATAAGACTAAAGGAGTATGATGGATAGGAGGTGAGGTTTCCTTTAGGCTTACAACAAAAGGAGAACCTAAAGAATAAGAAGCTTTATGAATCTCTAAGAGTTTTTCTTCACTGCTAGTATTAGATGGTATACTCTCAACATGTATTTGTTCTATTACAGGCCTTTCTTGAAGAGATATAGGAGATTATATAGGTTTACCTGAACCTGATGCTCCTTTCCACAATACCTTTCTCTCTTTGATGATCTTTTCAGGGCCAGGTATTGGGTCAGCTTGTAGCTTCTGAGGATTTCTTCGACTATGCCTCACAAACTGAGCCAGAACTATCAAATGGAGTCGCCAAGAGGTTCAACCTCCAGTAGAGTCGCCAAATAGATGATTACAACCAAAAACGTTCCGAGACTTTGTCTATCATCAAAGTTGGATCTATGTCGTTTCTCAGGGAAGCTGAGCTTCAATTTCCTCTCCTCGGAAATGGTGCCAATTATGTTATCACTCCAGGAAACTCTCCTAGGTTGCAGCTCGGAGATGCCTGGTAACATATAATCTTCAATATTGTTCTCAGAACTATTGGAATGGATGATGGTTTGGATCAAGTCAGATAATCATTTCAACTCTATTCTCAATCAAGACATGCATGAACACCCTCAACAGTACAAGGATTTAGACCACTAATGCTCAATAGTTTATAGATTCAATGGATAGATGGAGAATACTGACTATACCAGCAGATGCATACATAAACACATATGAATGACCAGCTACAGGAAGTAAATGAGACTTGCAAATCTAATTTATCAATGCAGAGATAAGATGACAGTTATCTGGCATTAGACACAACAGAAAACATGAATAAACTATTCAAGTGCAAGCATAGAACAACAAAGAAAGTGGACATTGAACATATAATAGCAAAAGAATCTTATATTGCTATAATGAAGATGAGAAGCTTGAAGGAACAAAGTAGGAACAATCTCCAGAAGTTGAACCCTTGTTACATCTAGTTTTCAGCCTTTTATAGGCCTTTTACAATGCTCCTGAGCTCTCAAAGGCTCAGAGTCTTAATCTGTCTGATCTGTCTTGTTAACTGATTGATTCCCTCAATAGGCAAGCATGGCTCGGAGGTTTTCTCCTTTTGACAGAGGAATAACCACCTTCAAGTAGTTTGATGTGCTGTTTGGGAGCTCTCTCATGCCATAAATGCCCCATGATATTTGTTTTGGACAACTGCGTGTGCTTTGTTGCGCTGTGCTGCTTCTCGGCCTCTTTGTCGGTTTGGGGATGTGTTGGGTGTGCTGTGCTGCGCTATGCCCTTTCAAATGTTAGCAATGCATGCTTTCTGTAAATATAGAACAACACTGCCATACTGTTTCTGTTTTAAACAGAAAACACAGGAATATTGAGAAATCCTGCCCCTCTGTGTCCTTTTCGGACTTCAAAAGAAAAATGATTTATTCCTCTATCAGGTCTACCCCTCAGGTCGTTGTCACCCATCGCAAGTGGCTTGGTCCCTTTGTTCCTTTGTATTTCAAAATATGCTTGAAAAACACTGAAAACACATGAAAATTGCCTTAGGCGAACCTGAAAATATATATATTTTCATTCTCGAACCCTTTCGGGTCCAAGACTCATTGCTATTGGCACTACCCTATGCTCCCTTTATATTTCGTTATATAACGAAAATACATAAAAATGCATTAAAATCGACCTTTGGCGGACTTAAAAAATTATATATTTCACTTCCCAGATCCTTTCGGGTCCAGGCTTCATCGTTATCGGTGCTACCCTATGCTCCTTTGTATTTCGTTATATAACAAAATACATGGAAAATGCATTAAAACTGACCTTTCCGCGGACCTGAAATATTATCAAATATCGTATATATAACCGTCGGGTCCGGTTATCGCATCGCACATACACCTGTGCATAGGCCCCACCCCTTGGTGCTGCTCCGCTGCGATATAGCGATGCGATCTGATCGCAATCGCTAATCGCTCATGCTCGGGGCCTTTTTTTAAATCGCCGCTACCCTGCTGATGCGACCCGCCAATCCGATCATCGGAGTTCGCTGATCGGTAGTGTCTTGTGCCCATCCTTAAGTCATTCTCTCTGCAGCGCAAATTGTGATTAGCCGCTTAGATTTGGGCCATTAATTGGCCAGGTCTAATGGTTGTTCTTCTTTCACTGTTTAAAGCCTGCAATTTTGGTTTTTCATGGTTTTCAAGCATTTTTTTGCCTCCCAATAGTGTATTTCCGCCCTTCCAAGGGCTTTCCTATTGTGTCGATTTTGACCTTTGGATGATTTTGAGCAAATGCTGAAGATTTCAAGAGCATTTTGGGATCCCTTGGGATGATTTTAAGCAAATTTGGAAACTTTAGGAGCATATATGGATCCAATTTTGGGCCTTTTGTCAACGAGGCTAACAGGGACTATGGTTATATTTGAACATCAAACTTTATGCATACATGTTGAGGTTGATTAAATTGTTCAATGGTTAAATTAATCTAATTTTTCTAAATTAAGTTTAATATCTTAAGCACCCTACATCATTTGGAATACATGCATTTTTGGAGGGTGTACTCATGTTCATGTGTAGTGCGTTGGGGATTAGTTAATTTATTGTCATTGATTCTTTATTTGCACAATTATTAACAAGTTGTAACTATCTTGGAGATTATTTATTTATTTGTTGAGGTAGTTTTACATTGGAGAAAGAGCCCACGAAGAATCTTTATATTTTGAGAAAGTTGTTGAAGGATTGCCCATACCTTTCATGTGAAGCACTGGATCTAGTTGGAATCTTACACACTTGCTCATGCATCTTGTGAAACTTCTACTATTTGGGATAATGATTATGAGACACTCTCCCACGTCAAGAATATTTTATTGTATTTTTATGTATGCATTTTTCGAGGTGTGTTTTTGAGAATTTTTTTTACCATTTGATGATGCTCTTGACATGGTCAACCACTCATTTTAGAGGAAGCACCTCACCTTATTATCTTATTTTTAGATGATGTTGTTTAACTAGTATCTTGATTTATTATTTTTTGAGTTGCCATGAAGTTGGTTTGTAAATATTGTATTTTATTGCAAAATAAATTATTTTTCTTCCCTACAAAGTGGAGCTTCTATCCATTTCACGAGGGATTTAGAACCTGGATATTTAACAATTAAAGAAATGATGAAATATCAAGCTTGGGAATCAAAGCTTGATGGAGCTCCTTTTTAATAAGATTATTGAATATTAATGGAATAATGAGGAATTGATCCACTTTGATGTATTGTGAATTCTTCTTATTGTCATTATTCTATAAAGGATTAGCCATGACTTTATTAATCTAGGAATAAATCAATTTGAGGAGTTTTTCCCTGTTTATTTATTTGTTTTTTCATTCTACACTTATTATCGTTTATTATATCGAGTAAGTGGTTGATTTGAAAAAACATTACAAGCATAAAACAACACCTTTATAATTTGATTGACGAGTCGCAATATTTTCCCTCTAAGAATAGTTTCCTCCAACATGTTGCAAAAAATACTTAAGGTTTGATTGTATCAAATTAGGTCTTTTCTACCTTGAGTATATACCATAAATATTATTGTATCAAATAGTTTCTTCATTTACTAATTGGTGGAAGGTAGTAACCAAGGCTCTTCTATCATATGCTCTACTTCGAAGTAGTTGTCACATGTGACACATTAGTTCTCTCATTTATTTAGTTCCTTATGAATCCATTAGCCCATTATTGATAGGAAAGAAAATCTTTTTATCTCTTTTCATCCTTTGTTTTTCCATCTCATTCTATATTACTACAACAACCATACATTTTGTTAAGTCTTACTCTCCTTATATTACCTAAGACACCTAGTCCATAACCTTAGCAATTTTATTTAGGGATATCCACCTTGGGTTGGAGAAAAGTAAATTGGGGAAGAGAGGAACAAATACAATGATAGTGGGTATCCTTTATAAGTTGCACAAGGCTATCTCCTTGATGCTTGTGACTACACATCTTTTGGGGGTACTAAATTTTGTTGTAGTTGGATTGACTACCATTATGTTGTTAGTTGTTTTCTTGTATTCATGTTACAACACCAGAGAACAATCCATCTCACTAATCTTGATTAGTTTTTGTAGAGTGAGTTTCACTCAAAAATGCATTGAGAGTATAGAGATTATAGCCATTTAAGAGATAAATATCTCTTTCATATGCAAGAATATATATTGAAATTGACATATATGGAGTATCAGTGTTAGTAAAGTGAGTAGGATATAAAACCATCATTTATAGATGATAAGGTATAAGAATATTTGAGTCATTGACCATGACACATAAATGAGAACTTTGAAGAGAACATAAAACAATCATGGATAAATCGAAAAGAGAAAGGTTGAAATACCTATAGGAAACAATGTGTAGCTTCAAGAAGATAACAAGAACTTGAAAGAGAATGTCTAGATGTTTGATAAAAGGATTCCATAAGCAGAATAAACTTGAGAACTTTTCCAGATTGATGCCAATTCCAAATAATTGATTTGAAAAATGCCAAAACTCCTTCAGCATAGTTATGGAAGATTGGGAGAATAGTAAAGTGCATCTTATGCAATTGGGAGAGAAGGTCATCTAGATATATAACTAGTATGACGACATGCTCACTAAGTTGATGAAACCTGGCTACAGTGAGAGTTGGAAAATAAGGAAGATGTATTGACAAGGATACATGTAGTTATCTAAGATACCAAGGAATAAAAACCACCTTCCCTTGCCACCATTAAGGCCAACACTATGACCAAGACAAATTTGGTAAGCCCAACTTCCTCAAACTTTTCTCAAGATAATTTTAGTGAATTTGAAAAGCATACCAAGGGCATTGGCTAGAAATTTTATGGGTTACAATGAACAAGGGATAGGTAAGAGAAGACTAGTTGTCCTAAGCCCCATTATTTGAAATCCCCAAGATGATTGTATTTTAGATAAATCAATATCTAGTTATTAGGCTAGTGAGTTTGATTATGCGAGGTTTACATGCCCATGTATATTTAATTGTTTAGTTAGATTAGGGCATGTGTAACAAACCTGGTAAAAACTCCATGTGATAAAGGTAATAAAGGAAAAATAATAACCAAGGTCATGGGAAACTTATTCCAAGTTGAATTTTGGGAAAAAACATCTTAGTGTGGGTGTTCATTTGGTTTATTATGGCTAAGGAAATTGGAAAAGGCAATGGCAAAGTGGCATTAATTGGCATTTTATTTATGAAAATAATGGAAGTTAGGAGAAAAGGAAGGTGAAATATCATAGGTTGCATCTGAGGAGGAAAATGAAGGAAAATAATGGAAAATGAAGAAAATAGAGGCCTCATTAATAAAATGGCTTCTAAGGATTAGTTCAGAACCTCTTTGTCAGTTCAGTTTTGGAGCTCTCTCTCTCTCATACTCTTGGACACTTAGAGCATTCTTGGAATACCCTAGCATTGGAGGAAAGAAGGCAAAGGAATACAAGACAGCAAGAGGAAGCAAATATTAAGCAAGGAAGAGCAGGATCAAGCAGTTAGAATGAGATTAACTGTAGGTATCGAGTTGCATGTATGATTTCCTTGCTAGTTTTGGCATGCATGTTACATGCATGTGTGTTTTTAGTTCTCATGTTGTCATTGGCATTGATTTTTCTAGGTGTGACAGTGTTCTTTAGCCTTTCCTTACCATTTTCAGATAGCCATGGTTTGATGGAGTTATGTTGTTTTGGTTGAGTTAGATTTCCAAATGGATTCGAAGTTGAGTGGGGTGGACTTAGGATTGATCACAAGGCATAGGAATCCTGGGGTGTGATATACAGTAAAGCCTGATTGTGAATACCCTTGATTGGGCTTAGGAATCCCTTGATCGGTAATGGTGAGATACACTGTAAAGCCAAGAGGGTAGTGAAATCGTAGGCCTAGGAATCCCTTGACTAGTAATGACAGGATACATGGTAAAGCTGAGAGATTGAGATGAAAATATTCCTCAAGGTTTAGGTGGAGAGATTTGGAGGCATCTATGCTTGTATAGGCGTAGTGATGTGGTGGGATTGTAGTAAAGCCTGGTTGTATTGACATGGATTTTTCCCCTAGGAATCCCTTGGTGGGATACACAGTAAAGCCTGAGGAAGCCCTGCTTTTTTGTGTTATGAGTCCCACATTCATTATTGGAATATGGCATGAGTGTAATTGGCTGAAAGAAAGATTTGGTTTAGCCCAATCTATGGTCAGGTGGTTCATGGAAGTCCCTGACTTGGTTGGCTTATGCATTCATTAATAAGAGCTCCTTCTCCTTTGGTATTTCATGTGTAAATGTACTTGTTCATATGTGGTCTTATGGCTGTTATATCCTTGTTATTTTTGTTGGTTATAAGTATGGTTTATGACAGACTTTGGTTATGGCTCTCATCATGATTTGATTAGTACATGAGATGTGAATGAATATATGACCTAATAGATGATAATGTAGATATTGTGATAAGGCATCAATCCTTCTTTATGAATCTTAAATAAGTATGAGACCCTTATGCTTATACCCGTTGTTATGACTTGTAGATTTCATATGTGTGATATGTTTGACGAAATTCATGTTATGGCTAGTAGGGGTTCGGTCAAGTCCTTGTACCAATGTTTGCATTTGTAGCTTTAATTCATGGTTATTTAACATTTCTGGAAGTTTCATGAAATCCTGAGCAGTGGCTTGAGTCCTAGCCCTGAAAAGTGGCACATAATCTAGGGTCACTAGCAAAAAACTGCCTGAAAAAGGCCACAGCCACTTGCATGCCTTGCTGTGGGAGTGAATGGAGGGCCTTAATAGCATGTTGTAACAAACCTAGTGAAAATTCCACGTAATAAAAATTGATAAAAGGAAAAATAATAACCACGGTTGTGGGATAGTTACTCCAAGTTGAATGTTAGGTGAAATCCTTGTGATGGGGATCACTTATGATTGTTTAATGGCTAAGGAAGTTGGAAAAGGAAATGGATAAGACTATGCGAAGGCAAAATGGATTTTTTCGAACATTTATGTATGAAAATAATGGAAATTAGGAGAAAAAGAAGGTGAAAGGTCACAAGTTGCATGTGAGGAGGAAAATAATGGAAAATGAAGAAAATAGAGGCCTCATTCATAAAAAGGCTTTTGAGGATTAGTTGGTCACCTTTTGTCAGTTCAATTTTGGAGCTCTCACATTATTCTCTCTCTCTCTCTCATATTCTTGGAGATTTAGAGTTTTATTGGAGCACTCTTGGAGGGTGTGGCATACATGGATTTTTGGAGAAAGAAGGAAAAGGAGGAGTAGGAAAGCGCAAGAGGACATTGGGATCAACAACTACATCAGAGTTTGCTTGCAGGTACTGAGTTGCATGTATGTTTTACTCACTAGTTTTGGCATGAATGACATATGCATGTGGATTATTGGTTGTAATTTGTCACTAGCATGGGGGACTGCCTAGATTGACAGTGGATTGCCTAACCTTGCCATTTGTTGGATAGCCATGGAGATTGTGGGTTTATTTCCTTATTTTGTTTTGGTTGGTGCTCATGTTTCCTTTGCTTGGGTTGAGTTACTAGTTCTTGGAGCCTTGGTTGGAAAAACTATATGGAGCCCTGTAACAACTTGGGTTGAGTTACTAGTCCCATAGCCTTAGTTACACAAACACTCTGGAGCCCATGGTGGGTTGATTTACTAGTCCTGGAGTGTTGGTTGGAAAAATGCTCTGGAGCCCGCCAACAACTGTGCATTGAGTTACTAGTCCCGGAGCCTTGGTTCGAACAAATGCTCTAGAGCCTTGGATGATTAGGATAGATACCAATCTGATGATGGTTTTGTGATGTCTGACTGTGAGGTGGAATCATTGTTTGATGGGTTGAGGTGGATGGCCTCTGGAAGCCCTGGATGGTTTTGGATTGATGTGTTTTATAAGATCCCACATTCATGCTTGGAATATGGCATGGGGGTGAATGGATAAAGAGAGTTTTGGCTCATCCATGTTATGGTCCGGTGGAACGTGGAAGTCTCATCTTGAGTTTGGATTTTACATCATCAATATGAGGATATTGCTCCTTGTATTTCTATGAGCATTATAAGGTATTATATGTGGTTTATATGGTTGTGATTTCATTGGTATTTCTTCTACTATTATGTTGGTTATATATGTGTTTTATGACAGTAGTTATGTATGGATCTCATCATGTTTTTACTTGTAAATGAATGATCAATGTATCTATGACCTAATGGATGAAATGAAAACTAATATGTTGAGGCATCAATGTCTCTTAGCGATTCTTAGCTAAGTATGATACCCCTATGCTCAGATCTATTAATTACACTTATAGATTACATATTTGTGATATGTTTAACGAAATTCCTGTAATGGCTAGTAGGGGTCTAGTCAAGGTCTCATTCAAGTGATTTTATTCATACTGTCATTTCCTTCTTATTTTACTATTCTAAAGACATGATTCAATTATGGGCAGTGACTTGGGCTTTGAGCCTAAAAAAGTGGCTCAAATCCCAGGGACGCTGGCACAATATTGACAAAAATATTCCCTGGATGCTCACTTGCAAGCATGTGAGAGCATCCAGAGGTCCCTGGATTTTGGCATGCCCATAGCATGAGAGCGTCCAGAGTTCAAGTTCTCCAAAATCTCAGTGGGACCTAGGGGTTGGTTGGTAGAAAGGCTGGATTGGTTCTTGAGGGTCCTAATGCTAATGTTGAATGTATGTATGGGATGTTTCCGTTGTTTCCAATTCCTTAACGTGACTTAGGAGGTCGAATCATATCGTAGTGGCTCTCGTAGCATGTTTACCCCGACTAGCCTGTTGCTTGGGTAAATGTTGGAGGAGGGTGTTATAGAGTGGTATCAGAGCCAGGTTCACCCCTCAGACTGGATGGGCTATATGTTGGGCATGCATGCATTTCCGTTGCATGTGTGTCTCTTACACTTGCATCTTACATTTTCATAATGTTGATCATGGTTGTAGTGATGTCGTCATGAGGAACTTGATTTTGTTATTGTGGAGTGCGTCGTCATGAGTGTATGACTAGTTACATGTTGTTATATGTGGCTTGGTTACATTCTTGTATGTTTGGTTGCATTCATGTATGTTTGGTTACATTCATCACTCTTGTAGGTTTGGTTTCAAGTATCGTTTATCTATGCTTGAGTGCATGTGTTTATGCATGTATGTGGTTGGTTACACATTCTTATGCATGTTAATGTTTGCATGTGGACAAGTGTACAGTGATGTAACGATCGTTGTCATGCATGAGGTCATGATGTGTGTTATCGTTAAGGTCATCCATTGATGACTGGACCCTATCTAGAATGATTGTTATGGGTGAGACCACCCTAGGGATTTGGGTTGAGAACCCCAACAGAGCAGAGGGAAAACCACAACAAGAAATGCTTAGGCTCAACCAAGATGCTTATTCTACTAAACTGCGTAGGAGTGTCTTTACTCAGATGCCCTTCTTTTGGGTAGATCCGGCAGGGTGCAAACCCCCAGCTTCTCTTGATGTTCTTGAAACTTGAAAATTATTCAAATGGAACATACATAGGAGTAGAAACATAAATCATGTTCATGATATTAACTTTAAATCATATAAATGAATGACTAATTATACATCAATATAAGATTCATAAATTAATTACAACATAACTTGATGCATAAACATATTTAATATCATAAACAAAACATAAGACTATGTCCACATATACTGTCCTGGTCATCTTGAAAAGATTGGAAGTCAGATTCCTATCAAACATGTAGAGAGCTTGTCCTTGAAGATTTTACTATTTACCATTTCCAGGGTAAATGGTTCTGCTACTTTACATTTACCACAGTGTTTGATTGCTGCACACCTCTACTGACCAATATGAAGAACCAATTGACCTCCATTCAGAAGGGTCAGACAAAGAATTTTGGATATGGCACAATATTATGCTCATTCTTCTTTGAGAAAGTACCTGGGCTTTGACCCAAGGTATTATCGACTATCAACAGCCCTAGAGATCCATGAATGGGCTGATGGGATGACCTGATGAAACGCCTTGCGGGTTGCGATGTGCCCAGGACGACTTTTGACGATGAGTTTTTCGCATGGTGGGATCAATAGGTCATCATAGTCGATGACTACCCCTATGACGACATGGATTTCCAGGGAGATCCAAATTTAATGTTACCACCGAATCCAACATGGGGTGCCATAGGTAACAATTTTTTAATTTTTTAATATTTTTTAAAGACTTTTTATATTTTTAATATAAATGAACTTGAAAATATTTTTGATGAGACAAGACACTTACAAAATATATTGATCATGTTTCAGATGTGGGACCAGTGAGTTCTGACAGATTTCCCAGACATAGGCGTCGCAAAAGAGATGCCGAAGGGGTTGCAATTGAGATGAAGAGAGTTCTCCATGTAGTTCAGAGGAACTTGGTGAGGCTGACTCACCAAGTACCCATGATAGCCATAGAGGATCTACCCGAGGAGATGCAATGTCGTGTGGTAGGAGTACCATGGGATTGGGTGCGACTATTCCAACGTGTAGCCAATGTTGTTGTTTATTTTCTAGCTGCTCATCCTGAGCCAGCCAGATAGATGATCAGATCTTTTTATGATTGGACATGATGATGGGCATAACCCCAAATTTTGTAGGGCATTTTGTCCCAATTTTTTGTATACTATTTTGGACATAAACACTCTATCTATATACAGGCGATTTTATGATATATACAAATGACACTTTGATTATTTTTTATGTTTTTTAATTTGATGAATGATTTATATGCCAATCTAATGCTTGATTAGAAATAGAATCTGCTAATCGTGGAATGTGAACATATGTGATATAAACAAATGATCATTGCAACAATCTCACTCTCAAAAATTGGTGATACAAATAGGGTAGATCCTTGTACCTGATAAGTGTTATTCATCTGAGATACCACCAGTTGTGAGTCTAAATAAACCATTAATGAATCAATACCAAGAGATATTGCTTCGGATATAAAATTAATAACAACAGTATATTCGGCAATATTATTCAAAGCAGGACCGATACATACTCCTCTCAAAACCATCAACTGGCCAGATGGATAATAAATCACCCAAGCCGTGGAAGCAAGGTTTCGGGTATGCTTACTCGCACCATCGGCGAATCCTAGATATGTTGAATCGTCCATCAATACCTGCCAAAGAAAATAAAAAATGTCAACATTACTAAAACCGCTAGATAGATATGTACAAACATATAATATGTACAAACAAGTAAGTGCTCGATCGAAGCCTAAGCAAAGTAATTCTTAAGGTAGAGCCCATTTCTGGGCTCCGCTAACTTGTTTCCTTCAAATTCAATTAATTCATAAGCCCCCTTTTTCAAAATGCGCTTGACTATAAAGGGACTGTACCACATAGATTTAAAATTTCCTACCCCCGGGACGTCTTTTTCTTGATCATAGACCATGACAAGGTCACCTTTAGAAAAATTCCGAGGATGGACAACTTTATCATATTGAGATTTTACCCTCTTTTTATGGGCTTCATTTATTATGGCGGCATCTTGATGCTACTCATCAAGATGCTCCAAATGAATGAGGCATTCCTTGAGACTAGAAGTCTCTTCAAGAAGCTCAACAACGAGCTTAATAGAAGGAATTTCACATTCAATAGGAAAGATAGATTCCAACTGGTAAAATAGTTGAAAAGGAGTAAAACCAATGGCAGTCTTAACTGACGTTCAATATACCCAAAGTGTCGGATACACCATGATGTGCCAATTGGATCGAGCTTTGTTAATCGTCCTTTTTAGAATGGTTTTAAGGGATTTGTTCATGGCTTCAACCTACCTATTGGCTTGAGGATAATATGGAGATGAATGCTCTTTCCAAAAACCCAATTTGTGAGCCAATTCAAACATTAGTTGATTTTGGAAATCACTACCATGGTCAGTGACACTCTCTCTAGGGATACCAAATCGTCAAATAACTTGATTGAAGAGAAACAAGGCCATTGTTTCACTGTCATTTTTAAAAGTAAGCATGGCCTCAACCCACTTCGTAAAGTAGTCTATGGCTACAATGATATACTTGTGATTCCCTACCGAAGGCGGATTACTAGAAGTAAAATCAATGCCCCACTTCGTGAAAGGACCGACGGTGATAACCGGGAAAAGTGGAGGTGTATGCACGTGCATTTTCTGAGTATAGATTTGACAAGGATGTCATCTTTTGACTACTTCAATACAATCTTTGAAAATCAAAGGCCAAAATTAGCCTGCTCACAAAAAAATTTGTGCTATTGCAAGCCCTAATAGATGACCGCCACAAGCTCCACTGTGGAAATCATTAAGAACTGACTCAGCTTCTTCCAAAGTCAAACAACGCCTAAGGATTGAATCAATCCCGCGACGATATAATTTGTCACCTATAATAACATAATTATTAGCGAGGGGACACAACTTTCTACGCTCATCTTTGGATAAAGCAGGTGGAAACTTCGAAGTCTAGAGATAAATAATGATATATCCATACCAAGGATCTTGTGAAGAAATGAGAAATAAATGTTCATCAGGCAAATTTTCCTCGTGAATAATTTCTTCCTCACAAGGCATGTTATGAAACCAGCTCAAGAAAAGATAGAAAAGATAGATAAACGCCTTAGAATTCAGCCTCCTCGAGGGGGCAACCTCCTTTACATTACATAAATGAACAATTCTTTGATGATTCAAATGACAAAACCTCCTTTCTATATATAGGAGTCTAAGGAGTCACAATATAATCCAGCCGACCTAACAATAATAATATAAAGCCACAAAAATAACAATAGAGGGATTCTATGGGGCACAGTAATAACAATATGGGGGCAATAGGGGCACAACAATATTAATAAGGGGTATAACTACAATAGTAATGGGGTAATCACTAGTATTATAGGGACCCAACATGCCCCTCTCCTTCAAAAAAGTGTTGTCCTCAACGCTTGAGTAGTTCTGGATACTTCTGCATAAAATTCTCATCCTCCCATGTGGAATCTTCAGCGGATAAGTTCTTCCACTTGATAAGATACTCTGAAATTGATCGATTTCGTAGCTGTCGAGTTCTTGTTTCTGTGACTGCTTCCGGTTCCAATATAATTTTTCCTTCCTCGTCAAGTTCTGGCAATATTGTTTGAACTGGGAGCTTGTCGCCTATAACCTTCTTTAAACATGAAACATGGAAAACTGGGTGCAATCGAGAAGCTGCAGGAAGCTCCAATTTGTATGCCATAGTACCAATCTTTTGCAACACCTTGTACGGACCATAATACTTTGGTGATAATTTATTATCCTTCTTAGCTTGCTTGAGGGACATTTGCTTATATGGTTGTAGCCGTAGGAATACCCAATCACCTACATCAAAACTTCTTTCACTGCGATGTTGATCTGCCTGTTGTTTCATTCTATTTTGTGCCAACACGAGGTTATCCTTTAAGAGTTGGAGGACTTGTTGTTGATGTTCGATGTGATGTTCCACTGCCTGAACCTTAGAATTTTCTCTTAAATATGATGTGATGGATGGTGGTTGATACCCATAAAGTGCCATAAATGGGGTCATTTTTGTTGCTGTATGGAAGGAAGTGTTATACCACCATTCAGCCAGAGGCAACCATTTGACCCATTGTGTCTGTTTATCAGATACAAAGCAACGAAGATATCCTTCCAAACATTTGTTTACTATCTCAGTTTGCCCATCAGATTGAGGATGATAAGATGAGCTATGAGCTAACTGAGTACCAAGACAAGAAAATAATTCTGTCCAAAAATTTCCAGTGAAAATGGGATCTCTGTCACTTACAATAATCTTTGGGTTTCCATGTAGCTTTTGAATTGTTTCCATAAATGCAGTAGAAACTGTACTGGCTTTAAATGGATGTGATAATGCACAAAAGTGTGCATACTTGGTAAGTCTGTCAACTACCACCATGATGACACTCTTTCCCTCAGACTTGGGTAAACCTGTGATAAAATCCATTGAAACCTCCTCCCAACGTTGGCTTGGAATGGATAAAGGTTGTAATAGACCCGGTGTCTTAATTGTTTCAACTTTATTTTGTTGGCAAACCAAACATTCCGCCACAAACTTTTGAATATCTGATTTAAGGCCATCCCAAAAAAATTCCTTCTTAACCCTGTGGTAAGTTTTTAAAAATCCTGAGTGCCCTCCTAAGGGAGAAGTGTGCAATTCCATAAGAATCTTTTGTTTTAGCTGGGAATTCTTACAGAGGTATAAGCGATCTTTGTACCATAACGAATCATTTTTCCAGCTAAATGTATCAGAAGTACTGGAATCTTGTTGTAGCTTTCGAATAAGTGCCCACACTTCTTCGTCATTCTTCCATTCCTCCCTTGCTTCGTTTATCCAATCTGGTTGGATAATAGAAATGGCACACAACAATGCTTCCACATCCTCATCCTTTCTTGAGAGTGCATCTGCCACCACATTTTGCTTCCCTTTTTTGTAGATGATTTCAAAGTCATAACCCAACATCTTTGTGACCCACTTTTGTTGCTCTTCAGAGGATAATCTTTGTTCTAAAAAGTATTTAAGGCTATCATGATCCGTTTTTACCTTGAAGTGTCTTCCCATTAGGTAGGGTCGCCATTTCTTAAGTGCATGGAGTATTGCCAACATTTCCTTCTCATAAATAGCTTTGCTTAAAAACTTTCCCTTGATTGGACGACTTTCAAAAGCAATGGGTCTTTCATCTTGCATTAGAACAGCACCAATTCCATTTCCTGAAGCATCACATTCCACAATAAAGGTTTTTGTGAAGTCCGGTGTAGCTAAGACCGGTGCTTGGCACATTGCCTCTTTAAGATGTTCAAAGGCCTTTGTTGCTTCCGGAGTCCATGAAAATGCATCTTTCTTCAATAATGTTGTTAGAGGTGCTGCTATTCTCCCATAATTCTTAACAAACTTGCGATAATACCCTGTCAACCCAAGAAATCCTCGCAGATGCTTTATGGATGTGGGGATTTTCCATTCCTTAATGGCTTTAATTTTGCTAGGGTCTACCTTAACTCCTTCATGAGATACAATATGACCCAAATATTCCACCTCCTGGACTCCAAAGAAACATTTGGATCTTTTTGCATATAATTGTTTCTCCTCCAATAGTTGTAGCACCCTGTCAACATGTTCAACATGATCCTTCCAAGACTTGCTGTAGATTAGTATATCATCAAAAAATACTAACACAAATTTTCTAAGGAATGGTTTGAAAATTGAATTCATCAAACCTTGAAATGTTGAAGGTGCATTGGTAAGGCCAAAAGGCATGACCAAAAATTCATAATGACCCTCATGAGTTCTAAATGCTGTTTTCGGAATGTCTTCAATCTTCATTCTGATTTGATGATATCCTGAACGAAGATCCAACTTGGTGAAGTAAATTGATCCATGCAATTCATCCAGTAATTCATCAATGACAGGAATGGGGAACTTATCTTTAATAGTGAGCTTGTTGAGCTCCCTATAATCGGACACATGCGCCATGATCCATCCTTCTTGTGCACCAATACTACTGGAGCAGAGAAAGAACTTTGACTCGGTTGAATTATACCAGCCTCTAGCATTTCTGCAACCATACGTTCAATTTCACTCTTTTGGACATAGGGATATCTGTACGGCCTGATGTTTGGAGGAACACTTCCTGGAATCAGATGAATAGCATGATCATGATCACGCATAGGTGGGAGACCTTTGGGAGTCTCAAATACCTTGGAATGATTGTCCAGGACTTTTTGGAGATCTGGAGAAATAGATGATTCCAATGTGGAAACATCTAGCGAACATAATTGTGCAATTACACCTCTTTGCTCCTTTTTTAGAAGCTTTGTCATACCATTAGAGCTGATTATCTTTCCTGGTTTCCCTGCAATACCCCTTAATTCAACTTCCTTTCCTTCCGTAGAAAATTTGATGAAAAGTTCTTGAAAATTAAAAGCTATTGTACCCAAGGATTGTAGCCATTGGACTCCTAGTACAACATCAGCACCTCCCATTGGAATGGAAAGCATTGGGCTAGTCAATACATATTCTCCCATGGATAGCTTGATATTATGGCACTTTCCAGAGCAATTTATTGTTCCTCCATTTGCAATCATCACTTGACACTCTGGTGCTGGATATAGGAAGCAATTCAATTCTTTTGCTACCTTACAATGAATAAAATTGTGGGTGCTTCCTGAATCAATCAACACTATTACCTTTTTCTTCTTGATTTGTCCTTCTATCTTGATGGTTTGAGGAGTGGTAATTCCTGCCAATGCATTACAAGATATGGTCGGATTTATTTGTTCTTCATCTAGGCTTTGTTCCTGGAGTATATCCTCTTCTTTTGACCTTTCTTGCTCCTCTTCTTCCTCTTCACAATCTATGTAGAATAATTTCTTCTCAGCACACTTATGACCTTTAGTGTATTTGCTATCACAACTGTAACAAAGCCCTTTTGCTCTTTTTTCTTCCAATTGTTGTGGTGTCAACCTTATAGGTTGTGGAAGACTAGGGGCAACAACACTTCCGTCTTTATAGTTGTGAGTGGTATGCTTCCTGGTTGCCATAATTTTGCTTTCCATTTTTCTTGCTAACCTGAATGCCTTCTCTAATGAATCAGGTTCCCAAAGGCGAACATCATGTTGGATATTATCCTTTAAAGACCCTATGAACACATCAATCCTATGCTCCTCTGGAATATCTTTTACCCTTATGTTCAATTTTTGGAACTCCTCAATGTGCTCCATTATTGAACCCTTTTGTTTGAGACTTATCAATTGGCTAAAAAAAGTGTTGCTTTTTGTATCCTCATAATGTGCTATCAATTCTTCCGTAAAAATTGCCCAAGTGATAAATTGTTTACGAGAGCAAAGCCATTGATACCATACAAACTGATTTGGTTCCAAATATAAAGTTGCCATACGTACCTTTTGTGTGTTTTGCACATTATTGAGATCGAAGAATTGCTCCATCTGTAATATCCATGTGGCGGGATCCTTGCCATCAAACTTCCTCATATCGATTTTTGGAATATGGTGAGTCTTCGATCCAACATTAGAGTCTATGGAATCATGATTAACATTTCTTTTGTTCTCATCATGAGTTTCCTTTAGTACCCTTTCACCATTAGTGACCATTTCTTGTAGCAACTTATTCATATTTATCTTCAATTCTTCCATCTTATCATCCATGCCACCAATTTTAGCGTCCATGCCATTCACCTTAGCTTCCATACCATCCATCTTAGCTTCTATGCCTTTCTTTAAACCATCCATCTTAGCTTCTACATCTTTCCTTAAACCATCCATCTTAGATTCTGTTGCTTTTTGTGCAAGTGACACTTGTTGCACTTGTTCTTGTAATTTTGATATATCATATAGCATTTCTTCTTCTTCTTCATGAGTCATGCTAGAGCTTTCAGGTTCCTTACTAGGTGTTTGCATTTTCTTTCCTCGGGGCATCAGTTACCGATAATAATGCTCTACTATGCCCTTTGAATTCCTTCAAAATAAATTTTCAAACCAAGCTTAAGCAAAAATTTAAGAAAATCTACACACCTTTTTTCACTTTGTAGGAGCTCGATATTGCCTCTGATGTATCTCTGTACTTTTAAATCATCTAGTTCTGAATTTGTGACCTGTAGTAGTCCTCTGTGTCCTCTTTCCAATGCCACAAGTCTGACCCAAATTGGATTCTCCAAGGAAGAGTTATGTGAAATCTCCCACAGTGACTTGATTATAGACTAGTTCAGTAGAGCGAACTTGTACGACGTGCCACGAGTCACTGTTTCGACCTTTGGATCTGAAAAATTCATACAAGAAACTACAGTCCGTCCTCTTTCTGTACCTTCTTACGAAATTTCAATCCGATCCCCAGAGAGAAAGTTATGACGATTTTCCCCAGGTCACCTGTTTGGAATGTAATTCAGGAGTCTGCAAAAAGACCAACTTCCTCAGATCATATCTCCGCAAATATAGCGCGAAAAGCTCTGAAATTCGGACCCAGGTTCAGCGTGATTTCTTCTCAAATGGGTTTTTTTTGCAACTTCTGAAACATCACAGAAAAAAAGTTATAGCGAAAATTCCACGATGACCTGTTTGGAGCAGCGAAACCCTAGAATCCAAAGCTCTGATACCAAATGTTATGAAACCAGCTCAAGAAAAGATAGAAAAGATAGATCAACGCCTTAGAATTCAGCCTCTTCGAGGGAGAAACCTCCTTTACATTACATAAATGAACAATTCTTTGATGATTCAAATGACAAAACCTCCTTTCTATATATAGGAGTCACAATATAATCCAGCCGACCTAACAATAATAATATAAAGCCACAAAAATAACAATAGAGGGATTCTATGGGGCATAGTAATAACAATATGGGGGCAATAGGGGCACAACAATATTAATAAGGGGTATAACTACAATAGTAATGGGGTAATCACTAGTATTATAGGGACCCAACAAGGCAACTCTGATATCAACTTTGCAAATACTAAAGATTTCTTAGATTTAGCCGACATGAATTCGAGATTGAGTTCTTGAACAAACTGAAATGGATTGACGGTTTCTAAGACAAACGTTTTTCGAAGTATAATGTTTTGCCGAAGCCGCTGGATAGCATGGAAAACTGCCAAAGCCAATTTCTCGATGGGAGAATAGCGTAGTTCAAGAACTACCAAGCCTTGAGTTAGGTAGTAGATTACATGCTCACAGAAAGAATCATCTTCTTGAACCATAACCATACCAATGGTTTATTCTGGAGTAGTGAGATACAAAAGGAAGTCTTTGTTATAATTGGGTGGACTCAATAATGGAGCAGAAGTTAATGCTTTTTTCAAGGCATAAAAAGGTATTTGTGCGAAATCATCCCATAAAAATGGGACTCCTTTCTTAAGAAAACGCATAAATCCTTTTGTAATCTTGGCATAATTTGCTATGAATCTCCTCAAGAAATTTTCCTTTCCTTGGAGACTTTGAAGTTGACGAATGGAAGATGGGGGAGGCAACTGAAGTATTGCCTCAACCTTGAAGGGATCAACACGAATCCCCTCTGTTGATACAATGAATCCTAACAACCGACTGGATGTGACGGTGAAAACACACTTATTTGGATTCAACCAGATTTTATAAAAATGACATTGTTCAAAGATCAACCGAAGGTGTTTAGGATGATCAATTCTCTTTCGAGAACGAGTAGCTAAATCATCCAGATATGCTTCGATAACGTGTTTGATGTCGTGAAAATCATAAGACATGGCCCGCTGAAAAGTGGCTCCATTATTTTTAAGGAAAAAAGGCATCTTTTTGTATGCAAACATACCCCAAGGACAAATAACGGCTATCTTGTGTTGATCTTCTGAACAGATAGTAATTTGATTGTAACCAGAGAATCCATCCATGAACGAAAAAATTTCATTACCCACACATTCATCAATAATTTGATCAATAAATGGTGTGGGGTAATTGTCTTTCAGATAAGCCTTATTTAGGTACCTAAAGTCGATACATACCTGGATCATTCCTTGCTTTTTATCTATAGGCACTGGGTTAGAGACCCACTTAGTTAGAGGAACGTGGTATATAAAACCCACCTTTAGCAACCTTTCAATTTCAGCTTTAATAGCTGCTACTTTTCTATGATTGACTGGTTGAAGTTTTTGACGAATAGGTTTAGCGTTTTTGTATGTCTTGATCTCATGCTATACTATAGATGTATCTATTCCTGGCATTTCCTCATAAGACCAAGCGAACACATCATGAAAGTATTTGAAGAGATCGATGTAAATTTAAATTTCTTCAGGGGAACAGTTAGCTCCAATGAAGACATTTTCGATTATGTTAGGATTCTTAGAGATGTTCATAGGTACAGTTCATGAGATAATAGACATGTTACCTTCGGCAGAAAACTGTGCTGTGCCTAAAGGGTTTAAAACTATATGAAAATCACTAGTAGATAGACTGGACAAACTTGACTCAATTTCTCATAAATGAGGGAGGAAATATGAATGATGATGTAAATCATCCCATGGTCTATCAACACCCATCATTGCTTCTAGAATTGCTTCCTCAGATGGTAAGACTATATCTAAGAAATCCTGAGCTAAAGTTGAATCGAGGGTCCAGGCCAGAGCCACATCTCCATCTAACTCCTCTTTTGAGAAAGGAGTAGGATGGGAGTCTGCAGAGTTGATGATGGACTGATAAGCGATTTCCGTTGCGGACATAGGGCATGCCATTCCACCTACCTTCCCTCCATGTAATGTGGTGTTAGATGAGGGTAAGGGCCAAGGGTCCAAAAAATAACGAGTTTGAAAGAAATCTCTTTGATAAGGTCCCCTGGAGGATGAAATAACATTGTTTCTAGCTAGAGGAGCAAGGAGATCAAAAATACCCATTAAAGAAGAGTACATCCCAACTCCTAAATTCTCAATAGGTTGCTTGGGATTGTCAACTAATGGAATAGTAGAGTCGGAGGATGCGTGAGAATCACTCAGAGAATAATCCATCTGATCAAGTTTTACAATCCTTCCCTCATGAGGAAAACAAAGGATGTGAAATAATGATGAAACTATGGCATCCATCTCATAAATCCAATTCCTTCCTAAGAGGAGGTTGTAATCTAGGTTCGCATCAACAACTTCTACCTCAATATTTACCAACTTTCCCCCAACACAGATGGGAAAGGGTGGAATAATCTCGTGTGGCCTATGAGAATGTCCATCAAATGTCGTCAATAGAGTCGGTGAAGAACAACTTGAGGTGATCCAATGGCCTTCCAACATGAGATGGACATCACACATGTGGAAAAACCCTCATCTATAACTGTTCGAAAAATGTTGGTCTTTCGATATGTAGACCTTATCTAGAAAGCCATATGATGGGGAAGTCTCTTTTTGATGTTTGACATATCAAAAGTGAGCACAAGAGAATTTTTTGGATCTACTACTTTGATTGCTGAGAGCAAAGCACTTCTCTAAGCAGGGCATGACTGGAGTACCTCTAACACTCACATAGCATAAGGACTCTGAGCTAGATCTTCTACAATTGAGTAGTTCTAGGTTGCCCTAGCATTAGGGTTAATGGTCGAGAACTTCGCGGAGCCTTTCAGCATCTGAGGTATAGACTCAAAAGAGGGCCTCTCAATATAGAGCGACTCTGAAGCATCGGAAGCAGACTTAGCCTTAGATGATTATGATTCACAACAATCACGTGATCACGTAGCGACGTTGATATGTGAGCTCATCATATAGACATTTGACAAATTATCCCCTTCCTAGTTGCCCGCTGCGGGGGTACCAGCATTAGAATTTGCGCCAACAAGTAATTACTGCCCTTGAGGAAAAGGATTAGGGAGAACAACCTGAGAGCTAGAAGACCCCTACTGCACTAATAAGCATTGAGCGTCTTGGATCTTAGGGCATAGATGAGTCAAATTATCTCCATTGCATAACTTGCAAGGAAATTTTACCTTTTTCTTGGACTCTTTCTTACCCCCTCTGACATCATTACCGGGTTTGTTCACATTACCGTTCCCATCCTAGTTCTTCTTCCTACCTCATCCTTTTTTATTCCCATCTGATTGTTGGTTTCCTTTGGGGTTAGAATTTTGGATGCATTTATAGAAGTAGGTTGAGAAGGTGTAGATATAGACAGTGATGCCTGCATAGAGGAAGCAGTTTTTAAAGACAACTGTTGTAATTGATTCAACAGGTTAACCGTGTTGACATCAATTGATCCAACTAGCCCGTTGGTGTGGGGACCTGGCTTCAGTTTGGCTATATCCACCTTGGATCTAGGAGCATTATGTAGAATTTTTTTAAGAACCCCAAACTGAGAATAGATCAGTTCTAACTACTAGGACCTGAAAATAGCATGCTCTTCAGTGAAAACACCGAAGAGGGACATGTCCTTAGATATATCAGGTTGTAATGATTTAAGAAACCATTCGAGAAGGAATTCTTGTGGGACATTGGCTTTGATGAGCCTCTTCCTTCTCCTCCATTCCTAGTTATCATCTGAGATGTGAGTTGCCTGATCTTGTTGGAAATTAGCTAGAAGCTTAGTTTCGGCATCATATTGGCAAGAAATTGAAAATGGTTCAAAAATATAGTAGCCAAATCACTGAAAGAAGTAAAGGGTGCCCCTAGGAATTTCTATGTACCACTTAGCTGCATTTCCTATTAGGGTACGTTGAAATAATCTCAACTTGATTGAATCATCTATCAGAGAGTTGGACGAACACCATAAGTGGAAGGTGGTTAAGTGGTCACTCGGATCTTAACCAGTATTCCCCTCGAATTTTAGGATATTTGAGGGAAGTTTTGTTGGGACCAAAGGCAAAACTAGGTTATACCTAATCGGACCATTAGTCAATTTAGAGAGATCTGGCAAGTTTAACGTTGCCAGAAAAGGGAGTCGTGGTAGACCCTGAGGATTCCACCTGGTGTGGGTGAAACTCCCAATGTTTTGAAAAGAATGACCTAGATTTGTGAAGGCACCAGGTTGCTTGAAGTAACTTGTAGACCCAAATGAACCATAAGGAGCCCCTTGTGGTCCAAAAAAATTCAGAGTTTGACCAACTCCTACCAAAAATCCTCCGTAACTATTAAAGTTACCCCCTAAAGAAGTGTTAAAAGGAGCAAAGAGCCCCTGATAAGGATTCCATGCATTAGCATAGGGAGAAATTTTTTGAAACGAATTGACAGAAGAATACGACATATTCCCTTGTTGGTGAAAATAAGATTGATTCTTGGCTCCTAACCACTTAAACTGCAGGCTTTATCCAACTTTGAAACATATTATGACTTTGACCTGTAAAGGAAAAAGGAATTGATCCCACAGTTGGGTTGGAATGTGGTATATGACCACCCCTAAATGGGAAAACCTGAAAAGAAGTTGATCCACTTACCATGGATGTGGAGGCAGTTGATGGAATACTCAACGGAACTGAAGGAATCATGTTGGTCGGCATTCCAAAAGGGAAAAAGCCAATGCTAGAGGCAACAACTTGAGAACTTCCACTCGATGATGGAATGGAAGTAGAACCAAATATAGCAGTGCTAGGAGTAACAGAAGGTATAGAAATTATTCCTCCTCCTTGTACAAATATGAGAGTCTACATACTCGTAGCACTTGTCATGGATGCCATGCTTCCAACAGTGGTCATCAAAGGAATAGATTGATGTAAACCTGGGCTCAAAGGCCTGTTGGTTAGAGTTCCGACGTATAATAAAATGTCTGGATGATCAGGAGGAAGAGGAGAATTAGGAACCGCAACAGACTCAGGAAGCTCTTCAACCTCAATATTATCTTTCTACTAGAAGAGGAATCGAGAAAGAACTGGAGTGTTCCTCTCTAACTCTCTAGTTGTACCAGGTCTATCTTGTGAATCAATGACTCCAACCAGAGGATCAATCTTCGATGCACCTACTGCCACCTGTTGAAAACCACTGGCAGTATTGCTCCTACGCCTTCAAGGAGAAGGCTCAGGAATTGTAGGTGATAGCCCATGAAGTCTCCTAGACTGACGAGCTGGTCGATCAACCACTTTGAATTATTTTTAAGAAATCTACTTAAAGACTCGAAAAAGTTGTAAAGATAGGCCAACTAGGAGAAAAGAGCACTCTTTAAAAGTCCCTAAAGATACAAGCAATCAAACAACTTTCAAGTATTTCCACTCTGGGTGATTAGGACCGGACACCAAAATACAAGAAAGCCAAAATCAAGGGCCTTCCAAAAATAGACTGGGGTAATTACGCCCTAGGCCTACTAGCAAAGGTATCAGAAGCAGTTACGCTAACCTCCAGACAACAGCCTTTTCTAGTGCAAGCACCCAAGCTTCGCAAGGGTACCCTCCAGAAGTACTGTTGAATGTGATGCAACGTTAGCCTCAGGTGCCACGGGATTCCCCTCCGCAGCCACCTATGCGATTCCTAGGAAAGGCAACTATGGATACCAACTCGTATCAAAAGTTAGGCGGACAGTCGTGAGGCGAGATCCAACAAGTAGGAGAGGGGGTATCTCTCTTCCTTGTGTTCACTCACCCTCGTGCTTAACTCCCAGCCACGGAGCTTTCCCAGTCTTTCTAATGATATTGGGTGTGGGCCGGATAAGTCGTTCTTGCGGACAAGACCGACCTCCTTAGTATCTAATGATATCTAGCGACAAGCAAACTAATCCAAATTCTATCTTTCTCTAAATATGCAATTTAAAAATAAAGGCAAACAAGTGTTTTAGGCCTACCTTGGGTCCCATGCAAGTTTGTAGAAGCCACGGTCCGTTGATCCAAATGAGCTTCCTTGTAAAGAATCTGCAAACACAAACAAGAACACACATTAAATAGCACCTGAAAAGTCAATATAATAAAGCATATTTATCATGATGATCAAGGAATTCATGAAACAAATCACATAAGACAATTTGTTGAGAAAAATGAATCTGATTGTATTAACTTTAATCAAAGAAGAACTTTACAACCTTGGTGCCTTGATGCTATACAAGCTCCTCCCAAGGTCCAGCAAGAATCTCCTCTACTTTGACAAGTTTCACTCTCTTCCCAATGAAGCCAAAAGGTATGTAATCTCTCCTCTCAAGCTTAACTAGGAAGTCTCAATTCCAACAGCATTTACCCTCAAAAATGTTCAACTTCTAACCTCCCTAGCAACCAGCCCAATGCCTTAATTTATAGTGCAATGGAGGGAAGTTACTAGGTCCACCTTCAAAGGGATAAAGCCCTCCTTCAAAGGGATAAGCTCCTCTCATCAAGGGATTAGCTCCTTTAGTTTTGGGATGCATGAACCACCTAGGAGCGAACCATCCACGTCAAGATTCCTTCTAGAATCATCCAAAATTAACCACAAGTGAGTTTTTAAGAATAAACTTGCACCTTTTTTACTTTCATAGGGGTCCACACCCACTCCTTTAGAGACAGAGCGGGCAGGTCCGCAGGTAACATGAACAAGGGGTGCGGGACCGCAGGCAATAGTAAGAGAAAGTGCGGAACCAGAGCTTTATTGATTTTTAAGGACTTTCTCTCATTTTCAAAGCTTGACATGAAGAGCTGAGGTTTGAGACTTGCTAAGGAGGACAGTATGAATGATGATAGACCCATACTGACTGCAAATAGTCATGGTGACAATATTTTGTGTAACAGATTGCCCCCTAAAGTGTGAAGTCTATAGTAGATGAGGATTTCATTTATCATCTAAGAAGAGTGAAGTACTTTATCATTTCGAGGATCATCTTGTGGAGAGCCCAGTTGGAACCTGTAAAAACATTCAATGCAAAATATATATATGAGATTATATCATCGCTGAGGTAGGAATTCCCATACTCAGACCAAAAATGACTAGAAAACTAACTACTTCTCTAATATAGGAATGATCTTGTAATACATCACAAGTATAGACACATGTAGACACAATATGGATGTAGCCATCTGTTTATGAATAGTCTACTGTATAATGAATACAAAATTCCTCGCAGCCTTGATGGTGGAAACTAGATCCAGGGTCTTGATTTCTACTTCCTGAAATAGTACGATTCTAACCATGTGAATGAATGTGTCGAAGTCGAACATGGTAGAAACCACTTGATTACCAGTCAATGATGTAAACTGTTAACAAGTGTGAGAGAAACCACCATTAATGTCAATGGCTCTCAAATTACTCAGTATAATCCATGAAATGTGAATAGATGTGTTGATGTCGAACATGTCACAGAATCCTTTGATCGAAGGTCAATGATGCAACCTATCTTCGAAGGCGAGAAACCTACCATTGAGGCATGCAGATCCCAAGGTACTGACGATTTCTAGATCATATTTCTAGATAATGAGCTGAAGTCGATAGAAAGTGATCCGTCGTAGGCAAGCCCACAACATGAAATCATAGATCAAGTTTGAAGAAATATAGTTGCAAGGATTGACTCAGCGATAGTCAAGATGGATGACAGATATTTTGCAGATGAATGGTTTATTTGCACTGACCTCTTGAACACATAACAACACAGCAGATGGTTTGGTGACAATTGACCCAAAGTTAATACCCAGAAACTGGCTGAAGACTTTCAATATGGTTTGATCAACTGTTAGGCAAAGGATTTCCCAACCCAGGTGAATAAAAAGTGTCGTGTTCAAGAGTGGTTACAAAGTATGACAAATAGGATCATTTTTCTCTCTTTTCCCCCACCATTTCTGGCAAGTACCTCTTTATTTTTAACAAGCTTGAGGAGGATAACATTTGCTTGATTATAAGCTCATGCTTTGGATGAGTCCAACTTAGTTTAAATTCGAACCCTAAGAAGGAGTGGTCCATTCCTGTTTGTAATTGAACAGGTCCTTTACTGTTAAATTTTAACGAGTCCAGTATAGGAGAAACTCGACGTTTTTCAATTTTAGAGAGTCTGAAAAAACTTAAGAAAACTCCATGGTTGTCCTTTTTCGTAAATTTTTGTCTCCCAAGCCCGAAAAAGTATAAAATAATACTTGGGAGAACTGCTTGATCATTACGACCAAGGATTACTTTTCATAATTAGTGCCTCTGATCCGAAAAAGTAAAAAAGAGACCAACGACATGTCGTTTTATAACCAATATCGAATTTGAAACGACAAAAATCTAGCAATCTTTTCATGTTTTTACGGTCAGAAAAGGGTTGTAAGTGGACTGTCTTTTTAGTTCCTTTTTAATGAGATTAAAAAGAAAAACTCGGCAATCTTTTCATATTTTAGGAGTCAGAAAAGAGCTTAAAGGTGACTAATGTTTTTTGTAAAAAATGATCAATTTTGCCTGAAAAATCTGTTATCTTGCACAAAAACTCAAACATTACTCATACCTGTTTAAAATGGATAAAAATGCTTCAAAAGTTACCTCTTTAAAGTGAAAAATAAACAAATTAGAAACTTATTTATTCAAAAAAGCTTATAAAAAGGGCTTTTGTAAATTCATTTTTACCGTTTGACTTCAGAGTGAGAAAAGAGAGCTTTTGGTCAGAAACTTCCCGTGAAGATTGCGGAAAATCCGTCCGTTCGAATCGAACGTCGTCTCCTCTAGGTAATCCACATCATCTTACTCTTTCATTTCATCCATTTAAAAATTGTTTTTAGCGCTTTATTTTGTTTTTAGGAATTTTTTTAGGTTAAAACCCGCGCGCGGGGGTCCGCAGGCATAGCATAGGAAACCTGCGGACCCCGACTTTTTCGTAAAAGGAAAAAAGTCAGGGGTCCGCACCTGCTGTGAAGGAAAAGTGTGGACCCACGCACTGTCTCTAACACAGAGGGTGCGGTCCCCGCAACAAAGGTTTTTAAACCTAAATTTTTCAAATTCCACCCAAAAATTTTGATTTTAGATATTCTAATCCGCCTTTTTATTGAATGTAGGGTATACATCATGCTTGATTGGTGGGAACGGGAGCACGAGGATGTGGATCTCACTGCGATTAATCATCAACCTTCGATTGATGCATTGAAGGCATGCGGTTTATACAAATTTTGGGCCATACCTGGCATGAGGGCCCAGGTGGACTTTTTGCAGTGGCTGGTAGACAGGTGGAACATACAGGACCAGTGCTTCTTTATAGGTGGCCACCAGCTCGAAATGGAGCCAGAAGACATTTACTTTCTGACTAGTTTGCCTAAGAGAGGTGAACATTTGACTCTATTCGGGACTAGGCCAGGTGGCCAGTCTGTCGATAGCCTCCGGCTAGAGTTCTGTAACGACCAAACTAGAGACAAAGGGATAAATATCAAAACTATATCCCTTCCTGAACTCAAAGTGCTTGTGTTTACTATTACCAGGCTCTGCGGAAGTGCAGCACTACATATAGCCACTGGATCCCAAATGCGGATGGCAGTAGACTGCTTTCGAGGCACCATCTTCAACTAGTGCGAGGCTGTGTTGGCTAATATAAAAGGCCAACTGACTAGAGCAAAGAACGGACAACTGAAGACCTTTGGATATGGTGCTTTAGTTGTGAGCTTTGATCTGGAGAGGGTCCTAATGTTGGTCCCACAGCATCTTACTGTTGGAGCTGGACTTCCTCGAGAGCCCAAACTGATGCGTTGGGTTGCAGTTATGGCCCGTCATCCTGAGGAGGGAACAGAAGTCGTTCGATTTACTCCTGAGTATTTTCATTGGTTGGAGAACCAAGTATTTTCCATTCAGGATTTCCCTTATGCTGGGGTAGATTATTGTGGTGACCCAGACATGGCTCTTCCACCAGGAGAGCAATGGGATGACTCAGGTAAAATCATTTTCAACATTTTCTAATTTAATTTTTTTTTTTTTGTTTTTATCTCATCCCAAAATTGATAGTAAAAGTTTCAAATGCAGATGTAGGTCCATGGTGACTAGCCACTCTCTGGCCCTATGAGAGGAAATAGCCAGCTGCAGCAGCACCAGCCCCACAGGACGAATCTACAGAGACCTTGGCCGAATTGGAGAGTCATCTAGAGCGTTTGACAGCAGACATTCTAGAGACCAGCATAGATGACATTCCTCTTAGGCTACAACGCTATGTGATTGGGGTCCCAGGACCTTTCAGGAGGTTCCTTTGTAGGGTGGCCTGTACAGTGGTTTCTTATCGTGATCATCACCAGTGATAGGATGATCGCCTGTTGTAGACTCATATGACATTTTTTGCTTTTTGTACTATCATTTTTGCTGATCATAAGGTTTTTTTTCAACCTATGATCGAAGACGATGTATATTTGACACACTTCTATGCTATACTATATCACTATTACAGGCTTATCTTGTAAAATATGTTATGGAATGTTTTTAAATTTACTTGTATGATTATTGCAAATGTCTACTTAACATTCGAGAAGCAGTCGCATCTGCTAATGTATTTAAATATCTTGGAATATGCTGATATTCAATATAGTCAAATTCACGTTCCAAGAGACGAACTCTAAAAAATAATCTCAATAACACTGGATTTCTAATGGCATATACTCTATTAAGTTGTAATACAACGAGTTCAGAATCTAACCTCACAATCAAACTCTGAATCCCAAATGAAATGGATTCAGATAATAACTCAATCACTGCACTATATTCGATAATGTTGTTCGTTGTTTTACCGAGGCTTACTCCATGCATAGATACCAACTCATTAGAGGGCGAATAGATAACCCAAGCTGCGGAAGAAATGTTCCGTGTATTACGACAAGCGCCATCAGCAAAACCAATGTATGTTGGGAGAGGCGTCGACATCTGCAATATCAAGAGTAAAATCAAGATAAGCAGGAATAATGACAAAAACACTCTCTAAGCCAAGCACACTTTTTAAACTAAAACACACCAGCTAGAAAGAAAACTAACCTAACTAAAAATCTCCACACCCAGATTTACGCATAATATCTCTTCAGGTAAAGACCATTCCTGGGTTTACCTAAAGAGACCCCGTCAAAGTCTACCAATTCATAGGCCCCTTTTGCCAGCTTTCGCTTAACAACATAAGGACCATGCCACATGGGTACAAATTTTCCAGCGCCTAATTTATCATTTGCTTGATCGTACAATAAGACTAGGTCTCCTTCTGAAAAATTACGAGGGGTAACATTTCGATCATACTGAGCTTTAATACGTTTGGCATGAGTTTCAATTGCTAATGCAACATCACGTCAATTTTCATCTAGCTAAGCCAAGTACAACAAACGTTTTTCCTCTTCGGAAGTGGCTGGAAGTAATTCTATGGTCATTTACAATGACGAGATTTCGCATTCAATGGGTAACACAGCTTCCAAACCGCAAACTAGTTGGAAAGGAGTGAAACCGGTTGACGTTTTTACTGAGGTTCGATATGCCCAAAGCGCTAAAAATAGCATGTTATGCCAATTCGACCTATGAATCCCAATGATTCATCGGATCATGATAACTAGAACTTTGTTGATGGCTTCAACTAGACCATTAGCCTGTGGATAACATGGAGTTGAACTATCGTGACGCAAGCCAAGTTGGTCTGTAAGTTCAGTCATCATAATATTTCGAAAATGACGCCCATGATCAGTGATAATCACTTGTGGAACACAAAACCTAGCAATTATATGATTGAACACGAAAATCGTAGCAATTTTGCTGTCTGCCTCAAATGTAGGCATCGCCTCAGCCCACTTGGTAAAATAATCTACTGCAAGGATGATATACGCATGCCCCCCGACCGAGTGAGGGTTACATGTAATAAAATCGATACCCCATTTCGCAAAAGGACCGACGGCAATTATAGGGTGGAGAGGAGCAGGTGGAGTGCGCATCTTTCGATCAAAAATTTGGCAGTTGTGGCATTTTCGGACCGCGTTAATACAGTCTTTAAACAAAGACGGCCAGAAATAGCCAGCGCACAATATCTTTTGGGCTATGGCAAACCCAGACATATGACCGCCACATGCTCCAGAGTGACAGTCATTTAGAACCCTTTCAGCTTCCTCATGAGTTAAACAACGTCGGAAAACAGAGTCCGCCCCACGACGATAAAGTGTATCTCCAATAATTTTGAATTGTTGGGACTGGAATCGTATTTTTCGACGCTTTGATCTTGAAATTTCTGGCCGAAAGGATTGGGTCTGGAGATAAACAATGATATCTCCATACCATGGATCTAAAGTGCTGATTAGAAACAAGGATTTGTCCGCAATGGGCTCCTCCGCCACAGTTTCCGTGTCAGCACGCGGGAAGTCACACATCAACTCCGCAAAAACTAAAGATTTCTTTGACTTAGACTTTTCAAATTCCAAGTCGAACTCCTGCAGGATCACAATCCATTTGGAGTACTTGCCCCCTAGCAATTGTTTGGTCAAAATATAGATCATAGGGTTGCAATCAGAAATTACTGTAGTTTTGCATAGTAAAATGTAATGACGAAAACGTTGGACAGCTTGAACAGATGCCAATGCCAATTTCTCCACATGTGAATATTTTAGCTTAGTTGGATTTAAAGTTTGACTAAGGTAATATATCACATGTTCACTACCGAATTCATCTTCCTGAACTAACACCATTCCAATGGTGGAATGCGAGGCGGCGAGATATAAGAAGTAGTCCTGGTTGTAGTTGGGAGGATGCAGTAACGGTGCATGGGTCAACACGTGTTTTAGTGCATCAAAAGATTTGTCAGCTATCTCATCCCAAAAGAATGGAGTATTCTGTTTCAACAACTGGGTAAAACCCTTTGTGATCTCGGCGTAGTTAGGAATGAATCGACGTAAAAAGTTTTCTTTCCCTTGCAAACTTTGGAGTTGGCGAAGACTCGAAGGAGGAGGCAATTTGACAATAGCTTCAACCTTCGAGGGATCGACGTGAATGTCGGCTTTCGAAACAACAAACCCCAGTAACCGACCTGTTTCTATACAGAAAACACACTTGTGTGGATTCAACCTAATTCAATAATGCCTACACCTCATAAAGATTGCTCGTAAATGGATGAGATGATCAGCTCGATGTAATGAATGAGCAGGTAAATAATCGAGATAGGGTTGCACAATGTGCTTGATGTCATGAAACGCGTAAGACATGGCTCTTTGAAAAGTTGCCTCGGCGTTCTTGAGCCCAAAAGGTAATTTTCAATAAGCAAATGTCCCCCATGGACAAATGAAAGCCGTTTTTGGTTGATCAGTAGGTAGAATATTGATGTGATTGTATCCAAAAAAACAATCCATGAAGGAGAATATTTCACTGACGGCACAATCATCAATGATTTGATCGATATAGGGAGTTGGGTAATTATCTTTTGGACAGGCTTGATTAATATCCCTATAATCGATACATATTCTTATTGTTCCTTGCTTTTTGTTAACGTGAACAATATTCAATACCCAATCCGTTAACGGAATTGGATAAATGAAACCTTCTTTAAGTAATTTTTCAACTTCTGCTTTAATGGCAACAACTTTTCGCGGGTGGATCTGACGCAAACGTTTCCGAACGGGTTTAGCATCCGGGTAAGTTTTGATTTCATGAACAACAATTGCTGGGTCAATTCCTGGCATTTCCTCATATGACCAGGCAAACACGTCGCGGAATTCTTGAAATAGGGCCTTGTATGTTTGAATTTCATTTTCCGTACAAGAGGCACCTATGTGAATGTTTTCAACAATTCCAGGCTTAACCGAAATGTCAATAGGAATAGTTCGAGAAATATTTCCCAAATTTAACTCAGAATCAAGATTTTTCATTGGATTCTGAGGTTCCTTGACATATCAGTCGTAAAAATAGATGAAAAATCATTTTCAAGACGATCAATCTCAGATAAAAACGAAGATCTATGATGAAGATCTTCCCATGGTAAATCATCAACACACAGGATTTCACGAATTTTCTCATCAGTGTGAACAAGTTCGGAAAACGTTGTTGAATTTGAGTTTGATGTTGAAAGTGATGCTTCATGGACCACATTCATTAAGTCAATTTTGGTTGAAGAAGGGTCGGAAAACAAATGCACGGCCCGATACGCAATTTCATATCGACTCAAAGGCATAACATCACCAAATGAATCTATCTCATATTCGGAAGGTACAATCCAAGGATCATCATAAACAATAATGTCTGACGAAATCATATGAATGGTTGCAGTAGAACACGATGCATTGATAGGAGGAAAAGGAAAAGTTCCTAGTAAACCAGAATCTTTAACTAGTCCTACTCCAACATCCTTATACGGGATAGTTGTTTTACCAACATGTTGAATACTTTTAGAAGAGGCTGGGTCGGATGAAAAATAAGTTAGCTGGTCTATAGTTACGATCTTTCCATTATGAGGGAACTTTATAAGTCGAAAGACTGATGAAACAATAGCTGTCATCACGTAAGACCAACTACGACCCAAGAGAAGGTTGTAATCTAGAGGGGCATCAACCACCTCCACATCTAGATTAACAGTTTTGCCTTCAACCCCTATAGGTAAATCCTGTAGAATGCCAAAAGGATGGAACCCACGGCCATCAAAGGCCTTTAGAATCGTCGGGGATTGATTAAGTGTAGGAGAACCAAGCGATCTCCAACACTGGATCAACATAATACACGTTGAGGCTCCCTCATCAATCACAGTCCTATAGCAAGGTCTGTTTTTGACTAACACTGGAATCTGGAAAGCCATTTGATGAGGTAAGCGAGGTGTACTATTTTCTAGATCGAAAATTATAAGGTTTGAGTCCTGAACGTCAACAGCTCCTATAGCCGACAATAGCAATTTACGTTGTGCTGGACATGATTGCAGCACCTCCAAAGCCGACATTGCTGAAGGTGAAATAGCCAAATCTTCAACAATGTTATAGTTCTGAGCAGCTCTCGCATGTGGATTGAAAGCTGACTTTCGAAGTATACCCTTGGCGAGCGGTTTGATTACTAAGTCTGGGTTAGGTTTCTCAATCTGTAGTGGATCGGAACCGGGAGTTGAAGTTGATGGGTTCGAATTAGAAGATTTTGCTTCCTTACCACCAACAGGACTTTTACTTCCATAATCTTGCGATCGAGTCACAATCCTAACATGGGACATCATCATTATGGGTTCTTCAGAGGCATTTGAGGAAGAACATATCATCTTACTGTCTTGACTAGGAAAAGGATCCTTCAAAACAGCAGGCGTTTGAGAACCTTTGATGATTTTCACAACCTCAGCGCGATGAGGGTAGTCTCTTGTAAAATGCGCTTCATCACAAATGAGACAAGGATAACGAGGTTTGCGTTTCTCATCATTTGATTCCGTTTTTTCTGGTTTCTCTTTCGAATTTTTATTTATTTTATTTTTCTTCTTCCCTTTCTTTTTACTGCCGGATTTTGATTTCGCCGTAGATGACTCTACAACATGAATATTGGCAGAAATTTACGTGGAAGAATCTCCTGTCAGGGAATCTGGTAAAGTTATGATAGGAGAAGAATTCTTGGAATATTTCTTTTTACTTTTGGTATTAACCGTACCAATCATACCATCAGCGGAATGAGACCCTGAAGGAGCTGCAGTTATTTGATTTTGTTTAGGAAGGTCGGGGATTTTCTCGTGTAACGTACCTGACTGCGTATAAACTAAGTCAAAGTACTGAGCTTGAGCAATTACTTGCTCTTCAGTAACGACTCCTGCCTTAGCTACATCCTCAATGATTTTCGGTAATAAAGTTTTGACAAACCATTTAGCTAAGATTTGATCCGGAATAAAAACTTTCACTAAACGCCGTCGACGTCTCCATTCATGACTGTGATCTGAAATGTAAGTAGATGTTGACTGTTTTAATGAAGTTAATAATTCTGTGCCATTGTCATATCTGACTAGCAACTGAAAATGAGTTAAAAACGAAGTAGCTAACTGACTAAAGTTATAAAAAGTGGCTCGCAGTAACTCAATGTACCACTTGGCCGCAAGACCAATTAGAGTGCGTTGAAAAAGCCGTAAATGGATTGAATCATCTGAAATGGAGTTAGACGCACACCAGAGGTGATAAGTCATCACATGGTTCAACGGGTCCTCTCCTGATTTGCCTTCAAACTTAGGAATATCACTAGGCAACTTATTTGGCATTGGCGGCCAAAACGGAAGATAGTTAATTGGATCATTCATAAAGCGCGACAAGTCAGGAAAGTCCAAAGTTGTAATGAACGGTAACTGACGATTAGGGTCCCTGAAACCCTGGGTCATGAGGCCAGCCCCAAGAGGAGGATATCCAGGATAATTAGGAATTGGAATTGCATTTGGGATATTATATCCTCCCGGAAAACCAAGATTAACTAGACCGTACTAGGGTTGTTGAGGTTGTTGATATGTATATCCAGGGTATAGTTGATACTGATAGACTGGCTGCTGCACAACAGGACCGAATTGGTACTGTCCCTGGTACGGTTGATAAGTAAATTGAGGTTGACTTGTGACAACCGTACTTGGACCAGGTTGTCCTACAGGCATTTGAACCGAAGTCTGAATTGTGGATCCAGACTGAGGTAAAGATGCTTGAGGAGTTGATACAGGAACAGTAGAAACCGGAGCTGTCGATACTCTAGAAGTAGGTGGGGTAGATTGAACAGATGTTGCAGCAGTTGCAGCAGTCATTTGAGGCGGAGTACGAGGCGTACTAGGCCCAGGCTGAGAAACTACAGAAGGTGCAAAAGTTTGAATAGTAGACTGGATAGGTTGCTGGGTTGAACCAGAAACCAAGGGTTGTCCAGTTTGAGATGACAATTGCACATTTGGTTGCAAGATCTATTGAGATTGAGATGGATCCCACACTAAATTCATTCCGGGGTACGGACCCATAGCAGGTTGAGAATATTGAGGACCATAATCGGGTTGAGGGTAGGGTTGATAATTCAAAGGTACATTTCCAGCTCCTTGGACAAATGATTGACCGGAAGGTGGTTGGAAACCTTGGGTTGGGTACTGACCTTGAGGTTGATAACCTTGAGGCATGTACTGATACTGGGGTTGACCTTGAGGTACATATTGATACTGGGGTTGACCTTGAGGTACATATTGAGTCTGGGGTTGACCTTGAGGAATGTACTGTCCTGTAGGTATGTACTGTCCTTGAGGTTGCCCCCCAGGCGGTAATTGGGTACCTTGAGGTTGCCCCCCAAGCGATAATTGAGGACCTTGAGGCTGCCCCCCAGGCAGTAACTGGCCACCTTGAGGTTGCAGATTAGGAATAGTACCTGACATCATAAGAATATCTTCTACACTCAATGGCTTAGTTCCGTTATTACCAGTTAATAACCCTTGTTCAATAGGTTGAGGAGATGCTTCCGAAAAAGTACCAGTAAGTGACTGATACCAAGAGGGAACAGAAGGATCGCCGTATAAAAAGGTTTCTGGAGATTGAGAAAACATGGATGACTGTCTTGACATATTTAACAGAGGATAGTAACCCCTAGGTGTTGGGTGAAAAGGAATGAGAGGTGGTGAAAAACTTAGTGCAGGGTTTTCCAAAAAATTGGTCAATGAAAGATACCAAGCATCCCTCCTAGGTGGACTGTAAAAGATCGATTCACGCTCCCTAAGTTCTATAGCTGGTTGATTTTTAGGGATAGGTATACCTTCTTCCGGAGTAACAAGTTCTTCAATAGCTATAAGTCTAGAAGGAAGATTTTGGGTAATGACTCTTTCTACCCTGGGTGAACCAGGACCACTGGAAGTTGGAGAGGCAGATCCTGATGTTGGAGTAGTAGCAGGTTCAGTTTCAGGTTCAGATATTTCAGGTTCCTCAGCTAAATCACTAGTAGATGAAAAACTACCAGTAACTTCAGAAAATGAAATAGATTGTGGATTATAATCTGCTACTAGAGCTTGATAATCAGGATGTACAACCAATGAAGACTCTCCTTCTTTAGGTGACCCAACTCTACTATCACTAGGAGTTACAAGGGCTCGTAGCCCTTCAAGCTGGCTCGGTGAAAACTCAGGAGGCTAGCCCCGAAGTCTGCGGGACTTCCTCGGTAATTCAGCCACGATTAAATATTTTAACTACTTCACACGCAAACAAAGAAAAATCTCAATGAAAACCACCTAAAGTCTCTAAATAACCAAACAATTTTGAATCACATGCCTAAAGAATCTAGGAGGTCAAACCACACACAAACAGTAACTTTCCGTACCGAAAACACTAGTTGGTGATGAAATCCAACGTCGCAGAATTCAATACAGAAATGGCAGTTGGAACAGTTACCCCGGTAACCTGCTTAATGAATAGACTAGCACAAGTTTCTCCACTAAACAGTCTCGAGTGAAGAGAACCCCCTAGAAAATCCAAGTGAGTCTAGCCGATGTCTGCTCCAGGTACAATGGGATCTTCCCTCCACCGTCACCTTAGGAAAGAATCCTATAGAATATGGTCACTATGGTCACCAACGGAAACAAATATACCTGGGGGAATAGTCTACGATCCGATACGCACGCAAGGGCAGAGTAATAAGCTCAATCCCCTTGAAGGCTCCTTGACATAATCTAAGGTTTACCAACAAGTGACCCCAGGCTCCTCGACAATAGTTAATCTGAGGTTTACCGTTTTTAATACGTGAATATCTTCTATTGTTCCCAATGAGGAAGGATTGATTCCCACACTGGTTCAGATATGATCTCGTGCTTCTCCTTTAAGAGGAGCTTTCCCAGAGCATAGATGTAACAATTGGAATTTATCTCCTACCGCAAGATACAACTACTTGTTTGTTTTACTATCTTGGAGAGTTAATTACTCCATACTCCAAGATACTAGCCTAAGCTATGTTGGTGATAAAGAGCCCTAGAAATAAAAAGATTACTAGATAGATTTTACTTTAAGCATTATTTTTATTGGTTTTTTCTTAAGTCAAAAGGTGTGGAGATAAAACTTATGGTGTGAAGACTCAACCCCAAATCACTAAAAAATGCACTTAAGATGAAAAGCAATCCTTTCCCTTCAATGAATTTCTAGCTAAGAAAGAGTTGAGAATGCAAATGCTTGTAAAAACAAATCTTTCCTTAACAATCAAATCAAAAGAAGAGTTTTTTGTCTTTTCCAATACACTAAAAAACGAGACAACTAGTTATGTTCACGAAAATTTCCCTTTTCTTTCAAACACTCAAATACTACAAAACAAACTTCTTCAAAAGAGATTTTTTTATTTTTATAAAACACTCAAAACTATGAAAAATCTAATCTTGAGATCTATAAATTCTAAAAGACTATTGAAGTAAAAGCTTACAAGATTTCTTTTCAAAGATGTTTTACTTAGCTATAAGAAAACTAAGGACCAATTTGTCCAGAATCACAAATCAGTCAAAAAACAACCAATTTTTGTTTTCTTTTCTAAAAATAAAATCCAAAACTTTCAACACAAGTCCTTTCGAAGTTTCACAAAGAGAAAAATAAGATGGATTCCTCAACAAAGACAGATTTTGCAAACGGTCAGAATCATAAGAAGGCCAACAAAAACCAAGGTAATCTGAGGTTTCTAAGGCTTCTAAGCTCTGAGTTACTACAAGACCAAAATGAAAATCAAGCCCGGCAACCAAAATTTCTAGGAATTTCACCTAAAACCCTAATGCCAATGGAATTAACCTAAGAAAAGTTTCTAACAAGTCACGTGCAGATCTGGGCAGAGGCTAAAAACATATAAACAAAACGTAAGATGACTGAAAGAGAAAATCTTAATTTTTTCAAAAATTTGACAGGGTCCGCAAGCCCCCAGTTTACCCAGGTGTGGTACCGCTCTGTGTGTAAAGCAAAAGTGCGGGTATATCCGCACTGTGTTACAAGTAGAGGGTGCGATTCTCTCCCAAAAGCACGAAAAACAAAAAATAATTCAAGATCTACTAAACCTACCCAATCCCACACACATCAAGCCAAAAACCAGAAACAAAGACACAGTTTCTCAAGTCAAAGTAAAAGCAAAGGAAAAATAAAAAATTCAAGTCCCCAGCGGAGTCACCATTTTGTTGGCCGGATAAGTCGTTCTTGGGGACAAGACCGACCTCCCTAGTGTCTAATGATATCTAGGGACAAGAAAACCAATCCAAATTCTATCTTTCTCTAAATATGCAATTTATAAATAAAGGCAAACAAGTGTTTTAGGCCTACCTTGGGTCCAGTGCAAGTTTGTAGAAGCCATGGTCCGTTGATCCAAATGAGCTTCCTTGTAAAGAATCCGCAAACACAAACAAGCACACACATTAAATAGCACTTGAAAAGCCAATATATTAAAGCATATTTATCATGACGATCAAGGAATTCATGAAACAAATCACATAAGACAATTTGTTGAGAAAAATGAATCTGATTGTATTAACTTTAATCAAAGAATAACTTTACAACCTTGGTGCCTTGATGTTGTACAAGCTCCTCCCAGGGTCCAGCTAGAATCTCCTCTACTTTGACAAGTTTCACTCTCTTCCCAATGAAGCCAAAAGGTATGTAATCTCTCCTCTCAAGCTTAACTAGGAAGTCTCAATTCCAACAGTATTTACCCTCAAAAATGTTCAGCTTCTAACCTCCCTAGCAACCAGCCCAATGCCTTAATTTATAGTGCAATGGAGGGAAGTTACTAGGTCCACCTTCAAAGGGATAAAGCCCTCCTTCAAAGGGATAAGCTCCTCTCATAAAGGGATTAGCTCCTTTAGTTTTGGGATGCATGAACCGCCTAGGAGTGAACCATCCAAGTCAAGATTCCTTCTAGAATCATTCAGAATTAACCACAAGTGAGTTTTTAAGAATAAACTTGCACCTTTTTGACTTTCACAGGGGTCCGCACCCACTCCTTTAGAGATAGAGCAGATAGGTCCGCAGGTAACATGAACAAGGGGTTCGGGACCGCAGACAATAGTAAGAGAAAGTGCGGAACCAGAGCTTTATTGACTTTTAAGGACTTTCTCTCATTTTCAAAGCTTGACATGAAGAGCTGAGGATTGAGACTTGCTAAGGAGGACAGTATGAATGATGATAGACCCATACTGACTGCAAATAGTCATGGTGACAATATTTTGTGTAACATTGGGTTTTGCTCTTTATTCAACTTCTACGTTTTGTAATTTGAGTGGCCTTGGAGAGTTAACTCCCCTCTCACCTAATCCAAGGACCTAATGAACCTAAACTTGTTGGTGTTTTTTAATGACAACAATAAAAGTTCTAGTTCATTTTATTAATCGCTTGATTTTATATAGTTGTTCTTTAATTCAGGGGGAAATATGAGAGTGAAACTGATGATGTTTTGATGATGCAAAAGAAACTAATAGAAAACTAACTATATGAATGCAGTAATTTTCTTCGATGAAGAGTGATCTCTACTTGGGTTCTATGAAAATCTATATGTAGGCAAAATATTTTCCTTTTATTTATGAAACAATCCACACACACCTAAAAACTAAAAAAGACTAAGAATGCCTTCAGATGCAAACTACCCTAATGCAAGTTACAATGATGATGCAAGATCCTAAACAACACTCACAAGAAAATGCAGCCCTTTATAGAGACAATAACCCAACTTAAAAATGAAGAGGTCAAAAATTTAAACACAAATATCTCTTCAAAGTAAGCAGAACAAATTTCAAAAGATCACAATTCGCTTTTCAACAATAAAACAAAAGAAACCATAAACCAAAAACTTGGAAAAAAAACAAAAGCAATGTTTTTTGAGGTTTTTCTTTTAAGGAAAATAAAACAACTTTTTGAGGTCTCAAAAGTACCACTAAAACTCAAAAGATCAATAAATAAGCACAAGGAGTCTTTCAATCTCGCAAGTTATAAACTTGAAAATGAATAAAACTTGAACAAGAAAGACTACAAACTTGTACAAACTGACCCAAATAGCAACAAAATATTTCGACAAACTGACAAAAAGGTCAAGAAAGAAATACTTTCAAACTTGTCAAAAATACTCTCAAAAAGAAGAAAAAGCAACAAGGCCACCAAACAAGGGAAAGCAAAGCAAGAGAACTTGAAATATGGGCTGAAAATGAAATTGAAAACAATTTCTTATTCTAGAAGACTAGAACAACCAAGAACTTCAAAAAGAAGCCTTGAATACCAAGATACAAACTACAAACTTGCTTAAGAAGTAATCCTAGGCCAAATCTTTTCAGTGAGAAGGAGATTTTGAAAAATAAAGCTTGTAGGAAAACTGAATTCCCCAAACAGTAGATGACCATACAACAACATAAATCACCAAGCGGTAGACCTAACTAGGCAGAAAGATTTGAAAAAATAATCCAAAAAATTGCATATGTGACTGTGTAAAGGCACAGAAGTGTGCACACACATTTCTAATACAGGAAACTCGCATATATGCGAGTCTGATTTACAGAAACCTATGTGTATACACAATTGTAATCAAAGAAAACAATTTATACAAAGCTTTATTAGGAAAAACAAAATTCAAGGTCTTATCAAGAAGATCAGACTTGATGCTTGGGACACTAATGGACCAAACAATACCGTAAAAACAAGAAATCAAGAAACTGAACCCTGATTGAGAAAAAACAACCCAAAAAAGGAATAACAAGATTGTTATCCCCAGTGGAGTTGCCAATGTTCTTGAAACCGGAAAATTATTCAAATGGAACATACACAACAGTAGAAACATAAAGCATGTTCATGATATTAACTTTAAATAATATAAATGAATGACTAATTATACATCAATATAAGATTCATAAATGAATTACAACATAACTTGATGCATAAACATATTTAATATCGGAAAAAAAACAACATTCCTTTTATTGAAGTCAGCTACAAATAAAGTGGAAAAATACGACCTTTGTCCTTCTCCGGCTCCAAGGGGAACCGTCCTCCGGATTCGTCCTTTCCTGGCCTTCATAAATCTTCCTCCATCACCAATACAAGGATATCTCAAGCAAGATGAAGGATATCTATAACAAGGAAACAAGGGTTTCCTGAAGCTTTAGGGAGGGCAAGAGGCACAGGGATTCATCAGACTTGATCAAGGATAATCTCACTATAGTATCAATATCTCATATCTTCTCCCTTAAGGCCTTCCCATGGAGGTTTATTTATACTTCAAATTAGTTTTTTAGTTGGGAAACAATTGGGCCATAGGCAATAGGAGGTGAGTAACATGTAAAACCCATGAACTCCACCTGAAATTAAGGAAATTTAACTTTTTAAAGTGTTTTAACATATGTATGCGGGTTGGGTATATGCTAATTTTCATGTACACACTTTTATCATAGGGAAAAGTAGCGTATAGGGAACAAAACACAATTTTTTAGATTTTGGACCAAGTCTAGAAGGAAGGGTTTCCCTAGGCCATAATCAGAGCATCAGATCTACCAAGAGTGGTAAATGGTGCTATAATAATGATGGTTGCATGGTTATATTCTTATGTGTTATGTTTCTATATGTTGTCATTATTATGTTATACATGCATCACGTTGATTTCTTAATCTAACAAACAAGGTATCCTCCCCGAGCTATACTAAGGTACGTTGGTTTATTGTGATTTGGTTTAGCTGACATGATATACGTTTCAGGAAGAAATATCAAATGCTAGCAAGATGGTAGACTAAAAGACTCTCCTTAAAAAAATTAGTATGTGTTGGCATTATGATTCTGGTTTGGCACTATGGCACAGGTGTTGTACTTGATGGCAACTCACTCAAGTGGCAAATCTCTGTTCAGGCTCTCAAAATCATAGAAAATGAGATACCCGCAGGTGATCCTAAGAGAAGCTGCGGACCCATAGGTACGCCGACCAAGAAGTGCGGACATACTCGCAGGTGCTCCGTTCAGAAGGTGCGGATCCCAGTTCACTCACTCCAATACAGAGAAGCACACACACGTGGGAATTCTTATGTTTGGCCCTTGGTATTTAGCTCGTCGTTCATGATCCTATGGTTTTGGTCCGTGGTATAGGATCTAAATCATTGAACCCCGGTTTGGATCCCTTGTATTTGTTTTCGATGGTTTTGTCTCATGGTTTGAATAAGGGCTTGCCTATAAAAAGGAAAGGAGATCTCTTGGCTAGTCACTTGTGAAATTTGAATATATTAAGATCTGAAATTTTGGGTAATCGGTTTAAAAGGCTAGATCTATATCAAGGTGAAATCTGAAAAGTGTAAGGGAGATCTGTTGTGATCTCTTGGGTGCGTGATCAGATCTGTGGATCTAACAGTCTGTGGTACATTGGAGGACTGTTAATTTGGCTCTTTTTGGAGGTCCGTGGTGATCCACAGTTCAGGTGCGGAGGTACGCAACACAGCAGAAGGTGCAGGGGCGGAGGTACGCAACGTAGAAGAAGCAGGTGTGGAGGTACGCAGCACGGCAGAAAGTGTAGGTGCGGGGATACGCAGAGAAACAGAAGGATCAGGTGCGGAGGTTCGCTATTGGGCAGACAGTGCAGGTGCGGATCTGGGCAGAGGTACGCAGGTCAGCAGAAGGGCTAGATGTGGAGGTACGCAGAGCACAAGAAGGATCGAGTGCGGATCTGCGTGGTCTAGACACAGAAGACCTGCGGATATTCGCAGGCTTCTATTGGTGAAGTTGCGAACACCTTTTGAAATAATTATTGGCTGTCTTTTATCTATTGCTGCAGAGTTATGGGTTTAGATTACTGGTATTGCTTTTCTGTTTACAGCATTCTGAGAAGTTGGGTGATTCATTGGTTGATTCACATGTACTTGATGATTATTTGATGTTCCTGGATCCAGTCTGAAAATTAATGAAACGTGGTCCTTAAAGAAGTAGAAGAGCTAAGGGGGTTGTAGCTCCCTTCCAAGAGAGACTGGAAAACGAGAGAGAGTTGTAGCTCTCTGCAGGTTGCAGCCTGCGTACTGGTAAAGGACTGCACCAGTACAAAATCATTGTAAAAGAGTTTCTAATTGAAACAAGATAGAGACATATTGCAGCAGGTGGTTTTCACCCACATTGGGTTTCCACCTTATATCTGGTGTTCTTTGGTGTGATTATCTGTTTTTCATGTTCTTACTCATTATTATATGGTACTGGCATTCAAACTAATGATCAATATCTGAAGAATAAATTAAAGTATAAATCTAGAAGATATATTGAAAAGAATTTGATAATACTGATTCACCTCCCCTCTCAGTATTATTTCCAACAATTGGTATCAGAGCAGGTCCTTCTGAAGAAGCTTGATCGCTTGGAGGAAGATCCATCATCATGAGCAACTATGAGAGAGAAGCATCTATCATGCCACTGATTTTTGATGGGACAAACTTCGTATATTGGAAGGTAAGAGTTACTGCCTATCTTCAATCACTTGGTACAGAAGTCTGGGATATCATAGATACAGAGTACACTTTTCCTTCAGAAACTCCTACAGATCCAGCTGAGAAGAAGAAATATGAAACAAATGCAAAAGCAGTCAATACCATATTAGGATGCCTATCTCAATCAGAATTTTTCGAGGTAATGCAATATAAAGCCGCAAAAGAAATATGGGACAAGATTGTTCTGAGCTATGAAGGAGATGAACAGGTAAAACGAGCAAAACTTCAAACCCTCAGGATTCAGTATGAAAATCTCAGAATGCACAATGATGAAAGTGTGGCCAACTATTTCCTTCGTGTAGATGAGATTGTTAATTGTATGAAAAACTTGGGTGAAGAAATAAAAGAGGTTGTCGTGGTTGAAAAAGTTCTAAGATCTTTGTCCCCTAGGTTTGAATCTAAAGTTTCTGCAATAGAAGAAAAGGAGAATCTTCGAAAACTTACCATGTCACAGCTACATGGGATTCTAACTACTTATGAAATGAGGAAAGGAGGACCATCAGACAGGAGAGAAGCAACTTTCAAGGCTTCAGGCAAAGGAGACTACTATGAGTTAGGACATGCGTCAGAAGAGGAAGAAGAATCAAATTTTGTCAAAAACCTTCAACGGGGTACTGGAAGATTCAGAGGTAAGTTACCTTTCAAATGTTTTGCTTGTGGGAGATTCGGTCACTATGCTGCCAAATGTCTTTATAAGGATAAAACTGACAAAGGGAAGGAACCTGTTAGATGGAACAAGAAACAGAATGTAACTAAGAAAAGTTACTACACTCATGAAGATAGTGATGGTCTTTCAAATAGTGATGAAGATGAACGAGGTAATAACTATAAACTTTTAATGGCTTTTGAAGATGATGATTACATGTATGATATAGATGTGGATGGCTTTTATGAAGAGATTTCTAGACTCAAAACATGTTTAGAAGAAAAGAATGTGATCATTGATACTCTGCAATTCCAACTTGGTGAAAAAGAAAAATGTCTTGAGAAGTTAGAATGTGAAATTGTTGGCCTTAGAAAAGAAATTGAGAAAACAAAGGCTCTCAATCTTAAATTTGTTAAAGGATCTGAAACTCTGGATGAGATTATCAATGTACAACATTCTCCACTAATCAAGACAGGTCTGGGGTATAATGGAGAAGCCTATCAAGCATCCACCTCAAAGAGTTATCTCAATGCAGCAAGCAGGAATGAGCAAAAGCCCAATGGAGATCACCAGGTAAAACAGGGACGAAATACATCAAGAATAAACAAAGACTACCAGGTAAATCAGGGGAAATCCACCTTAAGGATGATCAAAAGCTACAACCAGCCACAGGTAAAATCTTCTCAATTTGCCTCAAGAATGGATGACAATAGAAACTACAATCATTTGGCAGGTAGATTTGATAATCGCAGAAGTTTCTTCAATGGCCAATGTTTCTCTTGCCATAACTTTGGCCACAAAGCAGCTCAATGTGTTTCCTATAAAACAATCATGACTAGAGAAGCTCAAAAACAAAGGAGTATGACTGGGATCACGAAAAGGACCTATAACAACTTTTCGGCCCTTGAAAATGAAATTGAATGTTTTATTTGTAATAACTTTGGTCATGAAGATTCTGAATGCAGGAGCAGGTTTTGGCAGACAAAGGAACAAGCCTCAAGTACCAGAACATGGAGAATAAAGGAACCACAACCAGAAAGATGTGGGATAGCTTTTTATGCAGAAGGACAAGAAAATCAATGGTACATCAACAACGGATGTTCGAAGCATATGACAGGTGATAAAGAAAAACTTGAATCATATAGTGCTTTAGAAAAGGGAAAGAAAGTTTCTTTTGGAAATGATACCCCTGCAGTCATAAAAGGAAGAGGCACTGCTCAGTTGAAAGAAAAGGTCAAAGCTGGAAATGTTTTGTATGTTGATGGCTTGAAGCATAATCTACTGAGTGTCAGTCAGATGTGCGATCAAGGAACCAAGGTAATATTTCGATCAAATGGATGTAGTGTTCGTGATCTTGATACAGGAAAAACAGTGATCAAAGGCAGAAGAACTCCAAATAACTTATACATATTTGAAGAAGGACAACAACAATGCTATTTGAGCAAGGATGATGAACACTGGTTATGGCACCAGAGGTTGGGGCATCTAAGCTTTTCACAAATAAGGAAAGCATGCAAATACCAAGCAGTTCGTGGTCTTCCAGATATCAAAATTCCAGACAACACCATATGCAAATCATGTCAGTTTGGTAAACAAACCAGAACTAACTTCCCTGAGAAGGAAGGATCAGCTAGCATGCCTCTTGAACTAGTCCATACAGATGTATGTGGTCCATTTAGGACAAGGTCACCTTGAGGAGAAGAATACTTTATATTATTCATTGATAACTTCTCTAGGATGGTTTGGTTAGGACTTATGAAACACAAGGACGAAGCATTCGAAAAATTCAAATCTTTCAAAGCCTTGGCTGAAAACGAATCAAATCACAAAATTAAGTGCCTCAGGTCTGACAGAGGTGGGGAGTTTACCTCAAATGAATTTTTCGATTTCTGTGAAGAACATGGAATAAGAAGGGAATTCTCTACAGCTAGGACTCCTCAGAAAAATGGAGTGGTGGAAAGGATGAACAAAACGGTTCAACAAATGGCTCGTGCTATTCTTGATGAGTCTGGAACTCCCGCAACCTTCTGGGGTGAAGCTGCATTTGCTGCGGTTGTTATTCTCAACAAAACAAATGTCCGAGTGAACAACACTCAAACTCCTCATGAGCTCTGGTATGGTGAGACTCCTTCGGTAAAGCATTTCAAAATTTTTGGAAGCAAATGCTATATTAAGAATAATGATGAACAGCTTGGCAAACTTGAACCTAGAGCAGATGAAGGCATTCGCCTTGGTTATTCTCTCCACAGCAAAGCATATAAGTGTTACAATAAAAGACTTGGAAGAATTGTTGACATCATTGATGTGGTGGTTGATGAAAAAGGAAACATTCCTAGGCAAGTAAATTATGAAAATATCGAAGAGGATGAAGACTACCCTCCAAATTAGACTGAAGATGAAGAAGAACCTCAAGAGGCACCAGAGGAACAGACAAGGATAGAAGAAAATACCCCATCCAGGTATGTTCAAAAGAATCATCCAGAATCTCAAATCTTGGGGCAAAAGGAGGCAGGCGTACAAACAAGAAGAACAATTGCAGAAGCTTCAAGCTATTTGGCATTACTCTCCTCCACTTAACCACAAAATGTAAGAGAGGCATGCAAAGATGAATGTTGGGTCAAGGCAATGGATGAAGAACTTGAGCAGATCGAAAAGAGCAACACTTGGGAGTTGGTTCCTAGACCAAAATATAAGAATGTCATAGGGACAAAATGGGTCTTCAAAAATAAGTTGAATGAAAATGGGGAAGTAATTAGAAACAAGGCCAGACTTGTTTGTAAAGGGTATGCTCAACAAGAAGGAATAGACTTTGAAGAAACTTTTACTCTTGTTGCAAGACTTGAGGCCATCCAAATGTTCCTTGCTCTCTCAAGCTTTCAGAAGTTAAAAGTATTTCAAATGGACATGAAATTAGCCTTTCTGAATGGAGACTTAGAAGAAGTATACATTGAGCAGCCAGATGGTTTCATTCTTGGGAATGATCCAAATCTTGTATGCAGACTGAAAAAGGCTCTCTATGGTCTTAAACAAGCTCCAAGGGCTTGGTACTATCGTTTGGACAAATATCTTCATCAACAAGGCTTTTCAAAGGGATCATCAGATAGCAATCTCTATGTAAAAATTGAAAATGACAAATTGCTAATACTTGTTGTGTATGTAGATGATATTATCTTTGGCAGCAATGAAGAAACTATGAGTCAAAACTTTGCCTTGGTGATGTAGAAAGAATTCGAAATGTCACTACTTGGAGAGCTAACATATTTTCTTGGTCTATAAATCCAACAAAATGAAGGCAGTATCTTTTTGTCTCAAACCAAGTACCTCAAGAAGATTTTGAAGAAGTATGGCATGGAAGATTCAAAACTAGTATGTACCCCTATGGTTACAGGATGTAGCCTCAATGCAAATGATGAATCAGCAGCAGTGCATCAACCAACCTATAGATCCATGATTGGAAGTCTACTTTATTTGACAGGTACCCGACCAGACATCATGCATGCAGTGGGAATAGTTGGAATATTTCAAGCAAATCCCAAGGAAACTCATCTTCAGGCAGTTAAGAGAATCTTCAAGTACCTTCAAGGAACTCAAAACTATGGCTTATGGTATCCTAGAGATACATATCTCACACTTCATGCTTATACAGATGCAGATTGGGCCGGAAGCGTGGATGACAGGAAGAGCACAAGTGGTGGTGCATTCTTTATGGGTTCCAGATTAGTATCTTGGTTCAGAAAGAAACAGAGTTCGATTGCTTTATCTACAGCTGAAGTAGAATATGTGGCTGCTGCATCTTGTTGCACTCAACTCCTTTGGATGATGTAGACCTTGCAAGATTTTCAAATCACTTGTACACCACCTATCTCCATCCTATGTGATAATACAAGCGCTATCAGCATTTCAAAGAACCCAGTCATGCATTCAAAGACCAAGCATATACCTATCAAATATCATTTTCTTCGGGAACAAATGCTTGAACAAAGGTCAAATTGGAGTATGCCCCTTCTAAGGAACAAGTTGCTGATATTCTCACCAAACCACTGCCCAGGGAAACGTTTGAATACCTCAGGCAAAAGCTGGGGGTAGTTGATGCATCATCTTGTTGTTGAATCTTATCTGTTTCAGAGATTGTTAGTTGTACGCGAGTTTCATATGGGGTATACACGTACATTTGCTGGTTTATGGATTGGTCGAAGATCAAATGGCACAGGTTTAGGGGGAGTATATATTCTTCTAATAATGCATTGTTGGCATTATGGTAGAAGATCTTGGAGAAGAAAATACAGAAGGGGAACATGGATGCTGATCTTAATTTTTGCTACTAATATGTCTCTATCTCCTTTGTCAAGATCATTGATGGTGTATGATGGATTATGGTTCTTCTTGAAGAATTTTTCTTTTACAGATCTGGTCTATAGTCAGGGGGAGCATGATCAGCAGAGCAAAGACTTAAGCATGTTCTCAGGGGGAGCATAACCCTTTGCCCTTGATGTCAAAGGGGGAGAATGACGTTGAGGATCTTGAGGTTGCCATCAAGTCCAAAGGGGGAGATTGTTGGCATTATGATTCTGGTTTGGCACTATGGCACAGGTGTTGTACTTGATGGCAACTCACTCAAGTGGCAGATCTCTGTTCAGGCTCTCAAAATCATAGAAAATGAGATACCCGCAGGTGATCCTAAGAGAAGCTGCAGACCCGTAGGTACGCCGACCAAGAAGTGCGGACATACCCGCAGGTGCTCCGTTCAGAAGGTGCGGACCCTAGTTCACTCACTCCAATGCAGAGAAGCGCGCACACGTGGGAATTCTTATGTTTGGCCCTTGGTATTTAGCCCGTCATTCATGATCCTATGGTTTTGGTCCGTGGTATAGGATCTAAATTATTGAACCCTGGTTTGGATCCCTTGTATTGGTTTTCGATGGTTTTTTCTCATGGTTTGAATAAGGGCTTGCCTATAAAAAGGAAAGGAGATCTCTTGGCTAGTCACTTGTGAAATTTGAATATCTTAAGATCTGAAATTTTGGGTAATCGGTTTAAAAGGCTAGATCTATATCAAGGTGAAATCTGAAAAGTGTAAGGGAGATCTGTTGTGATCTCTTGGGTGCATGATCAGATCTGTGGATCTAACAGTCTATGGTACATTGGAGGACTGTTAATTTGGCTCTTTTTGGAGGTCCGCAGGTGATCCACAGTTCAGGTGCGGAGGTACGCAGTGCAGCAAAAGATGTAGGGGCAGAGGTACGCAGCGCAGAAGAAGGCGCAGGTGCGGAGGTACGCAGCGCGGTAGAAAGTGTAGGTGCGGGGATACCCAGAGAAATAGAAGGATCAGGTGCGGAGGTTCGCTGTTGGGCAGACAGTGTAGGTGCGGATCTGGGCAGAGGTACGCAGGTCAGCAGAAGGGCTAGATGTGGAGGTACGCAGAGCACAAGAAGGATCAGGTGCGGTTCTGCGCAGTCTAGACACAGAAGACTTGCAGATATTCGTAGGCTTCTATTAGTGAAGTTGCGGACCCCTTTTGAAATAATTCTTGGCTACCTTTTATCTATTGCTGCAGAGTTCTGGGTTTAGATTACTGGTATTTCTTTTTTGTTTACAGCATTCTGAGAAGTTGGGTGATTCATTAGTTGATTCACATGTACTTGATGATTATTTGATGTTCCTGGATCTAGTCTGAAAATTAATGAAACGTGGTCCTTAAAGAAGTAGAAGAGCTAAGGGGGTTGTAGCTCCCTTCCAGAAGAGACTGGAAAATGAGAGAGACTTGTAGCTCTCTGCAGGTTGCAGCCTGCGTACTGGTAAAGGACTGCACCAGTACAAAATCATTGTAAAAGAAGTTTCTAATTGAAAGAAGATAGAGACATATTGCAGCAGGTGGTTTTCACCCACATTGGGTTTCCACCTTATATCTGGTGTTCTTTGGTGTGATTATCTGTTTTTCCTGTTCTTACTCATTATTATATGGTACTGACATACAAACTAATGATAAATATCTGAAGAATAAATTAAAGTATAAATCTGGAAGATATATTGAAAAGAATTTGATAATACTGATTCATCCCCCCTCTCAGTATTATTTCCAAAAGTATGGTGTTGGGAACTCTTCCGATTTGGCAGACACACTAAGAAGATTAAAGGAAGAAATAATGAGTTGCAAGGTAGATAATGACAAAATTGTGTAGACACAGGAGAAACAAGCAGAGGTAAGTGCAGTGATACTTTAGACCTTGTCAGATTTGTAGTGATAGGGACCACATCGGATCAACTATGAGTAGGAGGACCAAACTAATGGGGCATATGTTAGTAGGTTTCATGGTGGACATAGGTTAGATAGAGATGACACAGTCAGAGATGGAAGAATGTTGGACACTCCAGATAGGAGGAGCGATAGACACATTGTTACACAAAAATATCGTCACGATGATTATTTGCAGTCAGTATGAGTCTATCATCACTTGTACTGTCCTCCTAAGCAAGTCTCAGACCTCATTTCTTCAAATCAAGCTTTGGAAATGAGAGAAAGACATTAAAAATCAATGTAACTCTGGTTCCGCACTTTATCTCATGGTCACCTGCGGTTCCGCACCTTCTGTTTACAAAAGCTGCGGACCTGCCCACTCTGTCCCTAACGGTGGAGGTGTGGACCCCTGTGAAAGTCAAAAGGCGCAAGTTTTATCTTAAAAAACTCACTTTGGGTTAATTCTAGAGCTTTCTAGAAGGAATTTTGACGTGGATTGCTCTGAGGTGGTTCATGCATCCCAAAAGAGAAGGAGCTAATCCCTTGATGAGAGGAGCTATCCCTTTGAAGGAGGGCTTTATCCCTTTGAAGGAGGACCTAGTAACCTCCCTCCATTGCACTATAAATACAGGCATTGGGCTGGTTGCTAGAGAGGTTAGAAGCTGAACCTTTTTGAGGGTAAATGCTGGTGAAATCAAGACTTCCTAGTTGAGCTTAAGAGGAGAAATCACACATCTTTTTGGCTTCATTGGGGAGTGAGTGAAACTTGTCAAAGTAGAGGAGACTTCTTGCTGGACCCTGGGAGGAGCTTGTACAGTGTCAAGGCAAAGGTTGTAAAGTTCTTCTTCTTTTGAATTAATACAATCAAACTCATTTTTATCAACAAGTATCTTATGTTATTTGTTTCATGGACTCCTTGACTTTCATGTTAAATATGTTTTATGCAATTGGCTTTTTAGGTGCTATTTAATTTGTTTGCCTTGTTTGTGTTTTCAGATTCGCGAAAAGGAGCTCATTTGGATCAAAGGAGCGAGGGCATCCACAAGCTTGCGTTGGACCTAAGGTAGGCCCTAAAAACACTTGTTTGCTATTGTTTATCAAAGCATATTTAGAGAAAGATAGTGTCTGGTTGGTTTGCTTGTCATTAGGTCTTCTTTAGATTCTAGGAAGGTCTATCTTGTCCGCAAGATCGACTTATTCCGTGTGACAAAATGGCGACTCCACTGGGGACTTGATTGTTTTCCTTGTTTTTACTTTGACCTGAGAAACTCTATTTTTGTTTCTGTTTTTGGCTTGTTGTGTGTAAAATTGGGTAGAGTTTGTAGATCCAGGGTTATTTTTAGTTTTTCATAGCTTTGGGAGAGGACCGCACCCTAGCCGTTTGACACAGTGCGTACTTACCCGCAGCTTGGCTTTTAGCACAGAGCGGGACCGCACCTGTGCCAACTGTGGGCCTGCGGACCCTGTCAAAATTTTGAAAACCCTAAAATTTCCTCTGTTAGTCAGCTTAGTTTGTCTTTAGAAATTGTTATCCACTGCCCAGACCTGCATATAACTTGTCAGAAGCTTTCCTTGGATTGATTTCGTTAGTGTTAGGGTTTTAGGTGAAATTCCTAGGAGTTTTGCTTGTTGGGTTTGTTTTTCATTTTGGTTGTGTAGTGGCTCTGAGCTTAGAGGCTGTAGGGACTTCAGATCACCTTAGTGTCTACCAGCTTTCTTATGAGTCTGACTATTTATGAAATATCCCCTTGTTTGAGGAATCCGCTTTGAGTTTTCTCTTTACAAAACTTCGAAAAGCTTGTGTTTGAGAGTTTGGATTTTCATTTTCAAAAAGAAAATGAAATTGGTTGTTCTTGACTGATTTGTGATTCTGCGTAAAACATCCTTAAAAAAGAATTTTAGTAGGCGTTGACTTCAAATAGATTTTTATAGTTTATAGATCTGAAAGTTAGTCATTTTCATTAGTTTTGAGTGTTTTATCAAAAAATATAAAAATCTCTTTTGAAAAAAGTTTGTTTTGTAGTGTTTGAGTGCTTTGAAACGAAAAAGGGAAATTTTTGTGAAAATAACTAGTTGTCTCGTTTTGAGTGCCTTGGAAAGGAAAATCTCTTCTTTTAATTTGTTTAATTGAGAAAGATTTGTGTTTACAAAGTATTTGCATTCTCAAACTCTTTCTTAGTTTAGAAGTTCATCGAAGAGAAAAAGATTGTTTAGATCATCTTAGGTGCATTTTTAGTGATTTTGAGTCGAGTCTTCATACCATGAGTTTCATCTCCGCACCTTTGGACTTAAACAAAAACCACTAAAATTAACGCTTAAAGTAAAATTCACCTAGTAACATTTTTATTTCTAGGGCTCTGATACACCAACTTAGCTTAGGCTAGTGTCTTGGAGTAGGAGAGTAATTAACTCTCCAAGACAGTAAAGAAAAACAAGTAGCTGTATCTTGTGGTAGGGAAGAAATCCAATTGTTGCATTTATGCTCTGGGAAAGCTCCTCTTAAAGGAGAAGCACGAGATCGTGTCCGAACCAGTGTGGGAATCAATCCTTCCTCATTGGGAACGACGCCAGATATTCACATATTAAAAATGGTAAACCTCAGATTAACCATTGTCGAGGAGCCTGGGGTCACTTGTTGGTAAACCTTTGATTATGTCAAGGAGCCTTCAAGGGGATTGAGCTTGCTACTATGCCCTTGCGTGCGTATCGGATCGTAGACTGTTCCCCCAGGTGTATTTGTCTCAGTTGGTAACCTTAGTGGCCATATTCTTTAGGACTCTTCCTAAGGTGACAGTGGTGGGAAGATCCCACTGTACCTGGAGCAGACGTCGGCTAGACTCACTTGGATTTTCTGGGGGGTTCACTTCACTCGAGACGGTTAAGTGGAGGAACTTGTGCCAGTCTATTCATTAAGCAGGTTGTCGGGGTAACTGTTCCAACCGCCATTTCTGTATTGAACTCTGCGATGTTGGATTTCATCACCAACTAGTGTTTTCAGTCCGGAAAGTTACTGTTTGTGTGTGTTTGATCTCCTAGATTCTTTAGGCGTGTGATTCAAATTTGTTTGGTTCTTTAGAGACCTTAGGTGCTTTTCATTGAGATTTTACTTTGTTTGCGTGTGAAGTAGTTAAAAGTTTTTAACTGTGGCTGAATTACCAAGACAGTCCTGTAGACTTTGGGGCCAGTCTCCTGAGATTGTAAACGTGGCTGAGTTACTGAGGAAGTCCCGTAGACTTCGGGGCCAACCTCCTGAGGAAGTACCAAGCCAGCTTGAAGGCTTGAAAGTCCTCGTAACTCCTAGAGACAGTAGAGTTGGGTCACCAGAAGAAGGAGAATCTTCTTTGATAGTACATCCTGATTTTCAAACGCCAGTAGCAGATTATAATCCACAGTCAGTGTCTGTTTCCGAAATTGCTGGTAGCTTTTCATCTACTAGTGATATAGGTGAGGAACCTGAAATATCTGAGCCTGAAAGTGAATTTGCTGCTACTCCGACATCGGGGTTTGTTTCTCCAACTTTTAGTGGTCCTGGTTCACCTAGGGTAGAAAGAGTAATCACTCAAGATCTTCCTTCTGGACTTATTGCTATTGAAGAACTTGCTCCAGAAGAAGAAGAAGTAGGCATCCCTATCCCTGAAAATCAACCGGTTATTGAACTAAGGGAGCGTGAATCAATTTTTTACAGTCCACCTAGGAGCAGTTCTTGGTATCTTTCTTTGACTAAGTATTTAGAAAACTCAGGGTTAAGTTTTTCACCACCTCGTGCTCCTTATCACTCAACACCTAGAGGTTTTATACTCCCGTCAATATGGCAGGATAGTCATCCATGTTTACTCAATCGCCCGAATCTTTTTTGTACGACGGTCCTTCTGTTCCCTCCGGGTATCAGTCTCTTTCTGGTACTTTTTTGGGAGCATCTCCTCAACCCATTGAGCAAGGGTTATTAACTGGAAGCAATGGTACAAAGCCGTTGAGCATAAAAGACATTCTTATGATGTCAGGTTCTATTCCCAATCCTCAACCTCAAGGTGGCCAGTTACCACCTGGGGGGCAGCCTCAATTAACACCTGGGGGGCAACCTCAAGGTACACAATTTGCATCTGGGGGGCAACCTCAAGGACAGTACATACCTATGGGACAGTACGTTCCTCAAGGTCAACCCCAGACTCAATATGTACCCCAAGGTCAACCCCAGTATCAATTTATACCTCAAGGTCAACCCCAGTATTAGTATGTGCCTCAAGGGTATCAATCCCAAGGTCAATACTTGAACCAAGGTTTCCAACCACCCCAAGGTCAAACGTTTGTTCAAGGAACGGGAAATGTACCTTTCAATTATCAATCCTACCCTCAACCTGGTTATGGTCCTCAGTATTCTCAACCAGTTATGGGTCAGTACCTCGGAATGAATATAGTGTGGGATCCATCGCAAACCCAATAGGTGTTGCAACCAAGTGTACAGTTGTCATCTCAAACTGGACAACCCTTAGTTTCTGGTTCATCCCAGCAACCAGTCCAGTCCAACATTCAAACTTCTGTACCTTCGTTAGTTTCTCAGTCTGGGCCTAGTACACCTCGTACTCTGCCTCAAACGACTGCTACAACTTCCGCAACATCTGTTCAATATACCCCACCTACTTCTGGAGTATCGACAGCTCCGGTTTCTACTGTTCCTGTATCTACTCCTCAGACATCTTTACCACCGTCTGGATCTATGATTCAAACTTCGGTTCAGATGCCTGTAGGACAACCCGGTTTAAGTACGGTTGTCACAAGTCAACCACAATTCACTTATCAACCGTACCAGGGACAGTACCAATTTGGTCCTGCTGTGCAGCAGCCAGTTTATCAGTATCAACCGTACCCTGGGTACACTTATCAACAACCTCAAAAACCGCAGTACGGTCCAGTTAACCCTGGTTTTCCGAGAGGATACAATATCCCGAACGCCATTCCCATTCCTAGTTATCCTGGATATCCTCCTCCTGGGGCTGGTCTCATGACCCAGAGTTTTAGGGACGCTAATCGGCAGTTACCATTTATCGCAACTTTGGACTTACCTGACTTGTCGCGTCTAACAAACGATCCCATTAATTATCTTCCGTTTTGGCCGCCAATGCCGAATAAGTTGCCCAGTGACATTCCCAAGTTCGAAGGAAAATCAGGAGAGGACCCGTCGAACCATGTGATGACTTACCACCTCTGGTGTGCGTCTAACTCCATCACAGATGATTCAATCCGTCTTATACTTTTCCAGCGCACTCTAATTGGTCTCGTGGCCAAGTGGTACATTGAGTTACCGCGAGGCACTTTTTATAATTTTAGTCAGTTAGCTACCTCGTTTTTAACTCATTTTCAGTTGCCAGTCCGATATGACAATGGCACGGAATTGTTAACTTCGCTAAAACAATCGACATCCACGTACATTTCAGATCATATTCATGAGTGGAGACGTCGACGGCGTTTAGTGAAGGTATTTATTCCGGATCAGATCTTGGCTGAGTGGTTTGTAAAATCTTTATTGCCAAAGATCACTGAAGATGTTGCTAAAGCCGGAGTTGTTACTGAGGAGCAAGTCATTGCTCAAGCACAGTACCTTGACTTGGTCTATACTCAGTCGGGTACGTTACATGAAAAAATCCCCGATCTTCCCAAGCAAAATCAAATCACTGCAGCTCCTTCGGGATCTCATGCCGCTGATGGTATGATTGGCACGGTTAACACTAAAAGTAAGAAGAAGTCTTCCAAGAATTCTTCTCCCATTATAACCTTGCCTGATTCCCCAACAGGAGATTCTTCTGCAGAGATTTCCGCCGATATTCACGTTGTAGATTCATCTACAGCCAAATCAAAATCCGGTGGGAAGAAGAAAGGAAAGAAGAAGAATAAAACGGACAAAAGTTTAAAGGAGAAACCTGAAAAGGGGGAATCCAACGACGAAAAGCGCAAACCTCGTTATCCTTGTCTCATTTGTGACGATGAACATTTTACAAGAGACTGCCCTCATCGTGCAGAGGTTGCGAAGATTGTCAAGGGTTCCCAAACTCCCGCTGTTTTGAAGGATCCTTTTCCGGCTCAAGATAGTAAGATGATAGGTTCATCCTCGAGTGCCAATGAAGAACCCATACTGATGATGTCCCATGCTAGGATTGTGACTCAATTGCAAGATTATGGTAGTAAGAGTCCTGTTGACGGTAAAGAAGCAGAATCTTCTCATTCTAATCCATCAACCTCAGCTCCCGATTCCAATCCACTACAGATCGAGAAACCTAATCCAGACTTGGTAATCAAACCGCCCATCAAGGGTATACTTCGAAAGTCAGCTTTCAATCCACATGCAAGAGCGGCTCAAAATTATAACATTGTTGAGGATTTAGCTGTTTCACCCTCAGCAATGTCGGCTTTGGAAGTGCTGCAATCATTCCCAGCACAACGTAAATTGCTTTTGTCGGCTATAGGAGCTGTTGATCTTCAGGACCCGAACCTAATAATTTTCGATCTAGAAAATAGTACACCACGTTTGCCTCATCAAATGGCTTTCCGGATTCCAGTGATAGTCAAAAACAGGCATATTCATCGGATTGTGATTGATGAGGGAACCTAAACGTGTATTATGTCGATACAGTGTTGGATATCGCTTGGTTTTCCTTCGCTAAATCAATTCCCGACAATTCTAAAGGCCTTTGATGGCCGTGGGTTTCATCCTTTTGGCATTCTACAGGATTTGCCTATAGGGGTTGAAGGAAAAACTGTTAGTCTAGATGTGGAGGTGGTTGATGCCCCTCTAGATTACAACCTTCTCTTGGGTCGAAGTTGGTCTTACGCTATGACAGCGGTCGTTTCATCGGTCTTTCGAGTAATAAAGTTTCCACACAGTGGAAAGATCGTAACAATAGACCAGCTGGCTTACTTTTCATCCAACCCAGCCTCTTCGGAGAGTATTCAGCATGTTGGTAAAACGACTATCCCATATAAGGATGTTGGAGTAGGATTAGTTAAAGATGCTGGTTTACTGGGAAATTTTCCTTTTCCTCCAATCAACACATCATCTTCATTTGCAACCATTCATATGATTACATCAGACACCATTATTTATGATGATCCTTGGATCGTCCCTTCTAAATTTGAGATAGACTCATTTGGCAATTCCATGCCTTTGAGTCCATATGAAATTGCCTATGAAGCCGTGCAGTCGTTTGCCGACCCGTGTTCAACCGAAAATGACTTAATGAATGTGGTCCGTGAGGAATCACTTTTCACATCAACCTTGGATTTAACTACATTTTCTGAACTTGTTCACTCTGATGAGCAAATTCATGAAATCCTATGTGTAGATGATTTACCATGGGAAGATCTCCATCACAGATCTTCGTTTTTACCTGAGGATGATCGTTTTGAAAATGATTTCTCATCAATTTTTACAACTGAATATGTCAAGGAACCTCAGAATCCAATGAAACATCCCGATTCAGAGTTAAATTTGGGAAACATCTCTCGAACTATTCCTATTGACATTTCGGTTAAGCCCGGAATTGTTGAGAACATTCATATAGGTGCCTTGTGTACAGATGACGAAATTCAATTATATAAGGCCCTATTTCAAGAATTCCGTGACGTGTTTGCCTGGTCCTATGAGGAAATGCCAGGAATTGATCTCGCAATTGTTGTTCATGAAATCAAGACTTACCCAGACGCTAAACCCGTCCGGCAATGTTTGCGTCAGATTCACCCACGAAAAGCTGCTGCAATTAAAGCAGAAGTTGAAAAACTATTGAAAGCAGGTTTCATTTATCCGATCCCGTTAACGGATTGGGTATCGAATATTGTTCCGGTTAACAAAAAGCAGGGAACAATAAGAATATGCATCGACTATAGGGACATTAATCGAGCCTGTCCAAAGGACAATTACCCAACCCCCTATATCGATCAAATCATTGATGATTGTGCCGACAACGAAATATTTTCCTTTATGGACGGTTTTTCTGGATACAATCAAATCAATATTCTACCTGCCGATCAACCAAAAACGGCTTTCATTTGTCCATGGGGGACATTTGCTTATTGCAAATTACCTTTTGGCCTTAAGAATGCCAGAGCAACTTTTCAAAGGGCGATGTCTTATGCGTTTCATGACATCAAGCACATTGTGCAACCCTATCTCGATGACTTGCTTGCTCATTCATTACATCGAGCTGATCACCTCGTCCATTTACGAGCAATCTTTATGAGGTGTAGGCATTATCGTATTTGGTTGAACCCACACAAATGTGTCTTCTGTATAGAAACGGGTCGATTGCTGGGGTTTGTAGTTTCGAAAGCTGGCATTCGTGTTGATCCCTCAAAGGTCGAAGCTATCATCAAATTGCCTCCTCCTTCGAGTCTTCGCCAACTCCAAAGTTTGCAGGGGAAAGCAAACTTTTTACGATGATTCATTCCTAACTACGTCGAGGTTACAAAGGGTTTTACCCGGTTGTTGAAGCAAAACACTCAATTCTATTGGGATGAGATAGCTCAAAAATCTTTTGATGCACTCAAACACGCGTTGACCCATGCACCATTGTTGCATCCTCCCAACTACAACCAGGATTACTTCTTGTATCTCGCCGCCTCTCATTCCACCATTGGAATGGTCTTAGTTCAGGAAGATGAATCAGGAACTGAACATGTGATATATTACCTTAGTCGAACTTTAAATCCAACTGAGCTAAAATACTCACATGTGGAGAAATTGGCATTGGCAGCCGTTCAAGCTGTCCAACGTTTCCGTCACTACATTCTACTACGTAAAACTATGGTAATTTCGGATTGCAACCCTATGATCTACATTTTGACCAAGGAATTGCTAGGGGGCAAGTACTCTAAATGGATCGTTATCCTGCAGGAGTTCGACTTGGAATTTGAGAAATCTAAGTCTAAGAAATCTTTAGTTTTTGCGGAGTTAATGTGTGACTTCCCGCGTGCTGACACGGAAACTGTGGTGGAGGAACCCATTGCGGACGAATCCTTGTTTCTAATCAGCACTTTAGATCCGTGGTATGGGGATATCATCATTTATCTCCAGACCCAATCCTTTCGGCTAGAAATTTCAAGGTCAGAACGTTAGAAAATTCGATTCCAGTCCCAACAATTCAGGATTATTGGAGATACTCTTTATCGCCGTGGGGCGGATTCTGTTTTTCGACGTTGTTTAACTCACGAGGAAGCTGAAAGGGTTCTAAATGACTGTCACTCTAGAGTGTGTGGCGGTCATATGTATGGGTATGCCACAGCCCAAAATATATTGCGCACTAGCTACTTTTGGCTGTCTTTATTTAAAGATTGTATTACGACGGTCCGAAAATGCCACAACTGCTATATTTTTTATCGTAAGATGCGCGCTCCACCTGCTCCTCTCCACCCTATAATTGCCGTTGGTCCTTTTTCCAAATGGGGTATCGATTTTATTACATGTAACCCTCACTCGACCGGGGGGCATGCGTATATCATCCTTGCGGTAGATTATTTTACTAAGTGGGCCGAGGCGATGCCTACATTCGAGGCAGACGGCAAGACAGCTGCAATTTTCATGTTCAATCATATAATTGCTAGGTTTCATGTCCCACAAGCGATAATCACTGATCATGGGCGTAATTTTCGAAACGTTATGATGACCGAACTTACAGGCCAGCTTGGTTTATGTCACGATAGTTCAACCCCTTATTATCCACAAGCGAATGGTCTAGTTGAGTCCATCAACAAAGTTTTAGTTATCATGATCCGACGAATCATTGGGATTCATCGGTAGAATTGGCACAACATGCTATTTTCAGCGCTTTGGGCGTACCGAACTTCAGTAAAAACATCAACAGGGTTCACTCCCTTCCAACTAGTCTATGGTTTGGAAGCTGTGTTACCCATTGAATGCAAAATCCTGTCACTGCAAATGGCCATCGAGTTACTTCTAGCCACTTCCGAAGAGGAAAAGCGTTTGTTATACTTGGCTCAATTAGATGAGAATCGACGTGATGCTGCATTGGCGATCGAGACTCACGCAAAACGGATGAAAGCTCAGTATGATCGAAATGTGACCCCTCGAAATTTTTCGGAAGGAGATCTAGTCTTAGTTTATGATCAAGCTAATGATAAATTAGGCACTGGAAAATTCGTTCCTATGTGGCATGGTCCCTATATTGTCAAGCGAAAGCTAGCCAAAGGGGCCTATGAATTGGTAGACTTTGATGGGGACTCTTTGGGTAAACCCATAAATGGCCTTTACTTGAAGAGGTATTATGCTTAAAAGAATGGGTATGGAGATTTAGTTAGGATAGTTTTTTCTTTCTAGCTAGTGTGTTTTAGTTTAAACAATGTGCTTAGCTTAGAGAGTGTTTTTTCGTCATTATTCCTGCTTATCTTGGTTTTACTCTTGATATTGCAGATGTCGATGCCTCTCCAAACATACATTGGTTTCACTGATGGTGCTTGTCGTAATACACGGAACATCTCTTCCGCAGCTTGGGTTATCTATTCCACCTCTGACGAGTTAGTATCTATGCATGGGGTAAGCCTCGGTCAAACAACAAACAACATTGCCGAGTATAGTGCAGTGATTGAGTTATTATCTGAATCTATTTCATTTGGGATTCGGAGTTTGATAGTGAAGTTAGATTCTGAACTCGTTGTATTACAGCTTAATAGAGTGTATGCCATTAGAAATCTAGTGTTATTAAGATTATTTTTGAGAGTGCGTCTCTTGGAACGTGAATTTGATTACATTGAATATCAGCATATTCCGAGATCTTTAAATACATTAGCAGATGCATTTGCTTCTCGAATGTTAAATAGACATTTGCAATAATCATACATGTAAATTTAAAACCATTCCATAACATGATTTACAAGATAAACCGGTAATAGTGATATATATATATATATATATATATATATATATATATATATATATATAGGAGTGTGTCAAAAAATACATCGTCCTTGATCATAGGTTGAAAAACACCTTATGATCGGCAAAAATGATAAGTACAAAAAACAAAAATGTCACATGTGCCCACAATAGGCGATCATCCTATCACTGGTGATGATCTCTATAAGAGACCACTGCACGGGCCACCTTGTAAAGGAACCTCCTAAAAGGTCCCGGGACCCCAATCACATAGCGCTGAAGTCGAGAAGGAATGTCGTCTATAGTGGTCTCAGGAATATCTCCTGTCAAGCGCTCGAGATGACCCTCCAACTCGGCCAAAACCTCTGTTGATTTGTCTTGTGGGGCTGGCACGGGTGCAACTGGTTGTTTCCTCTTGAAAGGCCGGAGAGCGGCTGGTCGCTGTGGACCCACATCTGCATTTTAAAATTTTTACTATCAGTTTTGATACGATGGAAAAATAAAAAAAATAAAATAGGAAAAATGTTGAAAAGGATTTTACCTGACTCATCCCACTGCTCTCCTGGTGGAAGAACCATGTCTGGGTCACCACGAAAATCTATCCCAACGTAAGGGAAGTCTTGAATGGAAAAGACCTGGTTTTCCAGCCATTGGAAATACTCAGGTTTGAATCGAGCAACCTCTGTCGTCTCGTCCGGGTGACGGGCCATGACTGCGACCCATCGCATCAGTTTGGGCTCTCGAGGAAGCCCAGCTCCAACAGTAAGGTGCTGTGGGATCAGCATAGGAACCCTCTCCATGCCAAAACTCACGACTAAAGCCCCATAACCAAAGGTCTTTAGTCGTCCGTTCTTGGCCCTGGTCAGTTGGCCTTTCACATTGGCCAACACGGCATCGCACCAGTTGAAGATGGTGCCTCGAAAGCAATCAACTGCCATACGCATCTGGGATCCGGTGGCAATATGTAATGTGGCAGCTCCGCAAAGTCTGGTGACAGTGAATGCAATCACCATGAGCTCAGGACGGGATATCGTCTTTATGTCTATCCCTTTGTCTCTAGCCTGGCTGTTGCAGTACTCTAGCCGGAGGCTATCGACAGACTGGCCACCTGGCCTAGTCCCGTGCAGAGTCAAGTCTTTGCCTCTCTTAGGCAAACCAGTCAAGAAATGTATGTCCGCCGACTCGATTTCGAGCTGGTGGCTGCCAATAAAGAAGCACTGGTCCTGTATGCTCCATCTGTCAACCAGCCACTGTAAGAAATCCACCTGAGCCCTCATGCCAGGAATGGCCCAGAATCTGTACAATCTGCACGCCCTCAAAGCATCAAGTGAAGGCTGATGATTCCATGCGGCGGCATCCACGTCCTCATGCTCTCGTTCATGCCAATCTAGCATGATGTACTCTCTGCATCAAGTATAAAGACAAATTAAAATGCTAGAAAATATTTTGTGTGGTCCATTTTTGAGAATTTTTGGGTTCAAAACCTTTGCAGCGGGGTACGCACCCTCCATGTTAGACACAGTGCGTGGGACTGCACTTTGTCTACATGGAAGGTGTGGACCCCGAGCTTTTTCCCAATGGAGAAAAATTCGGGGTCCGCAGGCCCACAATGGTAAACCTGCGGGCCCCGCGCGCGGGTTTTGCGCCTAAAAACCCTCCCAAAAAATGAAATAAAGGACTAAAACAAAAAATTAAATGGTTAAAAATGAAGAGTGGGATGATGTGGATTACCTGGAGAAGACGGCGTTCGATTCCAACGGTTGGATTTTCCGCAATCTTCACGGGAAGTTTTCTGAGCAAAAGCACTATTTTCTCACCCAAACTGAAACGGTAAAAATGAATTGACAAAGGCCCTTTTTATAAGTTTTTTGAGTAAATAAATTGTAAATTTGTTTATGTTTCACTTTGAAAAGGTATTTTGCGACATTTTTATCCATTTCAAACAGGTATGAGTAATGTTTGTGTTTTTATGCAGAACAAAGGATTATTCAGGCGAAATCTATCATTTTCAACGAAAAACATGTAGAGTCATCTTTAAACTCTTTTCTGACTCCTAAAACATGAAAAGATTGCCGAGTTTTTCTTTTAAACTCATTAAAATGGAATTAAAAGACGGTCCACTTACAGCTCTTTTCCGACCGTAAAAACATGAAAAGATTGCCGGATTTTTGTCGTTTCAAATTCGATATTGGTTATAAAACAACGTGTCATTGATCGCTTTTTTACTTTTTCGGGTCAAAGGCACTAATGACGAAAAGTACTCCTTGGTCGTAAAAGATCAAGCGGTTCTCTCAAGTATTATTTTATACTTTTTCGGGCTTGGGAGACACAAATTTACGAAAAAGGTCAACCCTGGAGTCTTCTTAAGTTTTTTCAGACTCTCTAAAATTGAAAAACGCTGAGTTTCTCCTATACTGGACTCGTTAAAATTTTACAGTAAAGGACCTGTTCAATTACAAACAGGAATGAACCACTCCTTCTTAGGGTTCGAATTTAAACTAAGATGGACTCATCCGAAGGATGAGCTTATAATTAAGCAAATGTTATCCTCCTCAAGCTTGTCAAAAATAAAGAGGTACTTGCCAGAAATGGTGGGGGAAAAGAGAGAAAAATGAGCCTGTTTGTCATACTTTGTAACCACTCTTGAACACGACAATTTTATTCACCTGGGTTGGGAAATCCTTTGCCTAACAGTTGATCAAACCACATTGAAAGTCTTCAGCCGGTTTCTGGGTATTAACTTTGGGTGAATTGTCACCAAGCCATCTGTCGTGTCGTTATGTGTTCAAGAGGTCACTGCCAATAAGCCATTCATTTGCAAAATATCTGTCATCCATCTTGACCATCCCTGAGTCAGTCCTTGCAACTAAATTTCTTCAACTTGATCCATGATTTCGTGTTGTGGGCTTGCCTACGACGGATCGCTTTCTATCGACATCAGCTCATTATCTAGAAAGATGATCTAGGAATCGTCAGTACCTTGAAGTCTACATGCCTCAGTGGCAGGTTTATCGCCTTTGACGACAGTTTACATCATTGACTTTCGATCAAAGGATTCCGTGACATGTTCGGCATCAACACATTTATTCACATCTCATGGATTGTACTGGGTACTTTGAGAGCCATTGACATCACTGGTGGTTTCTCTCACACTTGTTAACAGTTTACATCATTGACTGGTAATAAAGTGGTTTCTACCATGTTTGACATCAACACATTCATTCGCTTGGATAGAATCGTACTATTTCGGGAAAGTAGAAATGAAGACCCTGGATCTAGTTTCCACAATCCAGGCTGCGAGGAATTTTGTATTCATTATATAATGGACTATTCATAAACAGATGGCTGCGTCCATACTGTGTCCACATGAGTCTATACTTGTGATGTTTTACAAGATCATTCCTGTATCAGAGCAGTAGTTAGTTTTCTAGTCATTTTTGATCTGAGTATGGGAATGCCTACCTCAGCGATGATATGATCTCATATATACATTTTGCATTGAATGTTTTTACAGGTTCCAACCGGGTTCTCCACAAGATGATCCTCGAAATGATAAAGTACTTCACTCTTCCTAAATGATAAGAAATCCTCATCTACTACAGACTTCGCACTTTAGGGGGCAATCTGTTACACAAAAATATCGTCACCATGATTATTTGCAGTCAGTATGAGTCTATCATCACTTGTACTGTCCTCCTAAGCAAGTCTCATACCTCAGTTCTTCAAATCAAGCTTTGGAAATGAGAGAAAGACATTAAAAATCAATGTAACTCTGGTTCCGCACCTTCTGTGTACAAAAGCAGCGGACCTACCCGCTCTGTCCCTAACGGTGGAGGTGCGGACCCCTGTGAAAGTCAAAAGGCGCAAGTTTTATCTTAAAAAACTCACTTTGGGTTAATTCTAGAGCTTTCTAGAAGGAATTTTGACGTGGATTGTTCGATCTGAGGTGGTTCATGCATCCCAAAAGAGAAGGAGCTAATCCCTTAATGAGAGGAGCTATCCCTTTGAAGGAGGGCTTTATCCCTTTGAAGGAGGACCTAGTAACCTCCCTTCATTGCACTATAAATACAGGCATTGGGCTGGTTGCTAGAGAGGTTAGAAGCTGAACATTTTTTAGGGTAAATGCTGGTGAAATCAAGACTTCCTAGTTGAGCTTAAGAGGAGAAATCACACATCTTTTTGGCTTCATTGGGGAGTGAGTGAAACTTGTCAAAGTAGAGGAGACTTCTTGCTGGACCCTAGGAGGAGCTTGTACAACGTCAAGGCAAAGGTTGTAAAGTTCTTCTTCTTTTGAATTAATACAATCAAACTCATTTTTCTCAACAAGTATCTTATGTTATTTGTTTCATGGACTCCTTGAATTTCATGTTAAATATGTTTTATGCAATTGGCTTTTCAGGTGCTATTTAATTTGTTTGCCTTGTTTGTGTTTGCAGATTCATGAAAAGGAGCTCATTTGGATCAAAGGAGCAAGGGCATCCACAAGCTTGCGTTGGACCTAAGGTAGGCCCTAAAAACACTTGTTTGCTATTGTTTATCAAAGAATATTTAGAGAAAGATAGTGTCTAGTTGGTTTGCTTGTCATTAGGTCTTCTTTAGATTCTAGGAAGGTTTATCTTGTCCGCAAGATCGACTTATTCCGTGTGACACACATGTATTATCCTAGTTCTGATTCAGATAGGCACTATGATCATCAATGTTATCATCCTTACAGGAGGAGTGATAAGGGATACTTTCCAAATGAGTTTAAGAAATCAAAGCCACCTACATTTGCCGGAGAGATGAAGAAAGCACAGGATGCAAATTTATCGTTGCTTAGCATGGGGAAGTTCTTCAGGTTGCATGATTATTCAGAGAACAAGAAAGCCATAGTAGCTACATTCTGTCTCAAAGGTAAAGTAGACATTTTGTGGGAAGATGTGAAGAATGTCAGGTGTATTCATGAAAATGAATTTACTTGGAGTGAGTTTGAGTGATTATTCAAGAAGAAGTATTTGTTGAAGAGATACTTTGATGACAGGGAAAAATAATTATATGAGCTAAAGATGGCATCGATGACAGATTAGGAGTACAATAGCAAGTTCTTAGAGCTACTAATGTTTGTGCCTTATCTCACAGAGGAAAAGGCCAAGATTCAGAGGTACATTAGTGGGTTACAGGTTTCATTCAAAGACATGATTGAGTTCAATGAACCTAGATCATTGGAGGAGGCCATTCGAAATTTAAGGCATTTCTATGAAAAATCGAAGTGCAGATCTGTGACTAAGCTAGTCTGGAAAGGTAATGTAAAGAACAAAGGAAAATGGGATAGAAAGCAAGCAAGACCTTAGGGTACAAATAATAAAGAAAATGTTGCGCCATCTAAGAAGTTCAATGCATCAGATAGAGGACAGGGACATCGATCTGAGTAGCAAAATAAGGAGCCCATGTAGTGTTGGACTTGTAGAGGGGATCATCGCAAGAGAGATTGTCCATAGTATCAACATGGTAGGCCTAATATATATAGTGCACAGGATGCACAAACTGTTGGGGATGTTGATCAACGTATTCCTCATATTTATGCAACGTTGGATAACAAACATGCATACCATCAGGCATCTATCATTGAGATGGACGGTAAGCTTTTTGATCAAGTTATTTCTAGTTTGATTGGCCCTAGATCTAATTATATATATGTTAGTCCTAAATTGGTGGATAAGTGTGCTTTGAGTAAGGAATTGCATGCATAATCTTGGTTAGTGCAATTGGATACAGGTAAAAAGAAGTGAGTTCACCATTGGGTAAGAGCTTGTGCATTTGATTTGAATGGTATGCCTATTGTAGCACATCTGAATGTATTACTGATGGGATCATATAGTATGTTGTTGGGCATGGATTGGTTGTATCTTCATAGAACCAAGGTAGATTGTTATACAAAAGCAATTGAGTGTGTGGATGAAAATGGGGAATCAAGAGTCTTACAGGGAAAGAAGAAAACCACAACAGTTAGGATGATAACAACTATGAAAGCAAAGCGCAGCCACATGAAAGGGTGTGTGTTATTCACAGTGCACATTTCTAGTGACAAGGGTAAGGAAGTTGAGGATGTAGATGTGTTGAGCAAGTACCTAATTTTATAGTAGTTCAAGGATGTATTTCCTGAGGACATTACATAGTTTTCACCTCACAGGGAAGTAGACTTTTCTATTGAGTTGGTGCTAGGGGCATCTCCAGCATCAAAAGCACCTTATAGGATGAGCACACTTGAGTTGGTAGAGTTGAAGCTATAGTTGAAGGAAATGTTGGAAAAGGGATACATTAGGCCATGTGTATCACCATGGGGCGTACTGGTATTGTTTATGAAGAAGAAGGACGGTACTCTCAGATTTTGCATTGACTATAGGTAGTTGAACAAAATGAACATCAAGAACAGGTATCCATTACCGAGGATTGATGACTTATTCAATCAATTGAAGGGAACAACAGTGTTCTCGAAGATTGATCTAAGATCTGGATATCATGAAGTACGCATCAAAGAGGAAGACATTTACAAGAGAACTTTCTGGACCAGGTATGGAAATTATGAGTTTCTTATAGTTCCCTTTGGATTAACTAATGCTCTATTTATATTTATGTACTTAATGATTAGTAAGTTGCATCCGTATTTGGATAAGTTTGTTATTGTGTTCATTGATGATATAATTTTATATTCTAAAATGAGAAAGAGATTGCCAAGCATTTAGCAGTAGTGTTGAGGTTGTTGAGAGAGCATTAGTTGTACACAAATCTCAACCAGTGTAGTTTCTTTGGGGCATGTTGTCTCCAAGGAGGGAATTGCAGTAGATCCAGAAAAGATAAGGGCCATAATGGAGTGGGTAGCTCCTACGAATGTGGATAAGGTGGGATATTTTATGGGGTTGGCAGGCTATTATAGGAGGTTCATCAGGAACTTCTCACATATTGCTTATCCTATCACATCATTGCATAGGAAAGGTAAGAAGTTTTAATGGACGGAGGAGTGTGAGGCTAGCTTTGAGTAGCTCAAGCAATTATTGACACATGAACCAATGTTGAAGATTGCAGAACTAGACAAAGAGTTTGTAGTATGCACAGATGCTTGCAAGAAAGGACTTGGTGGAGTCCTTATGCATGATGTGCTATGAGTCGCGGAAACTAAATGAGAAAACATAGAACTATCCCATGCATGATCTTGAGTTGGTAGTGATCATACATGCATTGAAGATGTGGATGCACTGTCTTCTGGGTAGGAGGTTTACATTGATGACTGATCATAGTGGTTTTTGGTACCTATTTGACCAACCAAATCTAAATGATAAGCAGGCTCGGTGGTTGGATATGATCAATGATTTTGATTTTGAGATCAGATATATCAAAGGTAAAGAGAACAAAGTTATGAGCTTCTATGGGACAAACTTACAGGATAAGATATTGCAAGCAAGTCAGCAGGATGTGACATATATGGAGATTATGCGCAGGTTGTATCAGAGTACAAGTATAGGCACATGTGATAGTACAGGTACATGTATAGGTGGTAGTACATGTATAGGTACATGTATAGGTGGTGGTATTGGCACAAGTATAGGTGCTGGTGTACAAGATTGGGACTATTTCCTTACATCAGATGGATTGGCTATATTTCGAGACAAGATATATGTGTCGGACAACAATGGGCTCAACAAGGTGATATTGAGAGAGTTTCATGTGAAACCATATTCAGGTCACCTAGGTTATCAGAATACACTAAAAGCAGTGAAGAGATTTTATTATTGGTCGAACTTGAAGAGAGATTTAGCAGAGTTTGTGGCTAGGTGTTTTGATTGTCAGTGTGTGAAGGCATAGTGTAAACATTTAGGTGGACTACTAGAGAAGATTGTTATTCTAGAGTGGAAATGGGAGGTCATTTCCATGGACTTCATCACAGGTTTTCCGAGGACAGTGAGGCACCATGATTCCGTCAGGGTTATTATGGACAGGTTGACAAAGGTTTCCCATTTCATTCCAGTGAAGTCTACGTTCTCAACTAGTGATGTAGCACAGGTATTCGTTAGATATGTGGTAAGATTGCATGGTGTTTCTAAGAAGATTGTGTCAGACAGGGATGTGAAGTTCACTTCCAAGTTTTGGAAGGAGTTATTTGTAGGTTTGGGCAAAGAGTTGGCCTTTAGTACAACTTAGCATTCACAGACAGATGGAAAAATAGAGAAGTTCAATAGGATATTGGAGGACATGTTGAAGTTGTATGTGATGCATCAACAACGAAAGTGGGAAGAGTATCTTCCACTAGTAGAGTTTTCTTACAACAATGGGTATCAGGAATCTTTGAGGATGAGCCCATTTGAAGCATTGTATGGGCAAATTTGCAATACTCCTGTCAGTTGGAGTGATCCAGTTAATAGGATGTTGATTGGACAAGACATGTTGATAGACATGGAATAGGAGATGAAGGTTATAAAGAAAAATATAAATGAAGCACAGGATAGGGAGAAGATCTATGCAGATTGGAATAGGTTGTTCAAGGAGTTCTAGGTTGGGGAACATGTTTACTTGTGCATCAAACTGAACAAGAGCTTCTTATGGATTGGATAATGTGTCAAGTTAGCACCACGGTTTTGTGGACCCTTCAGTATCATTAAGAGGATTGGGCTAATACCATATCGAGTTGCACTTCCTCTAACAGTGAAAGTCCATGATGTTTTCCATGTGTCATTACCTAAGAAATATGTTAGAGATGTTGATCATGTGATTGACTGGTTTGTATTGCAAGTGGAACCAGATGGAGAATTCCAACTGAAGCCTCAGTGTATATTGCAGAAAAATGTGCTCATGCTCCGGAACTGAGCAATCGAACAAGTTAAGGTGCAATGGAAGCACTTTAGGATGATTGAAACAACATGGGCGATGGTGGATCAGATGCAGGCTATGTATCCTTCCTTTTTTTCTGGTTGAGACAAAGCAATTTTGACATGGTGTTCTAGTATGGTGTTTTGGTATATGTCTTGGTATATGTTTGGTGATTTTGATATATTCAAATATGTATATCGATGTAAATACCACCATGAGCTATGTTATAAAGCTCCAATAAGTGGTATGGGTGTCATGTCATTATGATGTTATGTTATTATGTTTTCATGTGGATTGCTTCTTAGCAGGTTAATCATTGTAAATACTGCATCAAGCTAAGTTATAAAGCTCCACCAATAGTATATTTTTATTACAATAGTTTTGTGCTTATAGGTGTTGTTGAACATCGAGGATGGTGTTCCCCCTGGGAGCCGGGGGGGGGGGGGGGGGTTCTGTTATAACCCTGGTGAAAATTCCATGTAATAAAAGTTAATAAAGGAAAAATAATAACCAAGGTTAATGCGACACTTATTTGAAGTTGTCTATTGGGAAAAACTCTAGTAATGGGGATCACTTGCGATTGTTTAATGGCTAAGGAAATTGGCAAAGGCAATGGCTAAGGCTTTGGAGAGGTAAAATGCCATTTTTGGCATATTTATTTATGAAAATAATAGAAAATTAGGAGAAAAGGAAGGTGAAAGGTCACAAGTTGCATGTGAGGAGGAAATTGAAGGAAAATAATGGAAAATGAAGAAAATAGAGGCCTCATTCATAAAAAGGCTTTTGAGGACTAGTTGGTAACCTTTTGTCAGTTCAATTTTGGAGCTCTCTCATTATTCTCTCTCTCTCATATTCTTGGAGACTTAGAGTTTTCTTGGAGGCTATGGCATACTTGGATTTTTGGAGCAAGAAGGAAAAGGAGGAGTAGGAAAGTGCAAGAGGACACCGGGATCAACAACTATCATATTTTTCTTGCAGATATTGAGTTTCATGTATGTTTTACTCACTAGTTTTGGCATGTATGGCATATGCATGTGGATTATTGGTCGTGATCTGTCATTGGCATGGAGGATTTCCTAGATTGGTAGTGGATTGCCTAGCCTTTCCATTTCCTGGATAGCCATGGAGATTATGGTTTTATTTCCTTTTTTTTGTTTTGGTTGTTCTCATGCTTCCTTTGCTTGGGTTGAGTTACTAGTTCCTGGAGCCTTGGTTGGAAAAACGCTTTGGAGCCCTATAACTTGGGTTGAGTTACTAGTCCCTTAGCCTTGGTTGGAAAAACAATTTAGAGACCTTGGTGGGTTGAGTTACTAGTCTTAGAGCCTTGGTTGGACAAACACTCTAGAGCCCGACAACAATTGTGCGTTGAGTTGCTAGTCATGGAGCCTTGGCTGGGATAAGGACCAATCTGATGATGGTTTTGTGAAGTCCGACCGTGAGGTGGAATCATTGTTTGATGGGTTGAGGTGGATGGGCTCTGGAAGCCCTAGATGGTTTTGGATTGATGTGTTTTATGAGAACCCACATTCATGCTTGGAATATGGCACGAGGTTGAATGGCTAAAGAGAGATTTGGCTTAGACATTCTATGGTCAGGCGGAATGTTGAAGTCCCATCCTAGGTTTGGGTTTTACATCATCAATATGAGGTTATTTTGTCTTGTATTTCTATGAGCATTATACAGGATTATATGTGGTTTATATGGTTGTGATTTCATTGGTATTTATGTTGATATTATGTTGATTATATATGTGTTTTATGACAGTAGCTATGTATGACCTAAGGATGGAATTATAGCTAATATGTTGAGGCATCAATGTATCTTAGCGATTATCAACTAATTATAAGACCCCTATGTTCATATATGTTAATTACACCTATAGATTACATATTCATGATATGTTTGACGAAGTTCTTATCATGCCTAGTAGGGGTCCAATCAAGGTCTCATTCAAGTGATTTCATTTATATTGTCATTTCCTTGTTATTTTACTATTCTCAAGACATGATTCAATCCTGGGCAGTGATCTGGGCTCTAGGCTTGAAAAGGTGGCTCAAATCCTAGGGACACTGGCTTGCAGGCCTGTGAGAGCATCTAGAGGTCCTTAGAAGATGGAATGCCCATAACATGAGAGTGTCCAGAGGTCAAGTGATCGAAAAGCTCAGTGGGATCTAGGGGTTCATTGGCAAAAAGGTTGGATTGGTTCCTGAGGGTCCTAATGATGATATTAAATGTTTGTATGGTGTGCTTCTATCGGTTCCACTTCCTTAACATGACTTAGGATGTCGAATAATATCATAGTGGCCTCTCATCGCATGTTTTCTCCAGCTGGCCAGTTGATGGGTAGATGTGGGAGGAGAGTGTTACACATGCATGGCTTGTCATGGGAGTGACTGGGGGTCTATCTCTATAAAATGACAAGTTGCCTCAGGGGTTGGGCACTTGGAAGGGTTGGTTGTCTCTTGAAGGTTCTATAGCTCTTGAGAAAGGTCAGATTGGATTGTTTTGTCGGTTCCACTTCCTTAATTGTACATGGGGAGTTGAATCATATCATAGTAGCCTCTTGTCACATGTTTACTCCAGTGAACTAGTTAGCTTGGGTAAATATGGGAGGAGGGTGTTACATAGTGGTATCAGAGCATGGTTCACCCCTTAGACTAGATGGGTGGAAAGTGTTGGTCATGCATACATGTTGATTACATATGTGTTCTTCATGCTTGTGGTCTATTTTCTTATTGTTTATCCATGGTGGTGGTTGTGTCACCATGTGAATTTCAATGGTGTTGTTGTTGGATGTCATCATCATGAGTTTATGTTGGTTATTCACTTGTTATGCATGTCAGTGTCTATATGTCATTATACATACATTGAAATGGTTATAGTTCTCATGCATGAGGTCATGGTATGTGGTTGGTATGGCCATGCATGATAACTAGATAATGGTTGAAATGATGATTATATGTTGATATGATTGTGTTTATACATGTATTACGCTAATTTGGTTGATCTTGCAGATGATATATCCTTCCTTGAACTATACTGAGGTATGTTGATTATGTTATGTTTTGGTTTAACATGACATGGTATACTTGTAGAAATAAGATCAAAGATGACTAGCAAGACAGTAGATTATAGTTCATGAGACTCTCCCTATGGATCACATGAGTAGGCTAGTGTTGGGCACTCTTATAACATAATAGACACATTGAGAAGTTGGAAGGTAGAAATAAGAAGTTGCAAAGCAGATAATGACAAAATTATTCAAGCACATGAGAAAAAAGAAGAGGATAATGCAGTAATCCTTCAGAGTTTTTCAAAATTGTAGAGACAAGGAATGCTTAGGATCAACCATGGGTAGGAGGATAGGACTAATGGGCCATATGGAAGTAGATATAATGGTGGGCATAGGTCAAATAGGGATGACATGATCATATATGGTAGGTTATTAGATACACCAAATAGGAGAGGTGATGGACACAGGTTCTATTCTAGTTCTGGCTCTGAAAGGTACCATGGTCATCATGTTTATTGCCATTATAGGACGAATGAAATGGGATATTTTCTAAATGAATTCAAGAAACCGAATCCACCTACCTTGGATGGGGATTTGAAGAAGTCGAAGGATGCAGAGGTATGGCTACTTGGTATGAAGAAGTTCTTTGAGTTGCATGATTACATGAAGAACATGAAGGCCAGAATAGCTATCTTCAGCCTCAAAGGAAAAACACACAATTGGTGGGAAGATGTGAAGCGGGTTAGAGACATCAGGAGAGAGGATTTGAGTTGGCATGAATTCAAGATACTCTTCAGAAATAAATACTTATCAGACAAGTACTACGACAAAAAAGCCAAGGAATTCTATGAGCTAAAGATGGGGTCGATGATAGATGAGGAGTATAAGACCAATTTCTTGGAGTTGTTGAGGTATGTACAATATATTAAAGATGAAAAACTCAAAGTTCAAATATTTGTCAGTGGATTTCCATTAGCATTTATATATCGGATTGAGTATGATGAGCCTTAGTCACTTAAATAAGTCATTGGGAAATTGAAGCACTGTTATGAGTAATGAAAGCGTAAGACAAAATCGCAGCAAGGTTCGAAAGGGAAAGACAAAGCTCAAGGTAAATGGCAGCTAAAAAGAAAATGACCTTAGAATGTAGGAGAGAAAGAAAATTTTGCACCTTAGAATAATTTTAATGGGTCACAACATGGAGGGAAGCAAAATAAAGGTGATGGTAAATGACAGTTGCAGTGTTGGATATGTGGTAAGGATGATATAAATAGAGATTTTCGGCATAATCGGGGTGGTAGGCCTCATATTTACAGTGCACATGAAGAACAAATAGTTGGGTATGATGGGCATTACATTCCATGAATCTATGCAGCGTTGGATAACAGGCAGGCAGATCACCAAGAATATATTATTGAGATAGACAGTAAGATTTGTGATCAAGTTGTTTCTATTTTGATTGACCCTGGATCTAATTATAGTTATGTTAGTCCTGACTTAGTGGATAAGTGTAGTTTGAATAAATAAGTGCATGCAAAATCTTGATTAGTATAGTTGGCTACAAGTACAAAGAAGAGAATTCATCATTTGGTAAGATCTTGCGTATTCGAGTTGAATGGTATGCCTACATCAACACATTTAAATGTACTGCCATTGGGATCATATAGTATGATTTTGGGTATGGACTAGTTGTATCTTCACAGGAATAAGGTTGAATGTTATGAAAAATCTATTGAATGCTTAGATGACAATGGAGAATAGAGAATTTTGCAGGGTAAGAAGAAGGAAACATTAGTTAGAATGGTGACATCTATGTAGGAAAAGCACAGTTGTAGAAAAAGGTGTGTGTTTTTGCAATGCATATTTCTAGTGATAAAAGTAAGGATATTGAGGATACAAAGGTATTGATGCGGTACCCGATCTTGCAGAAGTTTTAAGATCTATTTCCCGCAGAAATTTCAGAGTAGTCATCTCACTGGGAAGTGGAATTATCCATTGAGTTGGTACCAGGGGAAGAACCAACATCAAAGGAACCATATAGGATGAGCACACCAAATCTAGTAGAATTGAAGTTGCAGTTGAAGGAAATCCTTGACAAGGGCTACATTAGGACAATTATATCACCTCGGGGTGCACCAATGTTGTTTGTGAAGAAGAAGGATGGTTGATGAGCCCCAGTATTGCAACAAGGATGCTGCAACTCCTAGGGTGACCAAATTTACTTTATCAACTCAGGGTTTGTACAAAGAGTGAGGTGACAGTGCTATATGCACAAAAGATGCAACAGTCTACTCTTGTCACTTCTCAATTGGGGTGATAGACCATTAGGGTTTTTCAAACTAGTATTCTATTGACGAGAGGGACACTGACTACTGTTAGTGAATCTAAAGCTATCTTTAATGGATCAAGTAAATTCTTGCCTATGTTAAGGAAATGAAAGTGTTGAATAGAAAGTGTTGTGAAATGACATGAAATTACCTAGCTAAGAATTAACACACATTACTTGTAGAAGAGACCTAATTTAACCTTGCATTCTATCATCTAGTTATCTAGACTAAGTAAGCATGGAAATGATCCTAACATTGCTAAGACTGATGTATGCATGCACTAGCTAAATATTGCAAAAAATAGTCTTTTGGTTTTCAATTTAGAAATGTAAATGTTAAGCTAAACAAGCTGATCTTTTGCAGGGGAGGAAGGTATGGGAAAACTAGTCAAAAACAGAATTGAGGGGTATGGAGGTCAAGTTGAAGGCCTACCCTAGGCTCTGATTGTCATTTCTACCCAAAACAATCTAAAACAAGCTGCTATAGGGTTTCTTGTAGTTGCTACATGATTTCTTATAGTTACTATAGGATGTCCTGGTTGACTACAAGAAACTTAGTTGAAAGCTGTAGGAAGGTATGGAAGGTGAAAGGAAGCCCTAGGAAGGTGTATGATGGTGGAATAAGTTATGGGGAAGGTGCACACTACCCAAGGATCAACCCAACTATTCAGGATGGTTGTATTTTCTTAAGGTGGCTGCCCACGGTGGCTAAAAAATGTAAATTTGAATTGGTGATTGGTAGGATTTGGTGAGAGGTGGAGAAGACTTAGATGAGGCTGGTGGAATGAGTTCCTCCTTGCAGATCAACAACTCCTACAACAACACATATTCATTTCTTCATTTATGCACAACTTTATGTAAATGTGGAAAAGATGAGTTGAATTTGAGAAACTGATTTATTAATGGCTAATGGATTAAATCTATGGAATGGAATGATTTCTAATCTACAAAAAACTCAAGAAACCAAAATGACAATTGCAGGTGCTTCTAAGAAATCATTAACAATGATCTACTCAACAAGAAATCCTAAGCTATGTAATAACCAAAAGATAAATCTATTTTTTGGGTTGTGAGAGTGGGGCCCTCAAACCATGATCCCATGAGGGAGATGAGGATGAGGCCACTGTCACAAGATTTTCTAAAGTATTTTCTTTCACTACTGTAACATTGATCTACTTCTCCAACTAATGGAAGAAAAACTAACCAATCATTCAAAGACTTGTAAATTAAACAAAACATAGATAACTTTAGCAGCTAATCTATGATTCTAATCTAAGGATACATGTACAAAAAGAGGAACCTCTGCTGTTAGGGTTGGGCCCTAACCCAAGAGCTTCATCCCTCTGAGTCAACTCAGTGCTGGATCAAAGAAACCCTTTTCATTATCACCAAAATATCAAAAATAACATGAGAATAACAGTCACAATATCTTAGCTCGAAATTGCCTCTTGGCTACAATAAAAAGTCAAATCCTAATGAGGCCCTAGGCTTTCTTATTTATACAACTAAAGCTACCAGAAAATTTCTTAAAATTAGGGAGGCTTGGCTCCCAAACTCAAGATTGACTTTTCTTCAACTATCATTGGCTTGGCTGCCAATGAACTCGGTGGGCTTGGTTGCTTGTAATATCCAGCTGATGAGATCTGGTGGAGGAATCTTCGAGTGATTGAGGAGTTAAGGTGGGAGACCCAATCTCCTAAAATCCATCTTTCTTGTCTACTTCGCATTCCTGCACTTAAATTAGCCACAAACTGCTCCAAATCCTGCCATTAATGCACATTAGGTGACATGACATAACATCTCACCTTTACCCTTCTCACTAAGCAAAATATGATAAAATATGTAAAGAAATGTGAGAAAAGTTGATTTTAATAAGATGGAGTGTGGCATTAAGGCCCATATAATTTACGTATTTATGAGCCTCATCATCACCCCCCTACTAAAAGTGTTTCTCATCCTCTGAGCAACTTAGTCTATGTCCATATCTTTCATAGCTCTTGTGGCCTCTCTGACATCTCAGGTCTTTGTTGATGGAGTTTCTGCTTGTGGATAAAACCCTGCATGTTTCTTTATTTCCTCCCACTACTTTCTTTCCTATTCCTCCTTTGTACCTTCTAACATACCCAATAGCAAGGGTGGACTGGGTTTCAAACCAATCCAATTGATTTTGAGTCTCTACAATGCATTCTTATATAATGGGGTCCTTTATTGTTCATCTCATCCTTTTAGGGGAATGATACTTCCTGATCCTTAAACTCTATCGTAGGGTGCCCCATCTCCTTTGGCATGCTTGATGGCTTTCATTTCCTAGCAATCTCAAGATGTTTTCAAAATGTGTGATTGTTTGCTCTTGTGTAGCTAGGTATCTTGGTGTGAGATGGAGATCACTGACGATGATGTTGTGGGTGCTAATGACAACCATTGAACTTATCTATTCTACTTTTATCTAAAAGGGTTCCCTTTATTCTCTTTCCAACATGATTTTCACCTGCTTAGCCTTGGCCTCCTCATGACTCATCCATGATGCAATGACCATTTGTTGTAATTCCTCCAAATTTGCATTGGGGTCCCACACATTCAAGTATGTTAAAGCAAAGTTGTGCAAGTAGAATTCAAATGTCTTGGCCTTATCCTATAGGGTGCTCTTGTCACATAGTTCAATGAACTTCCTATAGTCTTGGAAAGGCATAGTCCCCTATTGTGCTATTGTCTTTATTTGACATTGCAGGCATTGATCTTTGAGGTACAATTCATATGATTTTGGCAGCATCCTACACTGGAATGCCTACATGGAGAGGCTTGCCATGGTGGCCAATTGGATCTATTTTTCTTGTAACTGCCTCCATTGCCATGTGTTTTTTGCCTCTAGTTGAGATCTCATAATTCGTTCTCTATCTCTTATATCACTCAACTCTCTACCCATCTCTATTAGCTTCTCTTCCATATGGCCCACATCCTCTACCTTCTTTGATTTGGGAATTTTAATCTAGCATTGTGTCCTTTGTCTCTCTTTCTCAAGCTCAAAGAAGAGAGGGATGGAAAATTTGTGTGGTATTACTCCGCCTCTCTCAATGAATCTGTAATAAGAGCTCAGATTGGGCTGTGGGCTAGGTTCCTACAACTCTTTGGACTCTCCCTTATATGGCTTTTGATAAGCTAACCCCTCCTACACTTGTTTAGCTACTTTCTTTCCTTCCTTCTATCCTTGTTGTCCTTCGTGCTGATTTTTCTATGTTTCCTCTACTACTAATAGAGTTTCCTGTAGGACTGTTTGAGCATATTGTAAAAGTCTTTTTCATTTTTGAAATGGGGTCAAAGGTGCCTTGTTTTGCTTTGTTGATTATGACCTGGTGATAGGCCTCCTAACATAGGTGATGGGATACTTTGGGGAAGCTTGTTTTGATGTGCCCTCTTCACCTTTTATTTCCAGGGAAACTTTTTCTTGCTCTTTTGGTGAGTCCTCAATTATGATTGGAGTCCTGGTGGGTGTTTTTGGTTTCCCTTGTTTGATCCTAGTGCTCCTCCTTGTTTTGAAATAAAGGGGGGTATGCCTCTGTCTTTTCTGTTTTGACTTGACAGGTGTGCTTAGGGTAGTTAAGGAAGCAACTGCCTCCCTCTCAGTAGGTTTAGGAGAAAACCTTGGAGATTCCTCCCTTTCCTTGGTGTGTTCCTAAGATATTTCTTCTTTCTTCTATTCTTTCTCTTCACTTTACTCCTTTTCTCCTTCTTCTTTTGCTTCTTCTTCCCCTGTTTTCTCTGTTTCTGCCTCCTCTTCCTCCTCCAGTTCTTCTTCTTCCTCTTTAGGTGCTTGTTCATCTTCTTCTTCCTCCTCTTCACTGTAGAGGTATTGTCCCTATCATAATCAAGGGTTTGTATTTCAATCACAACCTCTCTATCCATGTCTCTAAATGTGGACCATTGAATGGGGATTCTTAGCTGGTTCAAGGCATTCTCTAATATTAGCTTAATAAGTCATGATGTGCCAATTTCTGATGTTTTCCCTCTTGGACTTTTAGGCTCATGTCTATTATTGATTGCAGCAAGAAGTAGGGTACACTTAGTCTTGTATCAATGGGTATCTCCTCTCCAAATCTCAACTCATGGAGGATTATAAATTGATAGACATAGATTATACTGAGCCTCCCTTCACAAGAGATATATTTGAGAATATGATAGCTCACCTCATTCCAAGGGTAGGGAAGCCTTTCCCTTCTTTTCCCATTCTTTTCCTAAATTGGCTCTTCATCCCTTAAGAAGAAGCTTTTATTTGTAAAATTTCTTGTAGCCTTCTCCTCCTTTCTCCGTGGCATCCCTTGAGGAAGTGTTGTGATTATGCTAATTACTTCAAAATTAATCATAATTGACAGTCCTCTTACCATTGTTGAAAAATGTGCAACAAGAAATGTTAAATTTAGAATGTACTAAAAATAGACCTACTAAAAATAGCAGTTTGGTCAGTGAGGTCATTGGCCACATTGGGTGAGAGGTGAAACTGCTAAAAATGGAAAGTTCCAAAAAATAGTATTTTCAGGTCCCTTCCTATTTATAACAGTCCCTAGCCTATCTATAGGAAGTAAAATTAATTTTGGTCTTAACAACGGTTGGAAATATTAATTAATTAATTCAATTGAGTTGATTAGTTAGGAAAATTCGAATTTGAAGTCTTTTTGAGCATGCACATGAGTTGTCCCACTGATTGAGGAATTTATCCTTAATTTCCTCCATTGATTGAGGGAATAAGTATGAGTTCTATAATGAGAGAATCAATTGACTTAGTTCTAACTAGTCAAGTCCATTTAGATTATTTTAACAAGTTGTTAAAATAATAAAATTTAGTTTGTTAATGCTTGCATGCATGTGACAACTATTGTTTTAGATAACTGAGGATTTACTCATGGATAACTGTTGCATGTCAGTTCTTTCAGAGACCCAGTTGAGATCAGATGTGGAACAGTGTACTATCAGATGCTTGGATATTTTTAGTAAGTATTCCTTGCATGGAGAAGGATCTATTATAGGAGATTGGAGGACTTGTGGCCTATATATTGAGGCCTAGGTAGTCCATGATTTTCATCTTCTGATTGAAGATCATCAAAGTACAGAGAGAGCAGGATAGCTATTGAGCTGATTCTTTTTGTATGTTGAAGAGGATTTCCACTTGATTGATAATACAGTGTTGGGGTCTTATGCTGGTGCTTTCCCTAGTGATATATTCTATGTTATGTGTGATTGATTTTTCTTGATCAGTTATGCATGTTTCTACTTGATGTTGCTCATGAATTCGATTATGTTTCCACTTAATGTTTTGTAGAAGTAGAACAAGTATTATGCTTTAGGACATTGCATATATCGATTTGTTCTACAGGTGAAATTTCTACATGGTATCGGAGCATGGGTGATCAAGAAAGAACAATATACTAGCAGGATAAATTCGAAGTTTATTATTCGGGATATAGATCTCAAGTTCTTATCACATCTATTTCATCGATGGTGTTCTATGGTTTTAGGCTTGAGTATGTCGTTGATGGCAGCTCAAACTATATAGCTTGGAAGGATCGCATGGAGGCAATTTTGGAAGATAATGGCCTTAAGGATTTCATTGATCAAGAAATTCCTAAGCCTACTGACAAGACTGAGTAGGTGGAATGGAGGAAGTGTGTGGCTAGAGCTAGAAGAATTCTCTTGGAGGGAGTGCGAGATCGCATTGGCTCGAGCCTCCATGGGAAGGAGACTCTGCATGCAATGTGGAAAACATTGAAAGATTTACATCAAAATAGCAGTGATTAGAGGAAGCTGGCACTGAAGGACAAACTTCGAAAGATCAAGTGTGAAAGGGATGAGACAATATCTATGTATCTGACCAAGCTCATCACATGCAGGGATGAGCTTGCAAGTGTAGGGTTCATGACATCGGATGAGGATATGGTGAGTCTAGCACTCCTTGGCCTTCCTAAGAGCTGGCATAGCTACCAAGACTCAGTTAATGGAAGGGAGAAACTGCTAGATTGGGAACAACTATGGTCGGATTTGATGCAGGAGGAGATCAGATAGAGCACCAGAGACGGTTCTTCATCCATGGAGGATGAGGAGAATTGTACCTTAGCGAGTGAGGCAAAGAAGGGGAAGGAGAAGGTTTCTCTTTCTAAATTCAGTTCTTCCAATGGTGGGAATAAGGTTGAAAAATCAGAAGTGTGATGCTTTCGTTGTCATGAGGTAGGCTAATATGATGCAAATTGTCCACAGAGGAAATCCAAGAAGGGATCCGGGGATGGATCTGAATGTGAGGCACTTACTGCACAGTTCGAGTTGGATTTCACACTCTTCGCATGCATGGTTTCATCCATGGTGGGAAGTGGTTGGTTTCTTGACAATGGAGCTTCTTTCCACATGACCGGTGACAAGAGTTTGGTAAGTACTTTGGAGGAGAAAGATCTCCAGATACTCATAGCGATGGGTAATGATGAGAAGTATAGTGTCTTAGGTGTAGGCATGATTATTTTTCATAGGGAGCATGGAGCTCGCCTTACCTTGATCGATGTCAAGTATGTACCAGGACTGAAGAGAAACTTGGTGTCAATTGCGATGCTGGAAGACAGAGGCTATGATGTAGTCTTCAGTAAGGGAAAGGTTTTCCTTAGACACATCATCACTAGACAGGTGAAGCAGATTGGTTCACGGGTCAAGAACCTATATGCTCTTGAGGTTCAAGATGCATGAAAAGCCTTAAGCAGCAAGGAAACTGATGGAGACTTGGTGTTTGAGAGGGAGGGTATATTACCTCTCAACATGTAGAGCCAGAAGAAGTCTCAAACGATTGTGGAGGAGCCATGATTGGTGCAACAACTTTAGGAGGTTGTGGAGCAGCCACAACAGGGGAAGCTAAGTGGAGATTGAGTAGAGACATCTACTCAAGCAGAGACCTCTAGTAGGGGGAAACTTCAAGCCATGTGGGTTGAGGGATCACATGCAGCCATACCTCCAGGTAGGAGGTGGGGCGATATACAGTGATCATCCCAAGGAGGAGGGGCAGGATCCTTGAGGTACCCAACCTCTTAGATGAGACCTTGCTACAGGATCCCCGATGTGGACTAGCAGGGACTGACTGATTGGGTAGAGACAGATGCGGATGGAGCGGCAGAGAGAGAGATAGTGTAGGGAATCCCAAGACAACGCATAGCTAGCAGGCTGCAACAATGCGAGAGGCACAAGTGTTTTGCACAGTACTAGGTGGCACAGAGAGGTGTGCAATGGTGCGAGATGCATGGAGATTTTGCAATAGCATAGATGTCAGAGAGGGAGCACTTGTCAACAACAGGTAGAGCTTCAGCATCAGAGTATGTTCCTAGCCCAAGAGAGTGGTCAGTTGGGAGTGTTTTTGTTCCAAGTGTTGTTGGAGCAAGTGGACCGGGTAGATGTGTTGCATGCAAAACATTCTTGAGTTATAGGATCGAGTTTGAGAGAAAGCCTTTCTTGTTGAGAGGGAGTTTTGAAAAATGTGCAACAAGGAAAGTTAAATTTAGAATGTACTAAAAATAGACCTGCTAAAAATAACATGTCTAAAAATAACAGTTTGGCCAGTGAGGTCATTGGCCACATTGGGTGAGAGGTGACAACCAAGGGGATACCTTCTTCATCAATGGCCCTTATTTGCATAGCCCCATTTTCATGGCACTTTTCTATTAGTTATGGGCCTAGCCACCTGGTCATCAGTCTGCCTTTGAAGTCCTTGAACCTGGAGTCATATAGCAGAGTCCAATCACCTTCTTGAACAACTTTGTCTTTGATGTTTTTGTCATGCCAAACCTTTCTTCGTACTTGAGTAGCTTCTGTGTGTAGGAGGGCCTGCATCCTAAATTCATCTAAACCATTGAGCTGAACTAGCCTCTCTTGTTGTTCCTTTGTAACATCCAAATCCAATTGTGTTTCCATTCTCAAAGTGTTGTACTCAAACTCAATGGAGAGCAGAGCCTTCTTCCCATAGACCAAGTCATTAGGGGTGAAGCCAATGGTTCTCTTCCAGGTTGTATTATAGGCTCAAGTGGCCTCCACTATTATGTCAGCCCAATATTTTCTGCTTCTGCTCACAGCCTTGTTGAGAATGGCTTCCAATGCTTTATTGGTAACATCTACTAGTCCATTGGCCCTGTTGGGTTGTGTTATATTCTTTCCATGACTAGTCCACGTAGTTAACTGGGGGGTTAGAGGGGGGCGGGGGGGGAGCCCCCCTTCGTTGCGCCGATTGTGTAGCGGGGGGGGGGGGGGGTCACAGGGGGTTTGAGGCATACCCATAACCCCACTTTATGGGATCCGAGGCAGTGCCGCATAAAATTTTGGTTTTGGACCCTATGTTAGGATGGACGAACCCACCTATGGTTTTGTGTATGATTTTCGCAGATGCTTTTGGACGCGATGGTTTTCGGTCCATGGTATTGGATGCTTCGGCATGTATAAATATGTATTATAATATTGAAGGGAATATAATGAAAAATCAAGTTGGTAGTCCTAGTTTTGGGATCCAGGGGAAAATCTCTGTGTATATTTGTTTTATGTGTTATGCTCTTGCATTTTCTATTTTCTGTGTTTTAGAATTCATATGTAGGTAATTTTTGTACAGGGCTAAAACCTACATTCTGAATCAGAGCAGTTTTGGCTTCAAGGGGACGCCTTTGTTGCTGAGGGGTTTTGCTCGGGCTTGTGGTAGACCCTGTTCAATGGGAGATCTGCGAGATCGATTCTGGTGGTGAAAGAAGATAGTGAGTAGTGGAAAGATAGAGATCGAGAAATTTAGTGGTCAGAGTTTTGAGTTGTGGAAACTCAAGATCGAGGATCTGTTGGTGGATAAAAATCAGTGGATCGTGGTAGATCTAGGTACTAAACCAACGGGAGTGTCCGATGAAGAATGGAAGAATTTGGATCAGAAGGAAAAGAGCACAATATGATTGTGTGTCTTAGATTCGGTATTGCTGAATGTATCAAGGGAAGCTACGACAAAGGCTTTGTGGGACAAGTTAGGGACTTTGTACCAATCTAATTCTTTGGTGAATAAACTGTTCCTGCAGAAAAAGCTGTATAACCTGAGGATGAAAGATGGAGACTCGGTGACAGAGAATCTGAATGCATTTAACACTGTGGTAAGTCAGTTAGCATCTGTTGATATTAAAATTTCAGATGAAGATAAGTGCATCAGTTTGTTGTGTTCTCTACCAAATTCGTGGGATAGTCTGGTTATTGCAATAGGTAGCAATGCAACTGCCTTGCAGTTTGATGAAATAGTCTCATCCTTGCTGACAAAGGAGATGAGAAGGAAAAATATGGAGAGCTAGAATGGTGATGCCTTGTCTGTATGAGGACGGTCCTAGAACAGAAACAAAAATAATTCATCTAGTGGGAGATCTAAATGTAGAGGGAGATCTAAATCTCCAGGAAAACCTGTAAAGATGGTGTGTTGGAAATGTGGAAAGGAAGGGCACTACAAAAGGGACTGTAAATCTAAAGCTCCTGATAAAAGAAAGGGATCTGATGATGCTCCTTCTGCAGAGGTGAAAACCACCTCAGATGAAGGTGGCGATGTGTACTTGGATTCTTCAAGTACACATGTAGATCATGCGGCATGGTTGATTGACTCAGTTGCATCCTTTCACTTCACTCCCCATAGAGAGTGGTTCTACGAGTATGAGAAATATGATGGTGGTGATGTTTTCTCAGGGAATGATAGGAAGGCTAGAATCATTGGTCGTAGAAAAGTAAAGTTGAAGTTGCAAGGTGGAAGGGTTAGAACACTTCTGGGTGTTCTGCATATTCTTGCATTGGCCAGAAATTTGATTTCTGTAAGCAAGCTGGATGATGCAGGTGTAAAACAGTGTTCGAGAAGGATACCTATAAAATGGTTTGGGGTGAACTGGTATTGATGCAGGGAGTTCGAATTGGAACCTTGTACAAGCTGCAAGGTAGCACTGTTATTGATGGGTGCAACAGTTCTGTGGTTCCTGAAAGTGGAGCAGAAAATCTAGTGGTCTCTGGAGAGAAGACCATGTTGTGGCATCAAAGGCTTGGACATATTGGAGAGAAGGGCCTTCAAATACTTCATGGTAAAGGTATGGTAGAAGGTATGAGTAATAGCTCTCTGGATTTTGATTTTTGTGAAAATTGTGTATATGGGAAGTAGAATCGGGTGAGTTTCCCCTCTGGTAGTAAGAGGGCGAAATAGATATTAGAACTTGTGCACAGTGATGTGTTTGGACCTGTGAAGGTTCCATCACTAGGTAAGTCTGTGTACAATGTATCATTTATAGATGACTTCTCAAGGAATACATGGATATAATTCCTTAAGAAGAAATCTAAAGCCTTTCACAAGTTTAAAGAATTTAAGGCTCTCATGGAAAATCAAACGGAGAAGAAGATAAAGGTGTTGAGGACAGATAATGGTGGAGAGTTTTGCAGCAAGGAATTTGAAGAATTCTGTAAGAAGTGTGGTATAGCACGACAGAAGACTACTCCATAAACAGATTAGCGAAATGGAGTTGCAGAAAGAATGAATAAGCCATTGATGGAAAGGGAAAGAAGCATGCTCAGTGGTGTCGGGTTAGGACAGAAATTCTGGGCAGAGGCGGTGGATACTGCATGTTACCTGGTCAACAGGCCACCTTCATCAACGTTGGAGGATAAGACTCCACAAGAGGTATGGACTGGTAAGAAACCCTCTGTTGGGTCCCTATAATACTAGTGATTACCCCATTAATATTGTAGTTATACCCCTTATTTATATTGATGTACCCATGTAGTGCCCATATTGTTACTATTGTGCCACATAGAAGCCCACTATTGTTATTGTTGTGCCCTACAATATTATTGTGATGTAGGCTCTGATTGTATTGGGACCATTTAGACTCCTATATATAGAAAGGAGGTATTTTCATTTGTATCATCCAAGAATTGTTCATTTATGTAATGTAAAGGAGGTTGCCCCCTCGAAGAGGCTGAATTCTAAGGCGTGGATCTCTCTTTTCTATCTTTTTGTGAGCTGGTTTCATAACATTTGGTATCAGAGCCTTTGGATTCTAGGGTTTCGCTGCTCCAAACAGGTCATCGTGGCATTTTCGCTATAACTTTTTTTCTGTGACGTTTCAGAAGTCGCAAAAAAAACCCATTTGAGAAGAAATCACGCTAAACCTTGGGTCCGAATTTCAGAGTTTTTCGCGTGATATTTTCGGAGATATGATCTGAGGAAGTTGGTCTTTTTTCAGACTCCTGAATTACACTCAAAATAGGTGACCTGGGGAAAATCGTCATAACTTTCTTTCTGAGCATCGGATTGAAATTTCGTAAGAAGGTACAGAAAGAGGACAGACTGTAGTTTTCTTTTGTATATTTTTCAGAATCAAAGGTTGAAATAGTGACACGTGGCCCGTCATACAAGTTCGCTCTGCTGAACTAGTCTATAATCAAGTCATTATGGGAGAATAGCAGCACCTCTAACGACATTATTGAAGAAAGATGCATTTTCATGGACTCCGGAAGCAACAAAGGCCTTTGAACATCTTAAAGAGGCAATGTGCCAAGCACCGGTCTTAGCTACACCGGACTTCACAAAAACCTTTACTGTGGAATGTGATGCTTCAGGAAATGGAATTGGTGCTGTTCTAATGCAAGATGAAAGACCCATTGCTTTTGAAAGTCGTCCAATCAAGGGAAAGTTTCTAAGCAAAGCTATTTATGAGAAGGAAATGTTGGCAATACTCCATGCACTTAAGAAATGGCGACCCTACCTAATGGGAAGACACTTCAAGGTAAAAACAGATCATGATAGCCTTAAATACTTTTTAGAACAAAGATTATCCTCTGAAGAGCAACAAAAGTGGGTCACAAAGATGTTGGGTTATGACTTTGAAATCATCTACAGAAAAGGGAAGCAAAATGTGGTGGCAGATGCACTCTCAAGGAAGGATGAGGATGTGAAAGCATTGTTGTGTGCTATTTCTATCATCCAACCAGATTGGATAAATGAAGCAAGGGAGGAATGGAAGAATGACGAAGAAGTGTGGGCACTTATTCGAAAGCTACAACAAGATTCCAGTACGTCTGATACATTTAGCTGGAAAAATGATTCGTTATGGTACAAAGATCGCTTATACCTCTGTAAGAATTCCCAGCTAAAACAAAAGATTCTTATGGAATTGCACACTTCTCCCTTAGGAGGGCACTCAGGATTTTTAAAAACTTACCACAGGGTTAAGAAGGAATTTTTTTGGGATGGCCTTAAATCAGATATTCAAAAGTTTGTGGCAGAATGTTTGGTTTGCCAACAAAATAAAGTTGAAACAATTAAGACACCGGGTCTATTACAACCTTTACCCATTCCAAGCCAACGTTGGGAGGAGGTATCAATGGATTTTATCACAGGTTTACCCAAGTCTGAGGGAAAGAGTGTCATCATGGTGGTAGTTGACAGACTTACCAAGTATGCACACTTTTGTGCATTATCACATCCATTTAAAGCCAGTACAGTTTCTACTGCATTTATGGAAACAATTCAAAAGCTACATGGAAACCCAAAGATTATTGTAAGTGACAGAGATCCCATTTTCACTGGAAATTTTTGGACAGAATTATTTTCTTGTCTTGGTACTCAGTTAGCTCATAGCTCATCTTATCATCCTCAATCTGATGGGCAAACTGAGATAGTAAACAAATGTTTGGAAGGATATCTTCGTTGCTTTGTATCTGATAAACAGACACAATGGGTCAAATGGTTGCCTCTAGCTGAATGGTGGTATAACACTTCCTTTCATACAGCAACAAAAATGACCCCATTTATGGCACTTTATGGGTATCAACCACCATCCATCACATCATATTTAAGAGAAAATTCTAAGGTTCAGGCAGTGGAACATCACATCGAACATCAACAACAAGTCCTCCAACTCTTAAAGGATAACCTTGTGTTGGCACAGAATAGAATGAAACAACAGGCAGATCAGCATCGCAGTGAAAGAAGTTTTGATGTAGGTGATTGGGTATTCCTACGGCTACAACCATATAAGCAAATGTCCCTCAAGCAAGCTAAGAAGGATAATAAATTATCACCAAAGTATTATGGTCCGTACAAGGTGTTGCAAAAGATTGGTACTATGGCATATAAATTGGAGCTTCCTGCAGCTTCTCGATTGCACCCAGTTTTCCATGTTTCATGCTTAAAGAAGGTTATAGGCGACAAGCTCCCAGTTCAAACAATATTGCCAGAACTTGACGAAGAAGGAAAAATTATATTGGAACCGGAAGCAGTTATAGAAACAAGAACTCGACAGCTACGAAATCGATCAATTTCAGAGTACCTTATCAAGTGGAAGAACTTATCCGTTGAAGATTCCACATGGGAGGATGAGAATTTTATGCAGAAGTATCCTGAACTACTTAAGCGTTGAGGACAACACTTTTTTGAAGGAGAGGGGCATGTTGGGTCCCTATAATACTAGTGATTACCCCATTAATATTGTAGTTATACCCCTTATTTATATTGATGTACCCATGTAGTGCCCATATTGTTACTATTGTGCCACATAGAAGCCCACTATTGTTATTGTTGTGCCCTACAATATTATTGTGATGTAGGCTCTGATTGTATTGGGACCATTTAGACTCCTATATATAGAAAGGAGGTATTTTCATTTGTATCATCCAAGAATTGTTCATTTATGTAATGTAAAGGAGGTTGCCCCCTCGAAGAGGCTGAATTCTAAGGCGTGGATCTCTCTTTTCTATCTTTTTGTGAGCTGGTTTCATAACACCCTCTCTTTCACATTTGAGGGTATTTGGATGTGATGCAGATGTACATGTTCCAAAGGAGAAATGAACCAAGTTGGATAGTAAATCTTTATTGGGTATAAGGATGGTTTAAAGGATTATAAGCTTTGGAACCCAGTCACATGGAAAGTTGTCTATAGCTGAGATGTGGTGTTCAGAGAAGATAGCCTTTGAGCTTAAGGAGGAAGAATCAGACTCTACAGCAAAGGAGGAATCAGAAGATGAAGAGCCACAAACTTTGGGTGTGAGAAGATCAGTTCGAGAAAGAAGGCAACCAGAAAGGTATAGTCCATCTACTTTCTGTTCAAATTTTGCTTTATATATTACTGATGATGATTCCAGAACTGTGAAGGAAGCAGTAGATTCATAGGATGGCAAACTCTGGAAAGAGGCCATGGTTGATGAAATGGCATCTTTGCACAAAAATGAGGCTTGGGATCTGGTGGAGCTGTCGGGTGGAAGGAAACCCATTGGTATCAAATGGGTGTTCAAGAAGAAGACAAATGCAGAAGGAAAGGTGGAGAAATACATAGCTCGGTTGGTAGCAAAAGGTTATTCCCATGTGCTGGGAATTGATTTTGGTGATATTGTTTCTCCTGTTGCCAAGGTAACTTATATTAGATTAATTTTATCTGTTGCTGCTGCTTTTGATTTTGAGGTAGAATAGATGGATGTGAAGAAAAAATTTCTTCACGTGGATTTGGAAGAGGAAATATACATGAAGCAACCTGAAGGCTTTGTGGTGAAGGGTAAGAAAGAACTGGTATGCAAGTTAAAGAAGTCTCTTTATGGGTTAAAACAGACACCAAGGTTGTGGTATCAGAAATTTGATACATTTATACGGGGACTTGGCTTCACCAGAAGTAAAGTGGAACACTGTGTGTATTTTAAATTAATTGGTGACCGTGTTATTTATCTGGTCTTTTATGTGGATGATATGTTGCTGGTTGGAAATGACAAAGAAATTATCCAGGATTTGAAGACCTAATTGTCCTCAAAATTCGACATGAAAGATCTTGGTGCTGCAAACTATATTTTGGGCATGGAAATTAAAAGAGATTGAGCAAAGAGGATGCTCTGGTTAAACCAGAGGAAGTATGTCGAGACAATACTGCAGAGGATTAATATGCAGGATAGTAAACCGGTGAAGGTTCCTATTCCTGTAGGTGTGAGGTTATCTACTGAACAGTGTCCCAAGACACAAGAAGAGGAAGAGGATATGTCTCATGTTCCATATGCAAGTGCAGTTGGTAGCCTGATGTATGCAATGGTATATACTAGACCAGACATTGCACATGCAATGGGAGTATTGAGTAGGTTTATATCAAAACTAGGGAAGGAGCACTAGACAGCAATGAAGTGGGTTTTCAGATACTTGCGTGGCACTAGTGATTATGGTTTGTGCTACTAAGGAAGATCAGGATTGGACAGAATGTTGGATATTTGTGGCTTTGTTGATGTAGACTGGGCTAGAGATCTGGATCAGAGAAGATCTACAAGTGGGTGTGTGTTTAACCTATTTGGAGGTGCAGTCAGTTGGATGAGTAAGAAACAATTTGTAGTGGCACTATCAATTATAGAGGTAGAATACATGGTAGCCACTCATGCAAGCAAGGAAGCAGTTTGGTTGCAGATATTGTGTTCAAGTATGGGGTTAGTACAGGGAGCTATAAGGATAGACTATGACAGCCAAAGTGAAATTTTCTTGGTAAAGAACCCCGCATATCATTCAAAGACAAAGAACATTGATGTTTTGTTTCACTTTGTGAGGGATATGATAGAAGACAAAAAGGTGTTGCTGGTAAAGGTGGACACTTTGAAGAATACTGCAAATGCATTGACAAAATCTGTGAGCTCTGAGAAGTTCTTTTGGTGTAGAGAGACAATGGGCATTTCAGGGTTGGAAAAATGACTAAGCTCTCTTATGGCCCCCTATGGAAAGAAAACAACAAGTGGGAGAATGTTGGGTTGTGTTATATTCTTTCAACGACTAGCCCACGTAGTTAACCGCGGGGTTAGAGGGGGGGGCGGAGCCCCCCTTCATTGCGCCGATTGTGTAGCGGGGGGGGGGGTCACAAGGGGTTTGAGGCATACCCATAACCCCACTTTATGGGGTCCGTGGTAGCGCCCTGGAAATTTTGGTTTTGGACCCTATGTTAGGATGGGTGGACCCACCTATGGTTTTGTGTATGATTTTCACGCATATTTTTGGACGCGATGGTTTTTGGTCCATGGTATTGGATGCGATGGTTTTCGTTCCATGGTATTGGATGCTTCGGCATGTATAAATATGTATTATAACATTGAAAGGAATATAATGAAAAATCAAGCTGGTAGTCCCGATTTTGGGATCCAGGGGAAAATCTCTATGTATATGTGTTTTATGTGTTATGATCTCGCATTTTCTATTTTCTATGTTTTAGAATTTGTATGCAGGTAATTTCTGTACGGGGTTAAAACCTACAGGTCCGAGGATGATGGTGGATCAATGAGCTTAATGAAATGCATGGCTCACTTGTCAAATGGTTCAAGAGTCACTTGAGGTTGCAAAGGAATTTCATCCCTGGGAGTAGGTTTCCCCATTCTTTGGCACTAGTCACATCAATTGGTATATCTTCATGCATCTTGGTGGAAAGTGGGCCAGTAGTAGCCAACTTGTAATACCTTGAAGGCTATCATCTTGGCTGCAAAGTGACCTCCAAAAGGTCCATCATGTCAGGCCATAAGGATGTCAAATAATTCCTCCTCCCTGAAACATCTCCTCAAAATTTGATTTGAGCCTAGCTTGAAGAGATTTCCCCTAATCCAAGTGAATGGGGCACTCTTTCTTATAATTTTTCTCTTTTCCTCGGAGGACAGATTTGGAGGGAATTATGCAGATACTAAGCAGTTTTCTATGTTAGCAAACCATGGAGAGAGAAATGAAATAGAAAATAAATGCTCATCTGGCAGCTGGTCATCAACCATTCCTTCTTCCCCTGCAGGCAAAGAAATTATTGACAAAAAAATTGCAACTACATTTTATCTACCAGGTTTATCAATGATAGTTAGATCAAACTATTGTAATAAAAGCAACCATCTAATAATTATGGTATTCACATTAGGCTTGTTCATCAAATATTTAATAGTAGCATGGTTAGTATGTACAAAGGTCTGGTAACTGGTGATGTAATGTCTAAATTTATTCAAGGAATGGACAACAACTAGGAGCTCCTTTTCAGTCACAATATAGTTCAATTTAGCCTTGGAAATTTTTTTGCTGATGAAATAAATGGCAGAAAGAAAATTGTCAACTATCTAGCCTAGAGCTTCTCTTATAGCTTTTTCAGAGGCATCAACATGGATGATGAAAGGAAGAGCCCAATTTGGGCCTCAGAGTATGGGTGCAATAGTCAACTTGCCCTTTAAGATTTCTAGGGGCTCTTGGTAGCTTTCTGACCAGAAAAATTCAAAGTCCTTTACCAATAGTCTAAATAAAGGTGAGGCTACTTTGTTGAAGTCCTTTATGAATCTCCTATAGTATCTAGCTAAGCCCAAGAAAATTCTGACATCCCTATGCTTATGAGGAGTAGGGACCCTCTTTATGATAGAAGTTTTATTTGGGTCCACTTGCAGTCCTTCCTGGGATATTGAGTGACCTACAACAGTCCCTACATTCATCAAGAACTCACACTTCTTAGGACTAAGGGATAGGTTCATTTCAATGCATTTATTTAATACTTTACCCAAGTTAGAGAGAGCCTCCAGGAAATCACACCCATAGGGAGTGAAATCATTTATACAAATTTCTACAAATTCATGGACTAGCATTGCAAAGATGCTCAAAATTTCCCTTTGAAAAGTGGCAGGGACATTACATAATCCAAAAGGAAGGTCCCTATAAGCAAAGGTACCCCAAGGAAAAGTGAAAGTGGTTTCTTCTTGGTGCTCTGGGCTAATCTGGATCTGATTGTAACCACTGAATCCATCCAGGAAAGAGAAGAACTTCTTTCCTACAAGACCATCAAAGACTTGATCAATGAAAGGTAGAGGGAAATGGTATTTTTTGGTGGCTTTGTTTAATTCTTTGTAGTCCACACAGATCTTCCATTTTCCATTCTTATTTGGGACCAGAACTAGAGGAGACACCCACTCACTATTTGAGATGAGGTAAATGAACCCTGCATCCAACAACTTTTGTAGTTGATGTCTTTGACAGATTGGTTCATTCTTCTCAGAGGTTGGTGCACTAGCTTGCAACCTTCCTTGATGTAAATATGGTGAGTACACACCGAATGGTGCACTCCATTCATTTCCTTAGTACTCTAGGCAAAAGCATCCAGATGCTCCCTTAGCATGTCCCATAACTCCTTTTCCTGATGTGCAGAGAGAGAAAGGGGTTGATTTTCAATGTTTTAGGTCGACCAAATTATATCACCTTAACATAAGTAGGACTTGAGTCAACTAGGCACAAATCCACCCAAGGGTTATATTTAATTTCTTTACTAGTCCCTTAGGAGACATGGTGTTGGAGGGATGATTCAGGAGGATTTGATCAATCAGGTCATCTTCACCAGGTTTTCCCCCTCCTATAGTAGCATCTATGGTACAGATTGGGTAAGATGTGGCAGATTAGAACTCATATTCCTCCTCCTCTTCCAACCCGTTGATGGCTCAGATTGCTGTTGCTCCAACATGGGGGATAACCACCTGGTTCGGACCTTAAGACAACTTCTTTTCCGTCTGAAGTGGTGGCTCTGACTGGGGATGATGGGACCAGTTTCCCAGTGTGGGTTTTAAAATGAGAGTGGGTGGTTTTCAAGTAATTGCAATAAGGATAGTGATAACTAAATGTCCTATTCTATCATGCAAATTTCTGGCTGACTTAATTTAATATAAACTCAGGTATTTCTGTATGATATGTGATCTAAAAAGATATTTGTTTGACATGTGATAATAAAGATCAATCACACATTAAACAGAGGTGATAACATGTAAAGATAATTTCTTTGACTAAATATTTAGTCAAAGAAATCTATAAACTATATCACATATATCTGATGAAAGATATCTGTTTGACATGTGATAATAAAGATCAATCACACATTAAACAGAGGTGATAACATGTAAAGATAATTTCTTTGACTAAATATTTAGTCAAAGAAATCTATAAACTATATCGCATATATCTGATGACTATATATGAAAATAAAGAATTTCAGCTAGGCATCATAGAGTAGTGCAATTAACGCTTAACGGAAGGAACATATCTCATATATAATTCATGAAAATGAAGTGTTATCACTAATTAAACAAAAATAGAACTAATCATACAAGATAGAAGTACCATACGTGTGAAGTTTTTCTCATTTGACTAATAACATAGATCAACTCCTTTCTTCAAATCAAATTATCTGCCAAGTATACAATAGTGCATCAACAAAGGAAAGTAGTCTGATATAAGAAACGATCATGTTCCATAATTTCATCAAAGCATTCACAAACTTACAAAAGTGCATTCTTTGCAAATGTTTTCGATAAAATTATGGACCCTTCTCTAAATTCATGAGAAGGGTATAAATACTATTCTAACTAATGCTCAAAAATATATTTACAAAAATTTAAGGAGGTCTCAAACAAACTTCCTCCTAGCTAGTTAACTAACTCTAAAAATAAAAGTGACTTGATGAGCAGAGGCTATGATGACGATTTGTTGTTTGCCAGCTTCTCTTTTAAATCACATATATCGACCATCAGTTTGACTTGAGGAGGTGCCCCAAATTGTGTTCTGACCTGTCCTACAAAACTAGCATCTGTGAGAGGTGGCAGCATCCGCTGAGTTGAATGGAGTGAAAAATTAAGGGTCATGATTAGGCTTTGTGGCTTAACAAGGTATTTCTAATACGCCTCCCAATCTGTCTTTGCTAATTTTGCGATTTCTTCCCTTTGAATTTCCGCTCTTTCCTTCCAACTTTTATGCAAGTCATTTAAATGGGGTAGTATTTTCGGGTTGCCTTCTTTCACCCGGTTGGTGGCATGCAAAGTGTGGATTACCGCTTTTACTATGTCCTTTGACACCCCGGATGCTCTCGCAAGTACTAATTTAGCTTGTTTGATCCTAGCATCCCAATCCATGAATAGAATGTCCTTATGTGTCCCTTCGATCTTAGGCAAATTAGCCCTCCTCCCCTCTTCTATTTCTTGCCACTCGATGAATTATGATATTCTTGTGTTTAGATCAGTAAATTTGGCTCCTTGGTCAATCACCTTATTTATTAGCTAGTCACTGGTGACCACATAAAGAGCGATATGTGACATCTTTTGGCAAAATTGTTCTTGCTTTTTTAATAGGAGGGAATTTATCTCTAGTGCCTCTTTGATGAATTCCTCGACACTAAGGACATCTTCATATTTTTCCATGGCCTCTTGAAATTCTTGAACTTGTATGTTCTTTGTAGAAATGTGGGTTTCATAGCTTATCTTTAACACTTCCATATTCTACTGTAATTGAGCGATTTGTTCAGCAACTTGCTGATTCAAATTTGCTTTTTCAACTTGCAATTGTTGCTCGAGCTGCGCTATCTTCTTTTCCTTTTCCCTCAACAAAATAGATATTTTGGTAGCTTTATCCATAGTGGAAGTTGCATATGCCCCTGTAAACTATGACCTTCTGGTCAAGTTCTCAGCTAGATTGGAAGGAATATCCTTCTAGACTATGTCGATCAGTGCATTCCCAGGTGGGATATTAGGTGTCTCTACCCTCCTTCTTTTACTTTGTCTCCTCACTATAGCCTTATGAAGGGGGCTATAAAACACATGTAAAGCATCAATTTCAGTCACCTTTAGGACAATTTCTGAGATAGGCAAAGTGGGAATGATTTCTGTCTGTTACGAACTTGTCCCTTGCTCATCCATAGGCTCAGACTCTTTAAAATTCTAGGTATGAAGAGGAGTGTGATATTATGTGGTTTCCTGAACATCTGTTGTCTTAGGAGTGTCTAGTATTTTTTATTGAATTGATCCCACTCCTGCTCCAAATTGATGCTTTTGATCTCAAAACTGATAACTTTAATTGGGTTGCTCATACCCTGTTTTTCGGCTGATATCCTGCTGAATTCCATTGTATTCTTGATTTCTTGGGCCCTCCCTATATCCAGTGCTTTCCCTGTATCAACTTGAGACTTTATGCGAGAATTAGGTCCCTCGTTGTTGACAGTCACACTGGGTGTAGGCTTGTCCTCAATTTTTAACAAATGCAACGGAATTATTTGGAGCCTTTTGTCTCTAAACTCCTGAAAGATTTCAAAATATTCAAGATTCAGATTTTCCTTTGCCCACTCGAATGCTTGTTCGAAGGATTTAGTTGAATATAAAAGGTCTTCAAAATCATTAGCCTCATGGTTATAAGGCTTGATCTTTATTGCAGTTGTAATGTTATATGCTATTTTTTCTAGATCAAATTGTCTTCTTGACAAAGTATGGAGTGTGAGGCTTTCTAGGCTTACTGACTCCTTTGTTGCATGGCTAATATTTGCTAATGCAAATGAACCACACCGAATAGGAAAATATGGCCATAATGACTTTTTTTCTCTCTTTTAGGATCTTGGTCAAGCCTTTTCCTACAGTCTGGTGGGCTATTTCTCTTGCTAACAATTTATCAAACACATACAAAGGGAGGACATGGGGGTCCGTTGTACTACCAAAAAATTTGATGTATTTAAAACATTCTTCAACAAAATACTTTCCCACTACAAGAAGGTTTGTAGCCGCTTATTTGGAAAACCTGGGGGCTTTCTTATTAAAAATTAATTGATGCAATGGCAAAATAACAACATGGCGTATTTTATAAAAATGGGGTATATAATGGGATTCACAAATCTGTTTATGGTTGAGATGGATAGGGTAGGGGTCCTTCAAGGTCCATTTCCAACCCATGATTGGAAATTCAGTTCAGAAACAGATGGAATCCATGATTTAGGCACTGAAATAGAATGGAGGGAGGTTTTCTGTGGAGGAGGATCTCTTTTGACAGTACTTGGTGATGGCAGTAGCTAGGTTATCAGATAGTATAGTGGCCTAATTCATAATGTGGGAATTGACATAGGCATCAATCAAAGGGATCAATTCTATGGAATACTTAGCATTATTAGGTAATCCATATAGCCTACATAACATAACAGCTACATAGTTGTAGGGGTTTGCTAAGGAGGCTACATGATACATACCTGTTTTGTCAAAGTTGAACTTGCTCTCTTGTACTCTCCAGCCCTGGATCATTTTGAAAGGTTCTTCATTATTCTTTGCAAAGTTGGCTAGGTATGACTTGTCATATATGTCATGAGGGTCTAGTATATGGTACATTTGCTTCAGGTCTTCAGCTCTGAATGACCCCATAAGCCCCATCTTCGAGTTCTTGAATTGCTTATCTTCAATAGTGAAATTTTCGATGACCCACCTAATCATATCGGTATAGGGGAGGATCTTCACTCTCGCGGATCCTATTCTGTGAAGGAAAGAACAGGAATCATATTTGAATTGGACTCCCGAAGGTTTTATTGAATTAGCGATTTCCTTTACGACAGTAATTTTGGGACGCTCATCCTCAAGCCTGTTGTATATGACCTCCCATGCTGTCGCTCCCCCATTGACGGTGCAAACTGTATCAGAGAATATAGGAGACATTTCTGATAGCTTAGACTCTGTAATGCTCTAGTTTTTCTGCTTTTGCATCACCTTCCGCAATGAAATGTCTTTTGAAGCTCGCCTAAAATGGAAGAGATATATCAGCACAGACGATATAGGGAAATTAAGGGTGAAAGCTCTCTGAAATGACTTTGAATCATAAGAGGATTTGAAATGAGATATTCAACATTAACTAGACATAACTTGAAACATCATTACTTCTCCTCGGGCTGCTAAACATTAATTACCTGTCAAATCATTCATTATTATATTAAAACATAGTTACTTCCCATGCTTGGTGCTTTATTCGTGCATCACAACTTTTAAACATTGTAATATAGTGTTGCATGTTTATAATGAGAAATGCGATTGAGAAAATCGCAACATCACATTTCGCAAATCGTTAATAGATGACACAATGGCATGGCTCATTTATTTGCGACTCTGCGAAGTGCGATCACATGTTCTAAAGTCTTTCCTATCAGTATATCGCAGTGGGGGATCTCATCACATGTCACAATTCGGGGTTTTCTTAAAGCTATTTATAATTATTACATGGAAAAAGTGCAAAATGCAATTTGCGACAAAGATCCTAAACTTGGGTTGTTTTCTAAGAGTTTTCATGGAAATTTCTTAGAGTTAGGATTTAATCTTCAAAGACTATTTTTTTTTTTAAATGGTCCCCATTTATATAGTAAATATCAACTATTATTCGTATAAATTTGAGGGGGGGTGTTGTTACATAGTGCAACAATTGGTGATTCTCTTGGGAGAACCAGCTATCTCTGATGATCTTTTGAAAATTATAAGAACTTTCAAAATAAGAAAAGTTATAGGGATAATAATTACATGAGTTATAACCTAAACAATATTCCTCTTAAATCATAATCACTCACTAAATCTATGTATTCAACTACTTTACTCTTGTGGTGATAAAAATACAAATGTTTTCATTAGTCAATTCTAAGATTTTAAAAGATATGGCAGATGCTTTCTATAGATTAGTTTTTTGGTTTTCTCATTTATCACAGATAAAGCCTTTGCTGCCAGTAGGCGTTCATAGCCTCGACATGGTTATCTTTTAGTGAACAATGATTCATTGTCCCATCCGAAGAAATTTCAAAATTCAAAATGATATTCATTTTCTTTTTATTTTTCCTTAGGACCTTTCTTTTCTTTTCATGTAATTTTATTTTGAAATTTAAAATACATTGTCTAGGCTTGGTAACCTAATAATGACAATGCCATTCACCAGTTGTAACTAAACTGAACAAGCTGGCTCTTGATGAGACCCCTTGTCCTTTGATTGATTAGATCATTGGCTATTACCCTGTTTTGATATGCAGTTTTGGTAATATCAATTTAGTTATTCCCCTATGATCATGGTAAACAAGCTCGTGATGAGACTTATTATCTTTTAAGTTCTGTATATTTTAGAATTACACTATGAAAAAAGAAAATTTTATCTGATGGGGTGAATCACTGGCCCTTTTAAAGAGTTTTGGATGATAATGATAGAGTTTTGAGATACTCATCTGTAGAAAGTCCTTACTGGGTTAAAGATTATTTTCTTTGGCTGATAACAAGACATCTACACTTTATAAAGATATGAGCTTGTTCATTGAACAAATGTTTCTAGCAAGGTTAAGTTTTTTGAAGAAATAAGGTTCATTTTGATACTCAAATGCTCTAATTATTTCTTTAACTTTTCCTACTTATAGAAGCGAAAAAATCAAAATATTTATCAGATATTTTATTTTGAGAAGCCAACAGTAAATACTACATTAATGTTTATTTTCCTAAGAATCTTAAAGACAATATGATACAAAAATAGAAGATTTTTTCTTCTAGGAAATATTTTTTTTTTAGAATTTTCCCTTTAATGGGCAAGGAATCCATTTTTCCTGACAAGTCTTGCAACAGAAATGTTGATTGGCCAATTTTCTCAATGATTTGGAATGGTCCAAGCCATAGTATTTGGAACTTGGTATGCTTACCTTTTTCGTCGTGTGCTTTGTCCCATTTCAAAACTAGATCACCTACTTCGAAAGTTTTATGACCGATAGAGGTTGTATCAAAAGAGGCCTTGAATAACTGTTGATGATGGGAATGGGTAGCTTTAGCATTTTCTCTTTCTTCTTCGAGTTTAAGGATCTGAAATTGTCTTGCTTGAAGAGAAGAGGAAGGATTTTCATTGATAAACTGCACTAGGGCGAGAGATGGGATTGCTATGTTTGTGGGGAGAACTGCTTCTTTCCCATAAACTAAAGCAAAAGGAGAAGAATTGATTGAGGTCTTCTGTGTTATTCTATCTACCCAAAGAGAAAATATCAATGCTTTATGCCAATTCCTATGATTTTGGTCAATAGTCCTCTTGATGATTCTTATGAGGTTTTTATTTGTTAATTCGGGCAATCCATTACCTTGTGGATAATATTTGGCTGAATACTTCAATTTGAAACCTCTTTTCAAAGCAAATTCTACCATAGTATTTCTAGAAAAATAAGATGCATTATCAAACATTAAAGCTATAGGGAGGCCAAACCTGGTAATTATATAATGATCAATAAAATCTATAATACTTTATGTATTAGCTACCTTTAATGGGATAGCCTCTACCCATTTCGTGAAGTAATCAATAGTTGTAATGATGTATTTTTGCTACATGGAAGAGTTAGGAACAATCTCACCAATTATATATAATCCCCATTATTCAAATGGTTGTTGTATATTGACTCGCTGCAAAGGGAATGCTAGTTTCTTTTCTCTTCGAGCTATAGTCTGACAAATTTTTCATTTTCTTGCATAGTCATGTGCATCCTTGAACAGTGTTGGCCAATAATAACCTACATGTAGGATTTTATGAGCTATGGTGTTTCCTCTGAAATGACCTCTAGCTCGTCCATCATGTAACTCCTGCATAACCCTTTCAACTTCAGGTTTCTCAAGGCATCTTAATAACACTGAATCATAATTTTTCCTAAATAATACATCATCAACCAATTGATACTGATTTGATTTTAACCTTAAAGCACGTTTTGTTTTGTAATTGAGATGCATATGAGCATATCCATTCTTCAAATAAAACTTCAAATCAACATATTGTGATTGTGCATTGCTGAGGCTTACCTCTGATATTTTCACTTCATTACCTTGGTCTTCTTCTATTGATAAGTGGGAAGCTCCAGTTAATATCCTACAAAAACCTTGGCCCGTAAGAATTTTAGCTGGCCGGATTTCTACATTGTATCCTTGAAGTGTAGTGACCTAATTGGCTCTTTTCTCCCCCACTTCTCTTTGCATCAAAAGTTGCCTTACTGCAGGGTAAGGCACTATTATTTTTGTATGTGTTTTGAGGAGAAAAGGTCTGAAATGTTTCAAGGCTTTAACGACAACAAAAGCTTGTTTATCAACAGCTGAGTAGTTTAACTCGACACCTTGTAAATTTGAACTAAAAAAGAAGATAGGTGCTTCTATGTTTTGATCATTTAGTTGTGTTAATACTGCCGCATATGATGTATCAGATGGAAAAGTTTACAACACAAAAGGTTTGAGAAAGTCTGGATTGGTTAAAGAAGGAGAATTGATGATCGCCTTTTGATTAGCTAAAATGACTCTCTTTCATTTTTACCCCATTTGAAGACTGCATTTTTTCTTATCATTGATTGGAGGGGTAAGACAATCCGTGATAAATATGGAACAAATCTATTTACAAAATTGATCTAGCCTAGGAATGATTGCATGGTCTTTTTGTTATGTGGGAGAGGAATTTTTTCAATTTCTTGGATTCTATAAGGATCAATATAAACCCCTTTCTTGGACACTATGAACCTAAGTGCTTGCCTTCTGCTAAAGAAAAGTATGACTTCTTGGGATTCAAAGAAATTCCATATTTTTTGCATCTTTCAAAGATATGCTTTAGGTCATTCAAATGATTGTTTCTATTCCTAGAGTATACTATAATGTCATCTAGGTAGATAACAACTGATTTATTAATTAGACCTTTAAAAGCAATATCCTTGGTGTGTTGGAATGTAGCACCCACATTGATGAGTCCAAAAGGCATCTTCTGATAAGAATATGTTCCCCACTTGGTCCTGAATTTCGTCTTTAACCTATCATCTGGATGTACAAGGATCTGATTGTATCCCAAAAATCCATCTAGAAAAGACATTAACTCAAAACCTACAACTGATTGCAATATTTTTTCCATGGTAGGCAAAGGAAAATTATCCTTTTGACAAGCTCTATTCAGGTTTCTAAAATCAATACAAATCCTAATATCGCCATTCTTTTTCCTGACTGGAACCATATTTGATACCCATTTTGAGTGTTTAACAGGAAAGATTATCTTTTCTTTAAGAAGTTTGTTCAACTCAGATTTGATTTGACTTTCAAGGTTTGGGTGAATCTTTCTTAGCTTCTGTTGAACCGGTTTCTCATTATAAGTCACTGGTATAGTATGTTGAATTACAGAGGGATCATAGGTCTTGAGATCTGAATAATCTCAGGCAAAGACACTCTTATATGTTTTCAACACCTTGATGAATGATATCCTTTCTTTAGGTGATAAACCAAGACCTAGGTTGACATTTTGAGGTTTTTCATTTGTACCTAGGTTGACCACTTCAAATCTCAGAGTAGAACTCTGAGTCTTGGAGTTGGTAATCTTCTTAAATCTGTCTTTCAAATCATAGAGATCTTCCATTTTGACTACAGATTTCAGAATTGGGTTTTGATCTTGTTTATGGTTGATTTGCAAGTTGTGCTCGTGTTCATCTATGATTTTTTCCTCATAAGATCCTTCTGATGTAAGGAAATCGATTATATCAGCATCATTATTAAACACTCTCCAATTTGTTACATTATCAGGAATGGATGGTCTAAAAACTAACTCTATTGAAAATCTATCTAGATTAAATTCTTCTGAAGGTATAAGTTTGGATGCTACATTGGCAAGTAAGTCAGCACTTGCATTTTGTAATCTGGGGACTAAAGAAATGTTAAAAGTAGTGAAATAAGAAGTAAGATTCTGGGCTAAAGATTGATAATGTTTGAGATGCCCAGACATGCAATGGATTGTGTTTCTTACTTGTTTAATAACTATTTCCGAGTCTCCATATACTTGCAAATACTTGAAATTAAGGCCAATGGCTTTGTACAACCCTTGAATCAAAGATTCATATTTTGTGGTATTGCTAGTGCATTAAAATTCAATTCTGCAGGCTAACATGGTTTTCTCTCCTTGCAGGTTGATTAAGATGCATCCTACACCTGCACCATCTTTAGATTTGGAACCATCAAAATAAAGGGTCCAAAATAGTGAATTATTTACAACTTTATCTACTATATCTACACACTTGGAAGCATCTGTTTGTGAAAAATTTTCTATCTGAGATATTACAACATTATTTGGAAAGGGAGATCTTTGAGCATTAAAGGATCCCACGAATGACTCAACCGAGTAGTTTCCAATAATGTTATTAGTGAAAGCTATAGGTTCATTGCTTCCCTTGAGATCAATGACTATGTACTTCATGAATGTTTCACAGTCTACTCTGATTTGGTTTGGTTTACCATTATGTGGAAACCACATGTGAGACCAATCAGTTGCAAAGTATCTGTGCAACTTTTCAGACCAATCCCTACTTATAATTAAACCATAAACTTTAGGAATATCAGCCACTAGAAGATCAATTATCTGCAAAACATTTGGATTAGAGGAAAACCTAATTGAAACTGATGCTATCTCTCCAAGTACCTCTACTTTAGTTCTGTCCAGTTGAACTATGTGTACAACAGATTTTTGAGGTGTAATATTCAATTTGGTGCACACAGTTCTTAGCATAATATTTGAAGAGGCTCCTGAATCAACAAGACAATTATGGACATTTCTATTAAAAATCTCATAAGTAAGAAGAAACAGAGGTGTATGAGAGATAGACCTATCACCTATCAAAACTAAATCTGAGGGATTTACTTTGTTTGAAGATGAAGGAGGTTTTCCCATATCATAAGCAGCTTGAGTGACCACGATAGATGGCAGAGGGGATATAGGAACTGCTTTGAACTCTCTGAGTAGAATTTTTTGTTGTTGTTTGAGGTTAGTCATCTCATGTAATGAAATATTGGCCCTGGTATTTTTCATATCTTCGACTATGTTATATTCCACAGTATCTAAGATTACTAACATTTTGGAAGCAGTTGGAGGATCTAGTGGAATAAAATCAGTTTGAGTAGTCTTATATTTCTTACTTACTGTCTTCTCCTTTATAGGAGTAGCAGTTTTTTTGTTTCTAAATTGTTATAGACATATCAGGAGAGTTTTTAATTCTTGTTGTTACTGGCATAGCTCATGCTTCCTCTTTAGTTGGAAGAATGAATTCCTACATTTCATTTAACTTGACTTCTTCTTCAGTTTCAACTTCCTCTTCGGTTAGGGAGTCTTCTTCTGTTTCAAGATCAGACTCAGCATTAGAGATAGTATTTGGAGGCTAAGATGTAGAAGAAGGATTTCTTTTAAATGAGTGAAAAGGTTTCTTGGGAGCAGATGATTCTGCAACCTGTTTCTTGATTTCAACCATTTCATTGGACATGGTCTTTAACACTTTCTGAAGGCCTTCAAGGTCGAAAGGGTCCTTTGGGGTTTTCTTTTTTGAATCATATTTGAATGTTACTTTCCTTGATTTTCTTTCATTTGTCTGTGACTTCTTTTCTAAAGCAATGATTCTTGTCTCTATAGATAGAGCTTCCTTCATGTTTTCTACAAGGGTAGCCTTATTGGCTCTATCTACAAAAATTGTGATATTAGAGGGGAGGGAGGATATGTACCATTCTATTTGTACATCGATTGCAGGTTTTGAAGTAACTAGGATTTTGTTTAGTAATTGGGATCCTTTCATCTAAGTTTGATTTTAAGTTGGAAACATCATTGATTAAGGATTCTATTGTCCTGTCATCACCAAATGTTTCAAGAAATACTTCTTGAAAAGTATCACAGTCCGTTATTAAGCCAGTTGGAAGGGGAACATACCAAGATCTAGCAGATCCTTGGAAATTATAAGGAAACAGTCTGATTAGAAAATCTTCATGTGCAACTCCATTAAGATTCATGGCTAACATAAATTTATTTAGATGCTCTTCCATAGGAAGACCATCATCAGGATTGTACTTAGGCAACCATTTTTCTAGGTTTGCTGGGAGAGAATTTAGATTAGCAACCAGAACAACACGAGGATTTTTCCAAGGTTGAGCAGGTTGATTGGCCAAACTTGAGTCAGAGACTGAGAATATGGGAAGGCCAGTCTAGAAGTAGGTATAGACGGTGAAGAAATTACTACTAGGTTAGTGCTACTAGTTGGAGAATTGGGTTGTTGAGAAGAGGTGGATTGAGTAGAAGTGAATGGATGGAAGGGTGATGTGATCTCATTGGTATCCAATTCAGAATTTGATGTGATAAATTTCTTAAGTCGTGGAGAGATGGGAAACTCAAAATGAGTTACTCCAAGCCTTTCACTTTGCAATTTAGTTAATACAACAGTTTCTCGTAATAAGGAAGTAACACTTTCTTCAAAAGCTTCAGGCCTCTTTGGTTTCTCGGTGGAAATGGAAATCTCTTCCAATTTCTGTATCAAAGAGTGAAATTCGGGAGACTCAGGATTGTAATCCAAAGGAGGTGGTTGTCTTACTACTTCAGGAGATGAGGAAGATGTTTATAAAATTTCAGATTCCTGATTCAGAGATTTTGAATGAGATCTAGAAGGTGTAGAAGTTGTGGAGGGGTTTTGACTCTTATGAATGTTTTTCGATTGATCTTTAGGTTTATAAGCCATTCATAGTTGGATGGCCCTCCTTCTAGTGCCAAAATGATGATGGCTTAGATTTGTGCTACTCCAACATGGGGGATAACCACCCGGTTCGAACCTTAAGACATCTCCTTTTCCATTTGAAGTGGTAGCTTCAACTGGGGATGATGGGACCAGTTTCCCAGTGTGGGTTTTAAAATGAGAGTGGGTGGTTTTCAAGTAATTGAAATAAGGATAGTGATAACTAAATGGCCTATTCTATCATGCAAATTTCTAGCTAACATAATTTAATATAAACCCGGGTATTTCTGTGTGATATGCAATCTAAAAAGATATCTATTTGACATGTGAGAATAAAGATTAGTCACGCGTTAAACAGAGGTGATAACGTGTAAAGATAATTTCTTTGACTAAATATTTAGTCAAAGAAATATATAAACCATATCGCATATACCTGATGATTATATATGAAAATAAACAATTTCAACTAGGCATCATACATTAGTGCAATTAACATTTAATGGAAAAAACATATCTCATATACAAGTCATGAAATGAAGTGTTATCACTAATTAAACAAAAACATAACTAATCATACAAGATAAACGTACCATATGTGTGAAGTATACAATAGTGCATCAACAAAGGAAATTAGTATGATAGTTAAAAGAAATGACCATGTTACATAATTTCATCAAAGCATTCACAAAGTTACAAAAGTGCATTCTTTGCAAATGTTTTTGATAAAATTATGGACCCTTCTCTAAATGCATGAGAAGCGTCTTGGTCAAGCCTTTTCTTACAATCTAGTGGGTTACTTCTCTTGCTAATAATTTATTAGAGACATACAAAGGGAGGACATTTGGGTCCACTGTACTGCCAAAAACCCTGATGTATGTAAACCATTCTTCAACAAAATACTTGCGCACTACGAGAATGTCTATAGCGGTTTCTTTGGAAAACCTTGGGGGCTTTCTTATTAAAAATTAATGATGCAATGGAAAAATAACGACATGGTATATTTTATAAAAATGGGGTATATAATGGGATTCCCAAATCTGTTTATGGCTGAGATGGATAGGGTAGGGGTCTTGCAAGGTCCATTTCCAACCCATGATTTGAAATTTATTGTAGAAATAGATGGCATCCATGATGTAGGCACTGAAATATAATAGAGGGAGGTTTTCTGCAAAGGAGGATCTCTTCTGATGGTACTCGGTGATGGCAGTGGCTAGGTTATCAGATAGGATAGTGGCCCAATTCATAATGTGGGAATTGACACATACATCAATCAAAGGGATCCATTCTATGGGAAAATTAGCATTATTAGGTAATCCATATAGCCTACATAACATAGCAGTTTCATAGTTGTAAGGGTTTGCTAAGGAGGCTACATGATACATACACATTTTGTCAAATTTGAACTTTTTCTTCAGTACTCGCCAGCCCTGGATTATTTTGAAAGGTTCTTCATTCTTCTTTGCAAATTTGGCTAGGTATGACTTGTCATATATGTCTCGAGGGTATGATATACGGTACATTTTCTTTAGGTCTTCAACTTTGAATGACCCCATGAGCTCCATCCTCGAGTTCTTGAATTGCTTATCTTCAATAGTGAGATTTTCCACGACCCACCTAATCATATCAGTATAGGGGAGGATCTTCGCTCTCGCTCCTATTTTGTGAAGGAAAGAACATGCAACATATTTGAATTGGATTCCCGAAGGTTTTATTGAATTAGTCATTGCCTTTACGACAATAATTTTTGGATGCTCATCCTCAAGTCTGTTGTATATGACCTCCCATGCTATCGCTCCCCCATCAGTGGTGCAAACTATATCAGAGAATATAGGAGACATTTATGATAGCTCAGACTCTGTAATGCTCTACTTTTTTTTGCTTTTGCATCACCTTCTGTAATGACATGTCTTTTGAAGCTCGCCTGAAATGGAAGAGATATATCAGCACAGACGATATAGGGAAATTAAGGCTGAAAGCTCTCTGAAATGACTTTGAATCATGGGAGGATTTCAAATGAGATATTTAGCGTTAACTAGCCATAACTTGAAACATCATTACTTCTCCTCGAGCTACTAAACATTAATTACCTTGTCAAATTGTTCATTATTATATTAAAACACAGTTACTTCCCACGCTTGGTGCTTTATTCGTGCATCGTAACTCTTAAACGTTGTAATATAGCATTGTCTGTTTATAATGTGAAATGCGATTGTGAAAATCACATCACATTTCACAAATCGTTAATGGATGACACAATGGCATGGCTCATTTATTTGCAACTCTACGAAGTGCAATCACGTGCTCTCAAGAATTTCCAATCGGTATATCGCAACGAGGGATCTCATCGCATATCGCAATTCGGGGTTTTCTTAAAGATGTTTATAATTATTACATGGGAAAAATGCGAAATGTGATTTGCGACAAAGATCCTAAACTTGGGTTGTTTTCTAAGAGTTTTCAAGGAAATTTCTTAGAGTTAGGATTTATTCTTCAAAGACTAACTTTTTTTAAAAAGGGTCCCCATTTATATGTCAAATATCAACTATTATTCGTATAAATGGCGTGATTGTTACATAGTACAACACAACCATAAAGGTAACTCATGTTCTAGGGTGGTTGAGCAGAAGGGTACAAGACCAATTGTTTGGACAAACGCCCATTTTTAATGGTCATATTCCCAGCCCTGCAACTTATGTAAGCATAAAAAATGGCTAGCCATGGTCTTCCAATAATGAGAGGAAAACCATTGAACTTGGTCTTCGGTTGGAGAACTAATAAGTCAATAGGGTATTCCCAGGAATCAATGGAGACCATCACATCCTCAACAACTCCCTCAGGAGCTACTATGGATTTGTCTGCAAGCTACAAGACTATTGTGGTTTTCCTTAATGATCCTTGGAGATTTAGTTTAAGAATAGTCTCCTTAGTCATCACATTGATGACAGCCCCAAGATTAATCAAGGTATGTAGGACAATGATACCATCGATGTGCACATCTACCACAGGACTTCCAGGATCTAGATACTTCAGGAAAATTACTCTCCCCAACAGTTGTCTAATGACATTAATCGTAGGGGTGTCTTTGTTTCTCCTTCCAGGATGTTTGAAGCATTTCTCCTTGATCAACTTGTTGTAGATGGGGACATCCTTGATAGCTCGAAGGAGTGGGATTTTAACACATAAGTTTTTCAATTCACCTAGAAGTTCAGTCTCTTCTGGGGTGTGCTGGCTAGGATGGATTAATCTCTCAGGAAAAGGAGGTGGATTGGCTTGAGGAACACTCTCTTTCTTTTCCTCTTCAAGCTCCTTAGGTGGAGATGGAGGTTGATTATCTGGAAGCACTCTTCCAGACCTAAGGTTGATTTCTTGAATTTCCATAGCATAGGTAGGGTAGGATTTCTCTCCACTATAGACCTGTTGTGCCTGTTTGTTGTTCGGATTCAAATTTGGTTGAGCAGGCATATGAGGCCACTTGGATGGATTATGGTTTAGGAGTTGTGGCTTAGATGGAGGTGGAGGCTGTAAGGATGGAGAGTGGTTGTATGGGGGCCTCCACCCCTGTGATGGTGTATTCCACTGAGGTTGTGGGGGAACATATGGCTGAAATGATTGAATGGTAGGTTGTGAATGGTATTGAGGTGAAAAAGACCAAGGGGAAGGTGTGGACCATGAAGGATGAGAAAGAGGACACCGAGGGTGAATGGATGCATTCTAGTTAGGGTTGTAATATGAATAGGATGCCCCTTGCATGCCTTGCTGGTATGGTCGAGGTCCTTGAGGACTCCTTTGGTTGATATAGTAGAGATTTTTAGTCACACCTTGTAGATTCAGGTAGTCCAATTGTCAAGACACATATAAATGGGATAGAAATTCCAAACACTTTGATTGACTTAGGGGTTGCTATCAACATTATGAGTAGACAGACTATGGAACAACTTAAACTTCCTAATCTTGTTTTTACACCTACCTTACTGCAACTTGCAGATAGATCAATAATAAAACCAGATGGTGTATTAGAAGATATTTCAGTCTCCTTAGATTCTTGGGAATATCCAGTAGATTTCATGATTTTGATTCGCAAGAGTAATTTAGGAGGGCACCCAATCATCTTAGGAAGACCTTGGATAGCCACAGCTAATGCTTTCATTAGTTGTAGATCTAGAGATATGTACATTTCTGATGGTAATTCGACAAAGAAGTTCAATTTGTATCCTCCAACAAAAGAAATTACAGAAGTAGGAGATAATGAATGGGTCGATGATGAGGACACTATACAACCTGTCTTTACCATTTCTGAAATTAGTGAAGATAGTCAAATTCTGAACACATTAGAAAATTTTGAAACATCTTCAGAATATGACCACACACAATTTCAGTTAGATTCTGACATTATGTATCTATCATCCATACAAATGTCTCTTTACTCTATGGAAGAGTTCGGTAGTCCTGCCATTGAGATTTTTCCAGGTAAGACATTGAATATCAATAAAAATTTGGAAAAGTCACAACAGGAAGAGCTAACCAAAATCTTGCAAAAACATTCTACTGCATTTTCATGGGAGTATACTGATATGAAAGGTATTGACCCTAAGACTTGCATTCATCACATCTACATCGAGGAAAACGGTAGACCAATCAGACAACCTTAGAGAAGGATGAATCCAAACCTTAGGGAGATAGTGAAAGAAGAGCTCCAAAAACTACTCATTGTAAACTTCATTTATGCAATTTCAGATAGCCAATGGGTTTCTCCTTTGGTTAAAGTACCTAAAAAGAATGGTAAATGGAGGGTATGCATTGATTATAGGGAATTGAACAAAGCAAATTTGAAGGATCACTTTCCTTTGCCCTTTATTGATCAAGTATTAGATACACTAGCAGGCAAAAAGTACTTTTCATTTCTGGATGGTTTTAGTGGCTATAATCAAATTTAGGTAGCACCTGAAGATCAAGATAAGACCACATTTACCTGTCCATGGGGAACTTTTGCTTACCGAGTTCTTCCTTTTGGATTATGTAATGCACCTGCAACATTCCAAAGAGCAGTACTAGGAATCTTTTCTGATCTAATCCATGATTGTGTAGAGGTTTATATGGATGATTTTACAGTTTATGGTAATTCATTTGAAGAGGCATTAGAGAATTTGGAAAAAGTCCTTATAAGATGTAAAGAAATAAACCTTTCATTAAGTCATGAAAAATGCTTTATGATGTTTACTGAAGGTATTGTTTTGGGACATCACATTTCAGGGGATGGGATTAAAGTCGATAGATCAAAAGTTGAAGTCATCTCCAAGTTGCCTATTCCAAATTGTCAAAAAGATGTTAGAAGTTTTCTGGGATTTATTGGGTACTATAGAAGATTTATAGAGAACTTCACCAAAATAGCATCTCCACTCTTCAAATTACTTACAAAAGACTGTGAATTCAAATGGGATCTTGATTGTCAATCAGCATTTGAAACTTTGAAGACAAGAATATCTGAAGCACCTATCTTGAGAGGACCAAATTGGAAACTTCCTTTCCATATTTCTACAGATGCTTCAAATACAGCTCTAGGAGCTGTGTTGGGACAAAAGGATCTAGTTCCTTATGCCATTTACTATACCTGTAAAAATTTGACTCCCACTGAGTTGAATTATACTGTAACTGAAAAAGAATTTTTAGTTGTTGTTCATGCAATCAAAAAGTTCAGACATTATATAAGAGGCTATGAAACTTTTATTTATACTGATCATTCTGCGATTAGATATTTAATGAACAAACCTATTACTAATGGCAGAGTTACAAGGTGGCTCTTACTTTTACAAGAATTCAATATTAATGTGTTGGATAGACCAGGGAAACAAAATACAGTAGCTGATTTCTTGTCTAGGATCCAGAATACTAAAGAAGATTCTCCTGTAGAGGACAAGTTTCCTGATGAATACTTATTTTCAGTAACTACTAAGACTCCTTGGTATGCAGATATTGCTAACTATTTGGCTACATGGAAACTACCTCCACATCTATTTCCTAGTGAAAGAAGAAAGATTATTCAGGAGAGTTCAAAATCTTCATGGTTTTCTAACGAATTGTTTAAAACAGGGCCAGATCTTGTGATCAGAAGATGTGTCAGGGAAGATGAAATGCCTGACATCCTCAAGGCATGTCATGATGAACCATGCGGCGGACAATTTGCTGACAAAAGGACAGCCTATAAAATCGTCTCTTTTGGATATCATTGGCCTTCCCTCTTCAAAGATGCAAAGGAATATGTCAAAAGGTGTGACAGTTGCCAAAGAGTAGGGAAATCGATCCTTTCAAATGAAATTCCATTGCAACCACAGGTACTCATTGAACCCTTTGAAAAATGGGCTTTAGATTTCATTGGACCTATTAATCCACCATCTAAACAAAAGAAGTATATATTGGTATGTACTGATTATGTCACTAAATGGGTAGAAGCCAAAGCATTATTTTCTGCTACTGAAAATTCAGTTGTTAATTTTCTTTATGAGGATATTTTTACTCGCTTTGGTGTTCCAAGAGAAATTGTGACAGATCAGGGAAGTCAATTCACATCCAACCTGGTGGAGAATCTGATGGAAGAATACAAAATCAAGCACAGAAAATCTACTCCTTACCATCCGCAAGCAAATGGTCAAGTGGAGTCTACAAACAAAGTTTTTGAAGGCATCATTACCAAGACTGTTCATCTACACAGAAGAGATTAGGCAGAAAGGCTTCCTGAAGCCTTATGGGCCTACAGAACTACATGGAGGAATACAACAGGACATTCTCCCTATGAACTTGTTTATGGAAAAGAAGTCCTGCTCCCCATTGAGTTTCAGGTCAAAACTTTCAAGATGGTAGTTCAGTTGGGGATGGATCTATCAGAAGCCCAAAACCATAGAATGGAGCAGTTGAATGAGCTAGATGAGATCAGACAAGAAGCGATCCTAAGCACTGATCTAGTTCAGTATCAAAGAGCTAAGTGGCATGATAAATACATCAAAGAGAAAAAGTTTCAAGAAGGAGACTCGGCATTGCTATTTGATTCCAAGTTTAAAGACTTCAAGGGTAAATTTCAGACTCATTGGCTTGGGCCATATGAGATTGACAAAGTCTCTAGCAATGGAGCGGTAAGAATCAAAACCAATGATGAATTTCAAACACCTCTTATTGTGAATGGCCACAGATTAAAGGTCTATCATAAGCCACTCTCAAAAGAGGAATTTGTCAAAATGTTCCAAGATAGTTCTGCAATAAGGCTGGTGAAGAAGAATCCTTCTTCTCGACCAGCCTAGCCTTTGTTCCTTTCTATTCTAATAATAATAATAATAATAATAATAATAATAGTAATAATAATAATAATGTATAAGCCTGAAAACCAATCACAGATTGGCAGTCTTATACAAAAAATATAGGGCGAAAATCAGAATCTTCTGACACCCTATATTTTCCAAAAAAAAAATAAAAAAATTCTTTCCCATTTTCATTCCACTCCACTTCATTTTCATTTCACTCCATTTCATTCATTCCACTCCACTTCATTTCGTTCCACTCTATTTCATTCATTTCATTTCATTCCACCAATAAAAGTTTTTATGACCATTTTCATTCATTCAGTCATCATTTATCCATCTTCATTCAGTCAAATGATTGTTGTGTCAGTTTCCGCAGCCAGAAGCAGTTTCCGCAGCTATCACTCTGTTTTTCAAAACTGACAGTCAAATGTTAGTTAAATAATCATGAAATCAAATGCAGGTATGACCGAGGACATATTATGAAGACATGGGGCACCTAAAGGCATCAATAAGGAGCAGCTGATCAAGGGTTAATGGACAACAAATGGAAAAAATTCCAAGGTATGAGTAGAAATTTATTTCAAATAACAATCAAAGCACATTTTTGCATAGTTATTAAACCATAAGCTCCCCTATATGCAATGATTGGCGTGATAGCCTTCATAACCATTCCACGACATTCCTCCACGAACCATGGATTTAATTTCCAAACAGTCTTATGATTAGCCTTCGGATTTAATTTGTGTTGGCTGCATTTTAACACTCCACCTATAATCATGAGGACATGGTTGATTTGAATACGGCTCTTCTCAGCCGCACAAAATCCGCAGCCGTTTCATAAACGTGTTCATGTCTACTTTGCAGCCACCCAATTTAAAAATATGCTGAATGAACTTTACTCCCCTTACTATTCTATTGACATCACGGCTGCGTTTCCACCTTGCTCACATAAGCCTTCGCCCCATTTCACGAATTCACTTCTGTTGCCTGTCCTCTGTTTTCCGCTCACAGTCACTAGTTTTCTCCATAAACTCTGTTCACTCCCATAACCTAGCCGTCTCACTTTCGCTAAACCCTCCTCACGCAGACAAATTTTAAGAACAGAAGGAAGGATGGGTCTGTTGTTGATGGGAGAACCGGAAGGGCCCAAGTTTTTGGAAGGATACCCGCAAGTGAAAAACATACCGAAGAAGGCAAGATGACTACGATTTATTCAAAAATTCAAGGGCTACAACAAGGAGATTACAAAGACTTTTGCGAGGTCTTTTAACGACCAGGAGGTGGAAATTGGGGACCTTAAGTTTACAATCACTGAGGCATCCATAGCAGCCGCTACAGAACTTCCGCAGGAGGGTGAACGCTGGTACAAGAACAAGAGCTTTAACGAGAAGGCTTGGAGAGTCATACTACACAATCCAGGTATGGATGTAACTATATTCAGATGAGGAATTCCTGTCCATGCTTTAAAAGAGGAGTGGGACAGTTTATTGTTAATTATTCAAAAGTTCATTACTTATGAGGGCCGTTTCGGGTCAATGTATATGTATCATACCCGGTTGCTGATGAACTTTTTAGAAAACCAAACCCTTAATCTACCTTACTTTTTATTGCTGAGCTTGAAAAAGATGTGCACAACAGTCCAAAAGAATATAAAAGACATAGAACCCCATTTGTATCATCATGGGCTTGTGAAAATTCTAATTGAAGACCAGTTGAAGAACAAGAGGGACACCTGGGAACAGTTTTTTGGTGAAAATCTACTTTCAATAGCCACCCGAGGTACCTGAGAGCAGTACAAAAAGAAGGAGTAGGAGGAAGGAGACAAGTGTAAGAATTCAAGACCCTCCTATTAGCAAAACCAAAGAAGTTAATCAAGAAGAGAGGCTGGAAAGAACCAAGGATAGAAACCAAGGAAAATCAAAAGGGAAACGAAACATAGAAGCTGTATATCAAACTTCAGAGCCTTCTCAAAAAGAAGACCACCAAACACAGTCTGAAATTTTAGCTTATCTTCTGGAACAAGTGGCTGCAGCCAAGAAGAAACGAAAAGAAAAGCAGAGTATGGAGGAAAATACTAGTCCACAGCATGTAAGAAGAAGCTCTAGGCTTAAAGGGAAATTAAAGACAGTAAAAACCAAAGGGCTCCACTTTATTGATTTGGGGGGGGCAACCCCAGAAAAGCCTGCAGCAACCTCTCCTAACCGTAGCCCACACCATATTTCCATTTCACAGTCAGATGTTGACATAAGTCCCTCTCAATAGGATTTTGAGATCAGCCCAAGGAAGACTACACCTGAGGTAAACCTAAATCAGCAGGAGATGTATGATTATATAGAATCCTTAGAGAAGACAACTGCATCCAGTTCAACTTTCCGCAACCTTTTTGTTAAGGTCTATATTGCAGGTGTCTTCAGACAAATCGAGCCACATGGGCAAGTTGAAAATGACGTGGACATGGACCGAGTCCTATTGGCTCAATCGAATTTATCAAAGAAGGCCGTGGTCAAAGGCGGTCAAGCGGTGGTCAAATATAGGAGTCCTATAGCAATAGGACTCCGTTTCAAACCACGCGAAGACTTGTGTGGCTGTTCCTAGATCCCTCGGAACATATCGACACCTATGGACTGCTCCATAAGGCGAATCCAATAGCCACCCTCAATAGATTTAATCATTATGGCAACCATGATGCTAGATCCATGGACATTGTTGTTCACGTGTTCTCTATCAGCGCAGTTTTTAGGAAATCAGTTATGTAGCCTTCTATTATAAATAATGCATTTCCATACGCATAATAGTTAGTCCTTTTGAATTTATTGTTGACTGTTAACGAGTCCACTATGTCGTGACATTATTTCGTTGATATGACTGCGTTATGAATATATGAGAAGACTCTGTTTCTGAGCATAATTTGTGGTTGATAGCTGTTGCCCGAGGTTGTGCAGAGGGCCCCTGCACACGCCGAGGTTTTGTTTACTGCTGTACAGTTTCATGCCGTGTTTCTTTACGTTCATTATGCCGTAGTTATTCACTTGCATATATTGCATTTCTTATGGTACTAACGTTTTATTTTTGTCCATAATTTTACATGATTTACATTACTGTTAACGCTGATCAGTGTATTTGTTCCAGATTACGGTAGGCAGCCCGGGCATTTGCATATAGTTTCCACAATGAATAATGACATGGAATCAGTCTTGTCTTTCTGCTGATTTATTTTTCTGAGCTTGTAATTCCAACTCTGTTTGGTTTATTTCAGTTCTGTTCATTGGTTTTATTAGTTAGATTAGATGTTAAATTACTCATATCAATTGTCAGTTACCTCCGAAAGCCATAGCGAGACTAATGGCGAGGGATTGAAGTATGAGTGTGTAATTTGATATTAGTTTTATTTTTCTGCAAATTAGATATCAGATTGCTCAAGTTGTTGATGATTACCTTTGAAAGCCATAGCAATACTAACTGGCAAGTGGTCAAACTATGAATTGATGTGATTTGATTTTAAGTTTACTTTTCTGCAAATAGATATCAGATTGCTCAAGTTGTTTATGATTACCTCCGAAAGCCATAGCGAGACTAACTGGCGAGGGGTCAGAATATGAATTGATGTAATTTGATTTTAGCTTTACTTTACTTGCAATTTTTGGATTTCTTTGAGTACAGTAGATTAATTCATTTCTCTTGTATTTACACAGCAGCAGGGATAATGGTTTCATGATCAATAGTTCACTGTTTGTTTGATTAGAATAGTGACACATTTTTATTTTCTTTTAGGAATTGATTTCATCCTTGCATGTTCTAAGAACTTCTGAGTTTGAAGTTTTGGAAATCATTATAAAGGACATAATTGCTTTGAATATTTATATCCATACTTGTCTTTTAGAATTTTCATTTCTCATTAGGAAATAAATGAAGATAAAAACCCAAAAAAAAAATAAAAAATAAAAAACAACAAAATGTAAGAAGTAGGTTATCTTGCACATATAGTGTGCCACACTTCAACAGTTTATGACTCCTAGATTGACAATTAAAATAGTAATTTAGGACATTCTAAATTGACCAAACATTTTTTTTTTTTTTGGAAAATATAGGGTGTCAGAAGATTCTGATTTTCACCCTATATTTTCTGTATAAGACTGCCAATCTGTGATTGGTTTTCAGGATTATACATTATTTATTTTTTTATTTTTTTTAGAACAGAAAGGAACAAAGGCTAGGCTGGTGGAGAAGAAGGATTCTTCTTCACTAGCCTTATTGCAGAACTATCTTGGAACATTTTGACAAATTCCTCTTTTGAGAGTGGCTTATGATAGACCTTTAATCTGTGGCCATTCACAATAAGAGGAGTTTGAAATTCATCAATGGTTTTGATTCTTACCGCTCCATTGCTAAAGACTTTGTCAATCTCATATGGCCCAAGCCAATGAGTCTGACAAATAATAATTCAAAATAAATTATTAATTAAATATAATTATATTTCCCCACCAACGACGCCAAAATGTTTGGTCAATTTAGAGTGTCCTAAATTGCTATATTAATTGTCAATCCGGGAGTCGTAAACTGTTGAAGTGTGGCGCACTATATGTGCAAGATAACCTATTTCTTACTTTTTGTCGTTTTTGATTTTTTTATTTGTTTTGGGGGTTTTTATCTTCATTTATCTCCTAATGAGAAATGAAAATTCTAAAAGACAAGTATGGATATAAATATTCAAGGCAATTATGTCCTTTATAATGATTTCCAAAACTTCAAACTCAGAAGGTCTTAGAACATGCAATGATGAAATCAATTCCTAAAAGAAAATAAAAATGTGCCACTATTCTAATCAAACAAACAATGGACTATTGATCATGAAACCGTTATTCCTGCTGCTGTCTAAATACAAGAGAAATGAATTAAGCTACTGTACTCAAAGAAATCCAAAAATTGCAAGTAAAGTAAAGCTAAAATCAAATTACATCAATTCATATTCTGACCCCTCGCCAGTTAGTCTCGCTATGGCTTTCGAAGGTAATCATAAACAACTTGAGCAATCTGATATCTATTTGCAGAAAAGTAAACTTAAAATCAAATCACATCAATTCATAGTCTGACCCCTCGCCAGTTAGTCTCGCTATGGCTTTCGGAGGTAATCATCAACAACTTGAGCAATCTGATATCTAATTTGCAGAAAAATAAAACTAATATCAAATTACACACTCATACTTCAATCCCTCACCATTAGTCTCGCTATGGCTTTCGGAGGTAACTGAAAATGATATGAGTAATTTAATATCTAAGCTAACTAATAAAGCCAATGATCAGAACTGAAATAAACCAAACAAAGATGGAATTAAAAGCTAAGAAAAATAAATCAGCAGAAAGACAAGACTGATTCCATGTCATTAGTCACTGTGGAAACTATATGCAAATGCCCGGGCTGCCTACTGTAATCTGGAACAAATACACTGATCAGCATTAACAGTAATGTAAAGCATGTAAAATTATGGACAAAAATAAAACGTTAGTACCATAAGAAATGCAATATATACAAGTGAATAACTACGACATAATGAACGTAAAGAAACACGACATGAAACTGTACAACAATAAACAAAACCTCGGCGTGTGCAGAGGCCCTCTGCACAACCTCAGGAAATAACTATCAACCACGAATTATGCTAAAAAACAGAGTCTTCTCATATATTTAGAACGCAGTCATAACAACAAAACAATGTCACGGCACAGTGGGCTCGTTAATAGTCAACAATACATTCAAAAGGACTAACTATTATGCGTATGGAAACGCATTATTTATCATAGAAGGCTACATAACTGATTTCCTAAAAACTGCATTGACAAAGGACACGTGAACGACAATGTCCATGGATCTAGCATCATGGCTGCCGTGATGATTAAATCTATTGAGAGTGGCTATTGGATTCGCCTTATGGAGCAATCCACAGGTGTCGATATGTCCCCATAGATCTAGGAATGGTCATGCAAGTCTTCACGTGGTTGGAAACGGAGTCCTGTTGCTGTAGGACTCCTATATTTGACCACCGCTTGACCACGGCCTTCTTTGATGAATTCGACTGAGCCAATAGGACTCAGTCCATATCCACGTCATTTTCAACTTCCCCATGTGGCTCGATTTTCCTGAAGATACCTGCAATATAGACTTTAACAAAAAGGCTGCGGAAAGTTGAACTGGCTATGGACAGTGACAAGATTCCGCAGCTTATGAGCAAAAATCTAGTTCAAACAACAAACACAGAACATAGTTAGAAAACCAATTTATGTGCTCTTTTAAGCTTAATATGCAATGATGTTGATAGCTTATGAGGTCCATGTGGATGGAGAAAGTTTAGGAAAATGTGTAGGAAAAGTGTGGTTTCGGGGCTCAACATACCCCCACTGCGAAGGTGTTGCATGTCCCCATGTAACCAAAATTTTGATCATTCTCCCTTTAGTCTGTGTGCTCTGAAACTTCTACCAGTACATCTAGCCCTCTTATTTTCTTCTTTGGTGCTCCTAACATCCTTGGCTTCCTCATCAAGCATCTGAATTTGAGATTGATCAATGCCCTACTCAACTTCCTGCACTTTCTCTTTAATTTCCTATTCTTCTTTTGCCATAGCCCAAGGTGTAACATTGTTTTGTCATGAATGATCTTGTCCAATCTACCTTTTTCCTTTAGTGCTTCATTTTCTTGTTTAATGTGTCTGTTTAAGACCTCCAATTCAAAAACTTCTTGTTTCAATGATTGGACTAGAGCTTCTTATGCTATGTGAGGCTGAGTGGATGATGTGCTTGGACCTGTAGCTGTCTTCCCTAAGGATTCTATATAATCATACATCTTCTGCCGATTCGGGTCTACCTCGGGTGTAGTCTTCCTTGGGCTGATCTCAAAATCCTGTTGAGAGGGACTGATTTCAAAATTTTGCCGAGAGGGACTCATGTCAACATCTGGCTATGAAATGGAAGTGTGGTGTGGGCTACAGTCAGGAGAGGTTGCTGGAGGCTTTTCTGTGGTTGCCCCCCCCAAATCGATAAAGTGGGGCCCTTTGGTTTTTACTATCTTTAGTTTTCCTTTAAGCCTAGAGCTTCTTCTTACATGTTGTGGACTAGTATCTTCCTCCATACTCTGTTTTTCTTTTCGTTTCTTCTTGGCTGCAGCCACTTGTTCTCGAAGATAAGCTAATATTTCAGACAGTGTTTGGTGGTCTTCTTTTTGAGAAGGCTCTGAAGTTTGATATACAGCTTCTATGTTTCGTTTCCCTTTTTATTTTCCTTGGTTTCTATCCTTGGTTCTTTCCAGCCTCTCTTCTTGATCAACTTCTTTGGTTTTGCTAATAGGAGGGTCTTGAATTCTTACACTTGTCTCCTTCCTCCTACTCCTTCTTGTTGTATTTCTCTCAGGTACCTCGGGTGGCTCTTGAAAGTAGATTTTCACCAAAAACTGTTCCCAGGTGTCCCTCTTTTTCTTCAACTGGTCTTCAATTAGAATTTTCACAAGCCCATGATGATACAAATGGGGTTCTATGTCTTTTATATTCTTTTGGACTGTTGTGCACATCTTTTTCAAGCTCAGCAATAAAAAGTAGGGCAGATTGAGGGTTTGGTTTTCTAAAAAGTTCATCAGCAACTGGGTATGATACATATACATTGACCCGAAACGGCCCTCACAAGTAATGAACTTTTGAATAATTAACAATAAACTAGCCCACTCCTCTTTTAAAGCATGGACAGGAATTCCTCATTTGAATATAGTTACATCCATACCTGGATTGTGTAGTATGACTCTCCAAGCCTTCTCGTCAAAGCTCTTGTTCTTGAACCAGCATTCACCCTCCTGCGGAAGTTCTGTAGCGGCTGCTATGGATGCCTCGGTGATTGTAAACTTAAGGTCCCCAATTTCCACCTCCTGGCCGTTAAAAGACCTCGCAAAAGTCTTTGTAATCTCCTTGTTGTAGCCCTTGAATTTTTGAATAAACCGTAGCCATCTTGCCTTCTTCAGTATGTTTTTCACTTGTGGGTATCCTTCCAAAAACTTGGGCCCTTTCGGTTCTACCCTCAACAACAGACCCATCCTTCCTTTTGTTCTTAAAATTTGTCTGCGTGAGGAGGGTTTAGCGGAAGTGAGACGGCTAGGTTATGGGAGTGAACAGAGTTTATGGAGAAAACCAGTGACTGTGAGCGGAAAACAGAGGACAGGCAGCGGAAGTGAATTCGTGAAATGGGGCGAAGGCTTATGTGAGCAAGGTGGAAATGCAGCTGTGATGTCAATAGAATAGTAGGGGGAGTAAAGTGCATTCGGCAGAATTTTAAATTGGGTGGCTGCAGAGTAGACGCAAACACGTTTATGAAACGACTGCGGATTTTGTGCGGCTGAGAAGAGCTGTAGTCAAATCGACCACGTCCTCATGATTACAGGTGGAGTGTTAAAATGCAGCCAACACAAATTAAATCTGAAGGCTAATCATAAGACCGTTTGGAAAATAAATGCATGGTTCGTGGAGGAATGTCGTGGAATGGTTATGGAGGCTATCACGCCAATCATTGCATATAATGGAGCTTATGGTTTAATAACTATGCAAAAATGTGCTTTGATTGCTATTTGAAATAAATTTCTACTCATACCTTGGAATTTTTGCCATTTGTTGTCCATTAACCCTTGATCAATTGCTCCTTATTGATGCCTTTAGGTGCCCCATGTCTTCATAATATGTCCTCGGTCATACCTGCATTTGATTTCATGATTATTTAACTAACATCTGACTGTCAGTTTTGAAAAACAGAGTGATAGTTGTGGAAACTGCTTCTGGCTGCGGAAACTGGTTTCAGCTGCGGAAACTGACACAACAATCATTTGACTGAATGAAGATGGATAAATGATCGCTGAATGAATGAAAATGGTCATAAAAACTTTTATTGGCAGAATGAAATGAAATTAATGAAATAGAGTGGAATGAAATGAAGTGGAGTGGAATGAATGAAATGGAGTGAAATGAAAATGAAGTGGAGTGGAATGAAAATGGGAATGATTTTTTTTTTTGGAAAATATACAGTGTTAGAAGATTCTTATTTTCGCCCTATATTTTCTGTATAAGACTGCCAATCTGTGATTGGCTTTTAGGCTTATACATTATTATTATTATTATTATTTTAATTATTTCTTTAATTTTTATTTTTAGAACAGAAAGGAACAAAGGCTAGGCTGGTGGAGAAGAAGGATTCTTCTTCACCAGCCTTATTGCAGAACTATCTTGGAACATTTTGACAAATTCCTCTTTTGAGAGTGGCTTATGATAGACCTTTAATCTGTGGCCATTCACAATAAGAGGAGTTTGAAATTCATCAATGGTTTTGATTCTTACCACTCCATTGCTAAAGACTTTGTCAATCTCATATGGCCCAAGCCAATGAGTCTGAAATTTACCCTTGAAGTCTTTAAACTTGGAATCAAATAGCAATGCCGAGTCTCCTTCTTGAAACTTTTTCTCTTTGATGTATTTATCATGCCACTTAGCTCTTTGATACTGAACTAGATCAGTTCTTAGGATCGCTTCTTGTCTGATCTCATCTAGCTCATTCAACTGCTCCATTCTATGCTTTTGGGTTTCTGATAGATCCATCCCCAACTGAACTGCCATCTTGAAAGTTTTGATCTGAAACTCAATGGGGAGCAGGAATTCTTTCCCATAAAAAAATTCATAGGGAGAATGTCCTGTTGTATTCCTCCATGTAGTTCTGTAGGCCCATAAGGCTTCAGGAAGCCTTTCTACCCAATCTCTTCTGTGTAGATGAACAGTCTTGGTAATGATGCCTTTAAGAACTTTGTTTGTAGACTCCACTTGACCATTTGCTTGCGGATGGTAAGGAGTAGATTTTCCGTGCTTGATTTTGTATTCTTCCATAAACTTCTCCCCCATGTTGGATGTGAATTAACTTCCCTGATCTGTCACAATTTCTCTTGGAACACCAAAGCGAGTAAAAATATCCTCATAAAGAAAATTAGCAACTCAATTTTCAGTAGCAGAAAATAATGCTTTGGCTTCTACCCATTTAGTGACATAATCAGTACATACCAATATATACTTCTTTTGTTTAGATGGTGGATTAATAGGTCCAATGAAATCTAAAGCCCATTTTTCAAAGGGTTTGATGAGTACCTGTGGTTGCAATGGCATTTCATTTGAAAGGGTCGGTTTCCCTACTCTTTGGCAGCTGTCACACCTTTTGACATATTCTTTTGCATCTTTGAAGAGGGAAGGCCAATGATATCCTAAAGAGAGGATTTTATAGGCTGTCCTTTTGTCAACAAAGTGTCTGCCACATGGTTCATCATGACATGCCTTGAGGATGTCAGGCATTTCATCTTCCCTGACACATCTTCTGATCACAAGATCTGGCCCTGACTTAAACAATTCGTTAGAAATCTATGAATATTTTGAACTCTCCTGAATAATCTTTCTTCTTTCACTAGGAAATATATGTGGAGGTTGCTTCCCTGTAACCAAATAGTTAGCAATATCTGCATACCAAGGAGTCTTAGTAGTTACTGCAAATAAGTATTCATCAGGAAACTTGTCCTCTAGAGGAGAATCTTCTTTAGTATTCTGGATCCTAGACAAGAAATCAGCTACTATATTTTGTTTCCTTGGTCTATGCAACATAGTAATATTGAATTCTTGTAAAAGTAAGAGCCACCTTGTAACTCTACCATTAGTAACAGGTTTGTTCATTAAATATCTAATCGCAGAATGATCAGTATGAATAAAAGTTTCATAGCCTGTTATATAATGTCTGAACTTATTGATTGCATGAACAACAACTAAGAATTCTTTTTCAGTTACAGTATAGTTCAACTCAGTGGGAGTCAAATTTTTACTGGTATAGTAAATGGCATAAGGAACTAGATCTTTTTGTCCCAACACAGCTCCTAGAGCTGTATATATGAAGCATCTATAGAAATATGGAAAGGAAGTTTCCAATTTGGTCCTCTCAAGATAGGTGCTTCAGATATTCTTGTCTTCAAAGTTTCAAATGCTGATTGACAATCAGGATCCCATTTGAATTCACAGTCTTTTGTAAGTAATTTGAAGAGTGGAGATGCTATTTTGGTGAAGTTCTCTATAAATCTTGTATAGTACCCAGTAAATCCCAAAAAACTTCTAACATCTTTTTGACAATTTGGAATAGGCAACTTGGAGATGACTTCAACTTTTGATCTATCGACTTTAATCCCATCCCCTAAAATGTGATGTCCCAAAACAATACCTTCAGTAAACATCATAAAGAATTTTTCATGACTTAGTGAAAGGTTTGTTTCTTTACATCTTATAAGGACTTTTTCCAAATTCTTTAATGCCTCTTCAAACCAATTACCATAAACTGTAAAATCATCCATATAAACCTCTACACAATCATGGATTAGATCAGAAAAGATTCCTAGTACTGCTTTTTGTAATGTTGCAGGTGCATTACATAATCCAAAAGGAAGCACTCGATAAGAAAAAGTTCCCCATGGACAGGTAAATGTGGTCTCATCTTGATCTTCAAGTGCTACCTGAATTTGATTATAGCCACTAAAACCATCCAGAAATGAAAAGTACTTTTTGCCTGCTAGTGTATCTAATACTTGATCGATAAAGGGCAAAGGAAAGTGATCCTTCAAAGTTGCTTTGTTCAATTCCCTATAATCAATGCATACCCTCCATTTACCATTCTTTTTAGGTACTATAACCAAAGAAGAAACCCATCGACTATATGAAATTGGATAAATGAAGTTTACATTGAGTAGTTTTTGGAGCTCTTCTTTCACTATCTCCCTAAGGTTTGGATTCATCCTTCTCTGAGGTTGTCTGATTGGTCTACTATTTTCCTCGATGTAGATGTGATGAATGCAAGTATTAAGGTCAATACCTTTCATATCAATATACTCCCATGCAAATGTAGTAGAATGTTTTTGCAAGATTTTGGTTAGCTCTTCCTGTTGTGACTTTTCCAAATTTTTAATGATATTCAATGTTTTACCTAGAAAAATCTCAATGGCGGAACTACCGAACTCTTCCATAGAGTAAAGAGACATTTGTCTGGATGATAGATACTCAATGTTAGAATCTAACTGAAATTGTGTGTGGTCATATTCTGAAGATGTTTCGAAATTTTCTAATGTGTTCAGAATTTGACTATCTTCACTTATTTCAGAAATGGTAAAGACAGGTTGTATAGTGTCCTCATCATCGACCCATTCATTATCTCCTACTTCTGTAATTGCTTTTGCTAGAGGATACAAATTGAACTTCTTTGTCGATTACCATCAGAAATGTACATATCTCCAGATCTACAACTAATGAAAGCATCAGCTGTGGCTAGCCACGGTCTTGCTAAGATGAGTGGGTGCCCTCCTAAATTACTCTTGGGAGTCAAAATCATGAAATCTACTGGATATTCCCAAGAATCTAAGGAGACTAAAATATCTTCTAATACGCCATCTGGTTTGATTATTGATCTATCTGCAAGTTGCAGTAAGGTAGGTGTAAAAACAAGATTAGGAAGTTTAAGCTGTTCCATAGTCTGTCTACTCATAATGTTGATAGCAGCCCCTAAGTCAATCAAAGTGTTTGGAATTTCTATCCCATTTATATGTGTGTTGACAATTGGACTACTTGGATCTACATATTTCTGCATGGTAATTTTTCCCATCATGATATCTACAATTTTTCCTATCAGGTGAATTCTTCTTGTATCTCTTGGTTTCCTTCCTGGTCTTTTGAGACTCAACTCCTTTATTGTTTTTGCTAGAAAAGGAATCTCTCTAATGGCCTATAACAAGGGAATCTTATTACAGACATTCTTTAATTCATCTAGGAAATCATAGTCAGGCAACAAGATTTGTTTTTCCACCCCTTTGTCAATTTGTAATCTTTCAGGGAAAGGAGGTGTGGATGAAGATGCAGGTTGCTCAACTATAGGAGTTTTGGGGCTTGACTCTTTTTCTTTTTCTTTTTGAGTGTTTGGGTTTTGAAGAGATGCTTCAGAACCTTTATTGACTTTAAGAGAATCTTCCTCGGAAGTACTTTGCTTTTGAGCATATATAGAAGGTTTTTCTTAAACTCTACCAAATCTGAGTTGTACATCCGGTGAGCTCCAGTATTGTAGCAATAATGCTACAACTCCTGGGGCTTCCTTCTCTAGTTTTATCAACCCGGTAGTTCGTAACAAACTTGGAAGCGACAGTGCTGTATGCACAAGTACTAGCTCTTGTCGCAGCTGTCACTTGGCTAGCTGGCACAAGTCCGCTAGGGCTCAAGCCAACTTCTATATGTTCTCAGAAGAAGCTTTTTAAGTGATGAACGAAAGCTATCTCAAAGGAAATTAACCTACTTTGCAAAAATGAACTGAAAGCCAACAAAACATGGAAACCCTAGTAAACCCTAATTCTACCTAGCTTAGTCCTTCTGGTGCAATGGTGGGAATGAAACTACTGAAAGTGATGTCATTACTTCTACTAAGATGAGATGCATGTGTCTAAACTACTTTCATCTGAAGAGAACATGTTTTTGTATTTTTTGCTCAAGTTGTTGGAATTATTATGACTATGCTTCTTACTGGGTCTTGACTGTGCAGGGGTAAATCAAGGGGAGGAAGGCTTGGAAAAGGTCAGGAGGACTCTGAGAGGGTCTAAGGGATCCCTCACATCATCCCAGAGGAGTTCACAAAGTTCAGATGCTTGGCAACCATGTTTGCAAGCTTCTACAGGATGTCTGCAAGGGATTCTACAGGAAGTTCAGGATTTCTACAGGAAGTCCCGTAATTTCTACAGGATGTTCTGCAATCGGAGTTTTGGGTGATGGATGAGTGAACGAGCTCTATGGGTGGATAGGGAGGTAGGAGGGGAGCTTGTGATGGCTTATGGACAGAGAGATGAGATGGAGAGGGTGTGTGCAAAGCTGGTTGGTCTAGAGGAGGGTAGAGGCAATGGAAGGCCAAAAGGATTGAGCAACGTGGACAAGAGAAGAGTTGGGAGGCAAATGATATAACTGGAAGATGAGTAGATGGCCTAGGCACGACTTAGAAGGATAAGGGAATGATAGAGTGGTGCTGCGTAGTGTAAATGAAACAAATCACCCCTGTCTTGCATATAACCGAAATTTCATCAACCTATTCTAACTGTTTTATTAGAAACCAAAGAACAACAATGTCATTTGTAAGGGAAATCGTGCATGGTGCTGAAACAAAGATTTATTCCACAAGATCTAAATGTATGGACACTTCTACAAACGGAAATACTATATCAAAGCTTGCATGAACATGTAAAACTGTGTTTTTGGTAGTTGGCACGGTCTGCACTTCCAGTCCCCAAACAGAGGTGAAAGTGAGCGTGCATTCAACCCTTTTTGGAACTCAAATTAACTTCAATCTCCCTATGCTAATCTGAACTACTGAAGCAACTTTGTTCATAAAACTAACCTATGTAACCACACCAAAACAGTCAACTCAGCAAACTGTGTTTTCCAAGTGCATGTAAAGGAAAGAAATGCAATGCTGAAAGAAAGACAAGTAACAATACAAAGGAAGGAAGCCTTAGGCTCTCAGGTTGGGCCCAACCCTGAGCGCTTAAGCTCCTTTAAGAACTCAGAGCTGCCTCAAATCTGCCTGCTTTTTCATTAAAAGAGAATAATCATAAGTCTGATAACATGCCAAAAATGGCTTACAAAGAGCAAAACAGAGCTATAGCTCGTAATTCAGAATATGCAACAGAGTTTCAAAAGTTCCCATCGAAGGCTATAGCCTCAATATTCATACATTATGAGGGCCAAGCTGGCCTCCTAAATTAGTGGGGCTTGGCTGACCAAACTAAAAGTAAACTGTTGTTCTTTCAAAATTCGTTTGGCTGCCTTCTAGCTCGGTGGTGATAGCTGTTGGAGCTCGGAGTTGTGGGTGGAGATCATGAGGAAGGCCATTCAATGCCGTGGACAACCTTCCTACAAAACCTCAATGCCACCTTGACTGTCTCCTAGCCTTCATTTGCGTGGTTTTGCTCCATTAAATGTCAAAAAACCTGAAATAAACATATGTTAGCCACCTAGGAATAGTGACTGCCCTTCATTCGTGCAAATAACATAAATATACTAAAAAATGATGCATAAGTCATGAAAAATGAAGGGTTAAGCAAGGGTAGTGAGGCCAAATGAGCCCAAAATGTTACCAAATTTGGGGCTCATCATCACCCCCCAGCTAAAATATTTTCTCATCCTTGAGCAACTAGTCCAGCTCCTCATCCTTCATTGCCTTTACTGCCACCCTTACATCCCAAGCCTCTGTAGTAGTGTCCTCCTTGCTGATATGGAACCCAGCCTTTCTGTTCACCTCTTCCCACTGTTCATTATCATCTTTCTCTGTGCTACCTTCCATCAATCCTAGCAGCAGTGGTGGGCTTAGTTTGAGGCCAATCCAGCTGGCCTGGAGGTTTTGCATGGATTTCTTATAGAGGAGCACCTGTACTAGGGCTTCCCTCATTCGAGTTGGGGTATGATACTCTCTGATTTTCAGACTGTGAGCCAATGTATTCCATCTGCGGGTGCAAGCTTGGACAGAGTTTTCTCCTAACAGTCTCTCCATGTCCTCAAAATGCGCTATGGCCTGGGCCTGCTGATCCATATATCTCAATGCAGCTTGAGGGTCGGTGGACAAGTGTTGGTGTGCCGAGATTAGTGCAACTGGATCCCCTGGTTCTGTTCTAATTAGCAATGGCTCATTCAGCTTTCGGTTCATGACCGCTTTGGCTTCTGCTGCTCTTTTGTCCTCATGGTTCAACCATGAGGCAAATGCCATTAATTGCATATCTCCCAAGGCCGTATTTTGATCCCATGAAATTACATTAGGCAGGGCCAAATTATGGAGGTAGAACTCCGCTAATTTGGCCTTATCCTCTGATGAACTGGTATTACATAATTCAGTGAATTGCTGCGGGTCTTGGAGCTGAGAGATACCTATTTGTGCCAAGGTATTGATTTGAAATTGCAGCCATTGGTCTTTCAGGTACAGGCCATAGGATTTGGCTGGCTGTCTGCATTGTATAGCATCCATGGCCCAGCTGGCCATGCAAGCCAATTGTGCCTCTTTCTGCTGCAGCTGTTGTCTGAGAGCTTGCACCTCAATTTGTGCTTGCTGTTCTGCTTCCTGTAGATGCAAGGTTGACTCCCCAAGACCGGTTTGCAGTTCCTTTTTGCCTTGTTGTTCTGCTGTGATGTCCCCTGACGGTGTGCCTATTCCTTTCCTCAGCTCTTGTAGCTGCAGTCTAAGTTTTTCGTTTTCTTCCTGTAGGAACACCTGCTGGCAATTTGCCACGTGTTTAGCCATAGCCAATTCCTTTCTAGCCTGCTTGAGTTGTTCCTCCAAGGGGCCTATGTCTGCCACACCTTTTGATTTGGCTATTTTCATCCACATGTGGGTCCGTACTCGCTCTTCCTCCAATGCAAAGAACAGTGGCACAGTGAATTTCTGAGGTATAATTTTACCAGCCTCTAAGAAGTTGTAATATGAACTCAGACTTGGCTGAGGGCTAGGCTCCTGAATATGCTCCTTCTCCACCTCTTTTGGTGGCTCTACTTCGCCCTCCCTCGGTGGTGATGAGGGTGCTTCTCCTTCCATCCTCTCTGTCTCCTTAAGCCGGGCCAAAGTTTCCTGTAGAGCATCCTCAGCATCCTGTAGCCGGGCTTTTGAGGCCAATTGGTCCAACCTATCTTGCCAAGTAGTCTTCTTCGGGCTCCCCCTCTCATAGTTGATTGATATCTTCGAGGGGGACCTCTCCCTGGGTAAAGTAGGGGCATCCTCTATAGTGATTGGGCTGCTGGATGGAGGCTGTGGCTTGCCCGTTTTTATCCTCACGCTTCTCCTAGCTTTAAAATATAGAGGGACTTCCCTCTTTCTCTTCTCCTTTGGCTTAGGAGGTGTACTGAGGGCGGCCAGCACGGCTGCTGCCTCCCTTGCAAGAATGTCAGCTTTCTTCTCCTTGGGTTTCGCTTTCTCATGGCTTCCTGTAGAAGACCCTTTTTCAGTTGATTTCTGGCTTCCTGTAGAAGCCGGTTTTGGTGTTCCTGTAGAAACAGGTGGCACCACTTTAGTTTGTTTTGCTGAATGGGTTTTACTTTTTGACTTGGCTGCGGCTGCTGTCGAGGTACCTTTGCTGACATGGACCTGCTTAGCCTTGTCCACTCTGCTTTGCAATCTCTTCTCTCTGGACGTCAATATGGGTGTGTCATCCTTCTCTTTGGTACCCTTTTTCTCTTGTTTCTTCTTTTTCTCTTTCTTCTGCTCTGTGGTCGTGGGTCTCTGGCCTTTTTCTTTCTTCCCTATGGGCACTGACTCCTTCTCCCCACTGCTGGATGAACTGAGCTCTTCGGTCAACATCCTTATATCTCCATCCTTGGTCAAATTCATGAAGGCTTCCCATGAGAGAGAAACCTTGTATGTGTGGAGCGCATCTTCCACGAGGAGTTTAATGAGTCCATGGTGGGCTACCTGGTCTGGTGTGCCTTCTTTCAACTTGGTGGCACATTCAATCATAGACTGTAGTAGAAAGTAGGGGATGCTTAGTTTGTTCTCTACAGGTAGGTCCATCTGATGCCTTAATTCTGTGAGTAACCGAAAATGGTACCCATATACAATGCTAAACCGACCTTCGCAGGTGATGTACTTCATAATCTGGAGGCTAACTTCACTCCAAAGTGGCAGCAAGCTGGTTCTACGAACCCCATTTTTGTCTTCTGAGAATTCCTCCTCTGGGGGGAAGAATTCCTTCTTAGCCTTCTGTCCCAACTTCCTCTCTTCTTTATCCCATGGTAACCCCATTGGGAGCTCAGTAACTCGGCTGATGAATTGTGGGGTGAGTCTGAGACTCAGACCCCTGAAGTTGACGGTGGCCAAGGTTTTGGATTTCGGCTTCAGAGCTTGTAAAAACTCCTCTGCCACCTCATCATCATATCCCTGCAATTTGTCGCAAAACGAAATCCATTGAGCTTGCGTGAACAGCTCCACCACCTCAGGGTTCTCTCTTAGCTTTGTTGAGTCAGTTGGTTCCCTTCTGATGAACCCACCCGGCATGGTGAAAAATTGCTGCGTTAGCTGGAGGTGGCGGGTGCGGAAGAAAATTGGCCTACTGGGACAGAGCGTAGAATTACGCCTCTGCCACACATACAATTCACGAAAACTTATCTCCAGATGAGCCTTAACACGGCTTAATTATAACTCACATCCTGTAGGACGACAATTCATGCAAACGACAGACAATACTTGCAAATTTTTTTACGACCAGACTGTAGAACGTCGACTCTGCCACCTTCGAAACCAATTGCATGGACGGTTCAGGCTTACCTTTTTAATCCGCCACCTTTTGACGTGAAGAGCCCGATTTCCTGTAGAAGCAGCTTTTCTGAAGACGCAGCGCATGAATTCTGGAGGATACTGCAGTGGTTCTGCGCCTTCTGCTGCTATCAGACGTTCGAACGGTCGAAGACTTGGAGTGTCGAGCTTCAGAGGAATGCGGATGCTCACTCGACTTCCAAACAGCTGATGATAAATGCGTGGGGTGGCAATCTAGCCGATAGATTTGAATCCGGCGGAATTCATGGCGCGGGGGTGAGCTGTCCCTGCCGGACCGTTGGATGACGTCGTCTACTCATTCCCCTACAAATTCCCTGACTGCTACATCATTCTCCGCAGATCCGCCGCCGTCATTTCTGTTACAACTCGTTTCTCCCCGAGTGGACAGTTCTCACGTGTCCACTACCCGTTCTTTTTCCACGGCCACCATTCTACACATCCGACTAGAGCAGCTGACTGGTCGACATGGCCAGTGGAATGGCCATGCAACTGCTCAACCCGTTCATTTCATGCTTGCAAACATTTCAAAGTAATATTCATGTAATTCGATGAAAGAAAGGGCGAGGCACTTACCTGTGCGGCCGCGACATGCTTTTCCAGGCTTCAGGACGACGATGACTAGATTTGCTTGCTGCTGCTACTATTTACGCAGGTCTGAATTTGCTTGCTGCTGCTACTATTTGCACAGGTCTAGATTTTCTTGCTGCTGATGATGAAGCGTATGACTCCGCTGCATGTGTACACTCTAGTTGGCTAAACTGCTACGGGATTCCTGTAGGATGTCCTGTAGCAGTTTGTCCTTCTCGGGTGCATGCTGATGAAGACAGTGGCATCACGATCCCGCTCGCAGGGCCCTTGGATAGCTGGGTTGAGTTTTGCATGGCATCTCGGCATCCTTTTTTCATTTAAGAATTGCTTCCTCTTGCTAATTCACTGATCTGTTTTGATTGTGCAGGTATCTTCATTGCATGTCGACAGGGGTGGTAGAAGGAGGTGACAGCAGTGTGTGAAGGTGAAAACAGTAGCTTGCATGCGTCCATACCGGACCTTGGTCGTTAGATCTCCTCATACAATTAGTTCTGGGCCGTCCAAAACTTCTACAGGAAGTTTCCTGTAGAAATACAGAACTTCCTGTAGAATGTCTGTAACTTCCTGTAGAAGACTGAGCTGTGAGGAAATCGTGCCCATACCTTAGAGAATATGAGTTTTCGCGGAGGAGGTGCTGGTAGGGTCTCCTGGTAGCATGATATGGACCCTTGTCTTCGAATTGAGGAGCCTCTTCTTCCTTCATAAACCTGCAACCTGCATGCATTGCCACATTATGAACCTGTTGTCCCTGCTTTTTTGTGTTTGTTTTTTTTTTTTTTTTTTTTTTTTTTTTTGAAAGACAGCAGGGGCACCTCAATGAGGTTTTCACCCTTTGCCATCTGCCTCAAGCACCTCAGAAAGGTTTTCACTTAAGGGTCTTTTTCAAACCTTTTTCTTTTTTTTTTTTGAAAGACAACAGGGGCGCCTCAATGAGGTTTTCACCCCTACCATCTGCCTTGGGAGCCTCAGAGAGGTTTTCACCCAAGGATCTTTATTTTCTTCCCTTTTTTTTTTTTTTGGTAAGATCTTCAGAGTATGCCCAAAACAGAGGCAGACCCCGTCTCTATGACCAGCACTGATTTCTCCACAGTTTTAATGAAGTCTTGTCTTGAGAGAGGTTTCCTGTAGATTTTTAGTCGATGCCCATTGACAAGCATGGGGATGGCCTCCTCATCAATGGTCCGAATGAGAACAGATCCATTGTTATGACATTTCTCCATTGCATATGGTACTAGCCATCTGGTTCTCAGCTTCCCCTTGAAATCTTTATGCCTGGAATCATACAACAGCGCCCAATCTCCTGGCTGAAATTGCTTGTCATTGAGGTGTTGGTCATGCCACACCTTCCTCTGAAGTTGAACCACTTCTGTGTGAAGAAGGGCCTACATTCGGTGCTCATCCAATCCATTCAGCTGCAATAACCTTTCTCGTTGGGCATGGCTAAGATCTAGGTCTAGCTGAGCTGCCATCCTCAAAGTGTTGTATTCAAATTCGATAGACAGCAAAGCTCTCTTCCCATAGACCAGCTCATAAGGTGTGAAGCCGGTTGTGGTCTTCCAAGTGGTGTTGTAAGCCCATGTGGCCTCAACCAGGCGATCTGCCCAATCCTTCCTGCTGCTGCTCACCACCTTAGTCAAGATCCCTTCCAATGCTCTATTGGTGACTTCCACCTGCCCATTTGCTTGAGGGTGATAGGGGGTGGAAGTCCTATGCTTGATTTTGTGATGAGCTAGTAGGTCTTCAATTAAGTTGGATGTGAACTGGCTTCCCTGATCGGTGACTAGCTCTCTTGGGTAGCCAAACTTGTAGAAGATGTTTTCCCTTAAGAACTCAGCCACCTTTTCTTCTGTTGCTGCTTTGATTTCCTTGGTTTCTGCCCACTTTGTCAGGTAGTCGGTGCACACAATGATGTAAGATCTCTGCCTCGAAGGAGGGTTGATGGGACCCACAAAATCCATACCCCACTTCTCAAATGGCTCAAGAGTCACTTGAGGTTGGAGAGGCATTTCATCCCTTTGAGTTGGTTTCCCCATCCTTTGGCATCGGTCACATTGGCTGATATACCTTCTGACATCTTGATGAAGTGTGGGCCAATAATAGCCTGCCTGCAAGATTTTGAAGGCAGTCCTTTTTGCTGCAAAATGTCCTCCACAAGGCCCATCATGATAAGTGAGGAGGATGTCAAAGACTTCCTCCTCCCTTACACAACGCCTTAAGATCTGATCAGGGCCAAGCTTGAACAGGTTGCCCCCGATCCAAGTGAACGAGGCACTTTTTCTGACGATTCTGCTCTTCTCTCTTGAGGACAGGTGCGGAGGGAACTGTGCGGAAACAAGGTAGTTTGCTATATCAGCAAACCATGGAGAGAGTACTGAAATAGCAAACAGATGTTCATCGGGCATCTGGTCATCCATTGTTCCATCCTCATCTGCAAACAAGTCCAATCTAGATAAAAAGTCAGCAACAACATTCTCTTTACCTGGTTTGTCAACGATGGTCAAATCAAACTGCTGCAACAAAAGTAACCATCTAATAATACAAGCATTCACATTTGGTTTATTCATTAAATATCTAATTGCAGCATGATCAGTATGTACAAATGTTTGATAGCTAGTGATATAATGTCGAAACTTGTTCAGTGCATGGACCACGGCCAAAAATTATTTCTCGGTTACAGTGTAGTTCAGCTCAGCTTTGGACAAGTTTTTGCTAACAAAGTAAATGGCATATGGAAGTTTTTGTTCAACTTGTCCTAAGGCTGCCCCTATGGCTTTGTTCGAGGCATCAGTGTGGATGTGGAAAGGTAGGGCCCAGTTTGGACCTCTCAAGATTGGGGCAGACACCAACTTGTCCTTTAATTCATTCAGAGCCCTCTGACAATCGTCAGTCCATTTAAACTCCACATCCTTTTCCAAGAGGCCAAACAATGGCGAGGCTAACTTGCTGAAGTCTTTAATGAATCTCCTGTAATAACTTGCTAATCCTAAGAAACTCCAAACATCCCTTACCTTTTGAGGAGGTGGAACCTTCTTGATGAGAGCAATTTTGTTAGGATCCACCTGTAACCCTTGGCAAGAAATGGTATGGCCTAGAACGGTCCCTTCAGTCATCAAGAATTTACATTTTTCAGGACTAAGGGACAGGTTCATCTCAATGCATTTGGTTAGGACTTTTCCCAGATTGGACAATGCTTCCTGGAAGTTGGACCCATAAGGAGTGAAGTCATCCATATAGATTTCCACCGCATCATGGACCAGCTCCGAGAAGATGCTCAAGACGGCTCTCTGGAAGGTAGCAGGAGCATTGCATAGACCAAAGGGAAGAACTCGGTAGGCAAAGGTACCCCAAGGACAAGTGAAGGTGGTCTTATCTTGGTCTTCCGGGCTGATTTGGATTTGGTTGTACCCGCTAAACCCATCTAGGAAAGAGAAGAACTTCTTTCCTGCCAGTCCATCCAACACTTGATCTATGAAAGGTAGAGGAAAATGGTCTTTCTTGGTAGCTTTGTTCAGTTCTCAGTAGTCCACACAGATTCGCCACTTCCCATTTTTCTTGGGAACCAACACCAGAGGGGACACCCATTCGTTATCCGAGATGGGGTAGATGAATCAGGCATCCAACAGTTTTTGCAATTCTTCCTTGACAATGTCCCTAAGGGTTGGATTCATTCTCCTCTGGGGTTGCCTAACTGGTTTACAATCCTCTTTGATGTATATGTGATGGGTACAGACCGAAGGATGGACTCCTTTCATCTCCTTATAGCTCCAAGCAAAAGCATCTAGATGACTGGGCAACAGGCTACACAGCTCCTTTTCCTGGGAAGGAGATAGGGAGGAGCTGATCTTTAACGTTCTCTCAGGGCCGAACTCCACATTTTTGACTCTAGGAGTGATAGGGTTGGTCGCACAAAGATCCACTAAGGCGCTGGCTTGGGCATCCTCCACCAATTTCTCTAAGGATAGTGCACTGGGAGGTGGATTCTGGATCAAGGTCTCAATCAAGTCATCCTCGGTTGGGGGGTCTCTTCGAGTGGTGTCTAGGGTACACAAAGGTGCTGAGTACACATCATCCTCTTCTCCTTCCTCCAACCAAAGTGGTAATTCATGCTCTAATGAGGGTTGGGCAGGAGGGTATAGGACTAGCTGCTTGGACATAGGACCATTTTTGATGGTCATGTTTCCTGCACGACAGCTTATGTAAGCATCTGCAGTGGCTAACCAAGGCCTTCCCAAAATAAGAGGGTATCCAGTAAGCTTTGCCTTTGGTTGCAGAACCAAGAAATCTACAGGGTATTCCCAAGAGTCAACAGAGACCAAGACATCCTCCACAATCCCTTCGAGAGTCACGGTGGAGCGATTTGCTAGTTGTAGGACTGTCGAGGTCTTCCTCAAGGAACCCTGAAGGTTGAGTTTAAGCATAGTATCCCTGGTCATCACATTAATGGCAGCCCCCAGATCAATCAGGGTGTGAGGTATGATGGTGCCATTGATGTGGACATCCACTACAGGACTCCTAGGATCTAGATACTTAGGGCAAATGACTTGTCCTAACATCAGGTCAGACAGCTATCCTAAGACATTGATGGTTGAAGCATCTCTCTTTCGCCTGCCTGGGTGTCTGAAACACTTTTCCTTAACCAGTTTGTTGTGTATCGGTACATCTTTGATGGCTTGGAGAAGTGGAATTTTCACACACAACTGTTTGAGTTCTCCCAGAAGCTCATCCTCCTCTGGGTTGGGTTGTGTGGTGGTCGTTAGTCTCTCAGGAAAGGGTGTAATAGCCTTTGGTTCACTTTCCTGTTTATCTTCCTCATCCTCTGGGGGAGGAGGTTGGCGATTTGGAAGAGTCTTTCCAGATCGAAGATTGATCTCCTGGATCTCCACAGCATAGGTAGGGCATGATGGTTCCCCAGTATATACCTGCTGGGCCTGTCTGTTGTTGGGGTTCGGGTTCGGTTGAGCAGGCATTTGAGGTTGCCTTAGAGGAGCAGGAGGTAATGGTTGTGGTTGAGCTGGTGGTGGAGGCAAAATGGCGGGAGGAGTGTTGTATTGGGGCCTCCACCCCGATTGAGGTGCATTCCACTGAGGTTGTGGCTGGGCATGTGAGTGATACGAATGAGTAGTGGGTTGAGTATGATACTGAGGTGGGTAAGACCATGGAGGAGGCATAGACCAGGAAGAATGAGGAGGGGGGCCCCAGGAAGGCATAGGAGTAGATTGGTTGGGGCTGTAATAAGCTTGGGGTGCCCCTTGCATCCCCTGCTGGTAAGGTCTAGGTCCTTGTGGCCTCCTTTGGTTGAGGAAATAGAGAGGTTCAGTGGGGGCTTCTGTCCCTTGATACATGGCTTTAAGCCCAAGTAAGGTTGGACATTGGTTTGTGGGGTGGTCCTCCTCACAAACAAAACACACTTCAACCGAATGTAATGGGCATTCGTTCTTAGGGTGTTTCCTTGTGCACCTAGGGCAGAAGATAGCCAAGGCCCTCTCAGCTTCTTCTTTCTTCTGATGGATCCTGAATGTTTCCAGCTGCATGGAAATGGTCTGTCTCACCTCACTCTTGAGATCTTCTAATTGGTTTGCAAACTCATGTTTGGAGAAAGGACTACCAGCTGAGAAGAGGTTTCCTCTTCCTCTTTTCCGGGCTACCCTAGAGTGGTTTCTAAACACGGTCTTTATATCCTCATAAGGCAGTTGGTAAATATCTCCTCCAGCTAACATGTGAAGGGTATCTAAGAGGTCTTCAGGGACTCCTCGGAGTAGGACCAACTTGAGGGATTCAGGGTCAAGTGTGCACCTGGCCCGTTTATAACTAAGTTGGAACCTTTCCTTGTAATCCTCTAAGGACTCATCATTTCCCATGGTCATCCGAAAGATTTCTCCCTTGGTTTCCTTGGACCTACAGTAGTCCCGGTATTTAGTGTTGAAAGCTTGCTCCATCTGAGCCCAAGTGGTGATACTGTTCCCAGGTAAGCCCATGAACTAGCGTAATGCTGCATCCTTAAGGGTTGAAGGGAAGAGTTTCAGCTTCTACTCATCTTCAGTGTAGTCATAGGTTCGACACAGGACAGCAAACTCAAATAAGAAGGTATCAGGATCTTCAGTAGTCAGCCCATGGAAGTGAGGTAAAACGGAGGGGCTAATATTCTTCATTTTCATGTCTCCATTGGTCTCTCGGATGGGGAAGGCACCTTCTATTCTCTCATCTTCTTCCCTATTGTCGGCCATAGCTTCAGGTGGAATGGTCTCTAACTCTTCTTCTGCCATAGGATCTTCGTATATCTCAGGAGGTTCGCCTATAGGTTCTTCTGGATCACTGTCACCAAAGAAGAGAGAAGGATGACTCAGTGATGTGGTGGGGGTGTTGGGTAAGAATTTGCCTGTTTTATCACGGTTCCTACGAGGCATGAAATGGAAAGACTTTTTTTTTTATTGCTTTTTCTTTTTCTGGTACCTGCAAAACTGAAACAGATTGATCTACAACTAACTATTTTGCTGAAAGGAAAATGCAGAATTGAAATGAAAGCAAGAAAGAACTACTCTACTTTGCTCAAATGAAATTGCAGGAATTGAAATGCTAGTCTACGCTTGCAGAATTGGAATGCTAATCTATGTTTGCAAGAATGAAATTGCGGAATTGAAATATTAATCTATGAAAGCAGGAAATGTCTATGCTACTTTTGCAGAATGGAAATGAAACAAACTACTTAGCAGAATGAGAGAGTAGGAAAATAGAAGAAAAGCAACAATTACTAATACTCTGACGCTTCCCTGGCAACGGCGCCAAAAAGATGGTGAGCTCCAGTATTGTAGCAATAATGCTACAACTCCTGGGGCTTCCTTCTCTAGTTTTATCAACCCGGTAGTTCGTAACAAACTTGGAAGCGACGGTGCTGTATGCACAAGTACTAGCTCTTGTCGCAGCTGTCACTTGGTCAGCTGGCAAAAGTCCGCTAGGGCTCAAGCCAACTTCTATATGTTCTCAGAAGAAGCTTTTTAAGTGATGAACGAAAGCTATCTCAAAGGAAATTAACTTACTTTGCAAAAATGAACTGAAAGCCAACAAAACATGGAAACCCTAGTAAACCCTAATTCTACCTAGCTTAGTCCTTCTGGTGCAATGGTGGGAATGCAACTACTGAAAGTGATGTCATTACTTCTACTAAGATGAGATGCATGTGTCTAAACTACTTTCATCTGAAGAGAACATGTTTTTGTATTTTTTGCTCAAGTTGTTGGAATTATTATGACTATGCTTCTTACTGGGTCTTGACTGTGCAGGGGTAAATCAAGGGGAGGAAGGCTTGGAAAAGGTCAGGAGGACTCTGAGAGGGTCTAAGGGATCCCTCACATCATCCCAGAGAAGTTCACAAAGTTCAGATGCCTGGCAACCGTGTTTGCAAGCTTCTACAGGATGTCTGCAGGGGATTCTACAGGAAGTTTAGGATTTCTACAGGAAGTCCCGTAATTTCTACAGGATGTTCTGCAATTGGAGTTTTGGGTGATGGATGAGTGAACGAGCTGTATGGGTGGATAGGGAGGTAGGAGGGGAGCTTGTGATGGCTTATGGACAGAGAGATGAGATGGAGAGGGTGTGTGCAAAGCTGGTTGGTCTAGAGGAGGGTAGAGGTAATGGAAGGCCAAAAAGATTGAGAAACGTGGACAAGAGAAGAGTTGGGAGGCAAATGATCTAACTAGAAGACGAGTATATGGCATAGGCACGGCTTAGAAGGATAAGGGAATGATAGAGTGGTGCTGCGCAGTGTAAATGAAACAAATCACCCCTGTCTTGCATATAAACAAAATTTCATCAACCTATTCTAACTGTTTTATTAGAAACCAAAGAACAGCAATGTCATTTGTAAGGGAAATCGTGCATGGTGCTGAAACAAAGAGTTATTCCACAAGATCTAAATGCATGGACACTTCTACAAACGGAAATACTATATCAAAGCTTGCATGAACATGTAAAACTGTGTTTTTGGTATTTGGCACGGTCTGCACTTCCAGTCCCCAAACAGAGGTGAAAGTGAGCGTGCATTCAACCCTTTTTGGAACTCAAATTAACTTCAATCTCCCTACGCTAATCTGAACTACTGAAGCAACTTTGTTCATAAAACTAACCTACGTAACCACACCAAAACAGTCAACTCAGCAAACTGTGTTTTCCAAGTGCATGTAAAGGAAAGAAATGCAATGCTGAAAGAAAGACAAGTAACAATACAAAGGAAGGAAGCCTTAGGCTCTCAGGTTGGGCCCAACCCTGAGAGCTTAAGCTCCTTTAAGAACTCAGAGCTGCCTCAAATCTTCCTGCTTTTTCATTAAAAGAGAATAATCATAAGTCTGATAACATGCCAAAAATGGCTTACAAAGAGCAAAACAGAGCTATAGTTCGTAATTCAGAATATGCAACAGAGTTTCAAAAGTTCCCATCGAAGGCTACAACCTCAATATTTATACATTACGAGGGCCAAGCTGGCCTCCTAAATTAGTGGGGCTTGGCTGACCAAACTAAAAGTAAACTGCTGTTCTTTCAAAATTCGTTTGGCTGCCTTCTAGCTCGGTGGTGATAGCTGTTGGAGCTCAGAGTTGTGGGTGGAGATCACGAGGAAGGCCATTCAATGCTGTGGACAACCTTCCTACAAAACCTCAATGCCACCTTGACTGTCTCCTAGCCTTCATTTGCGTGGTTTTGCTCCATTAAATGTCAAAAAAACCTGAAATAAACATATGTTAGCCACCTAGGAATAGTGACTGACCTTCATTCGTGCAAATAACATAAATATACTAAAAAATGATGCATAAGTCATGAAAAATGAAGGGTTAAGCAAGGTTAGTGAGGCCAAATGAGCCCAAAATGTTACCAAATTTGGGGCTCATCAACATCATTGAGAGGAACAATCATATAAGTAGGAAATTGTTGTCCTTCTACCATGTAAGCATTCTGAGGATTTTTATTATTGGGATTTGGCAATGGCTGGGTTGGTAGTTGATTTGTCTTTTGTTGAAATGGAAGCAAGAGTTGAGAATTTGGATTTTGTTGAGAAGGTTGTTGTTGTTGTGGAAATGGCAATGAAAGTTGTGGATTTTGATTTGGAAGTTATGGAGCTTGTTGATTTTGAAAAGATGGAGGATATTGATAAAATTGAGCAAATCTCTCATAAGGATTTTTCATACCTTGTACCCATGATTGATATGGATTTTGAGGTTGGGACCAAGGTTGTTGCCAAGGATTCCAATTTGGCGGGGGTTGAAAGTTCATAGGGTTGTTAAACCCTTGATTTTTTTGCCCCTGCCACAGTCTCCTTGAAACAAAACAGAGAGACTCTATTGAATTTGGATCTTCTTGAAAGACAGCTTTGAGCCTAGGAATTGAAGGACAATCCTTGGTCTCATGGCTTTCTGAGCAAATCATACATGTTTCTACAACTTTTGCATCCAAAGGGAATTCCCTTAGAGCATGTTTCTTCCTACATGTTGGACAAAAGATTGCCAAAGCTTCGGCTTCTGCTTTCTGCTTGTTCTGTATTTTAAGGGTGTCTAGTTTTTCACTAAGGCTCCCTAGAATATTAGTTTTAAACTCATAAAGCATATTGCCAATCTCTGCCCTACTTACTGATCCAATTGCAGATTTGTTTGCTCTAATAAGAGAAGGATCTCGAGGCCCTTTTCCCATTTTAGATTTTCCCCTTGAGAGATGGACACATAGTTCTGCTATGTCATGAAGTGGAAGTTGAGAAATATCTCCTTTTCCCATCATATTTAAAATATCTATCCATTCATCTCTAATGGCTTTTAATAGAAGGGCTTTCAAGGTCTCCTCATCTAAGTTACTCATTTTTGCTCTTTTCAAATTGTATTGAAATCTTTCAAGTAAATCCTCTAAGTTTTCATCTTCTTTTTGCACCATTTTGAATACCTCATCCTTATGGTTGGTGAGCGTGCAATAGTCTATGTATCTATCCAAAAATGTTTGCTTCATATCATTTCAAGTCCTAATAGATTGAGTGACTAATCCCATGAACCATTTCAAAGCAGCTCCCTTCAATGTTGAAGGAAACAATTTGAGTTTTTGAGAGTCTTCCATATAGTCATAAGTTCGACACACGACTTCAAACTCAAATAGAAATGTTTCAGGATCCTCACTTCGCAACCCATAAAATTTTGGGAGGACAGATGGTGAGATATTTTTCATTGTTGTATGAGATTCCTCATCAACTATAGGAAATCCAAATGAGTTATCTCCATCCCTATTTCCCCCATTGTTACCTCTACCTCCTCCATTGTTTCCTCCTCCTCTACTTATACCTCTTCCTCCTAATCCATTTACTACTTCCTCTATCATGATAGTTTCCCTAGAGTTTTCAAAGTCCTCAGGTTCTTCTACTAATGGCGAACGAGGAGGAATTTCTCCCTCTTCTTCTTTAGGTGATTCTAATTTTTTGATTACAATATGTTCCCCTGTAGAAGTGAAGAAAGATTCTTTTCCTAAGTCAGATTTGATGGATAGTGTGGGAGAGTCTCCTAATTCAGCTGCTGCCCCTTGAATTCCAGGAATCCTAAGGCTGGGAGTGTGAGTTGAAGATGATGGAGGTGTATCTTGTCTATGCCTTGAAGTAGATGGAGTTGTAAAAATCGAACTCTTGGCCCTAGCTATAAACCTTCCCCTAGAATCTCTTGCTCTATGCATGTCATTTTTTTTATTTTTATCTTCAAGTCGGGCTAATAATTCTCTTTCTGATCCTCCAAATCACACTAGGTGCAAGAGGAGAGCATACTTTGAGAAGTTATCAATTTTTCCCTTCTTTGAATTTTTTTTTTTTTTTTAAGAAATTGGCTACCTAGTTACACTTCCCCGGCAATGGCGCCAAAATGTTTGGTCAATTTAGAGTTTCCTAAATTGCTATATTAATTTTCAATCCAGGAGTCGTAAACTGTTGAAGTGTGGTGCACTATATGTGCAAGATAACCTATTTCTTACTTTTTGTCGTTTTTTATTTTTTTATTTGTTTTGGGGGTTTTTATCTTCGTTTATCTCCTAATGAGAAATGAAAATTCTAAAAGACAAGTATGGATATAAATATTCAAGGAAATTATGTCCTTTATAATGATTTCCAAAACTTCAAACTCAGAAGGTCTTAGAACATGCAATGATGAAATCAATTCCTAAAAGAAAATAAAAATGTGCCACTATTCTAATCAAACAAACAGTGAACTATTGATCATGAAACCATTATCCCTGCTGCTGTCTAAATACAAGAGAAATGAATTAAGCTACTGTACTCAAAGAAATCCAAAAATTGCAAGTAAAGTAAAGCTAAAATCAAATTACATCAATTCATATTCTGACCCCTCGCCAGTTAGTCTCGCTATGGCTTTCGGAGGTAATCATAAACAACTTGAGCAATCTGATATCTATTTGCAGAAAAGTAAACTTAAAATCAAATCACATCAATTCATAGTCTGACCCCTCGCCAGTTAGTCTCGCTATGGCTTTCGGAGGTAATCATCAACAACTTGAGCAATCTGATATCTAATTTGCAGAAAAATAAAACTAATATCAAATTACACACTCATACTTCAATCCCTCACCATTAGTCTCGCTATGGCTTTCGGAGGTAACTGACAATGATATGAGTAATTTAATATCTAAGCTAACTAATAAAGCCAATGAATAGAACTGAAATAAACAAAACAGAGCTGGAATTAAAAGCTAAGAAAAATAAATCAATAGAAAGACAAGACTGATTCCATGTTGTTAGTCATTGTGGAAACTATATGCAAATGCCCGGGCTGCCTACTGTAATATGGAAGAAATACACTGATCAGCGTTAACGGTAATGTAAAGCATGTAAAATTATGGATAAAAATAAAATGTTAGTACCATAAGAAATGCAATATATACAAGTGGATAACTACAACATAATGAATGTAAAGAAACACAGCATGAAACTGTACATCAATAAACAAAACCTCAGCGTGTGCAGGGGCCCTCTACACAACCTCGGGCAATAGCTATCGACCACGAATTATGCTCAGAAACAGAGTCTTCTCATATATTCAGAACGCAGTCATAACAACGAAACAATGTCACGGCACAGTGGGCTCATTAACAGTCAACAATACATTCAAAAATACTAACTATTATGCGTATGGAAATGCATTATTTATAATAGAAAGCTACATAACTGATTTCCTAAAAACTACGCTGACAGAGGACACGTGAATGACAATGTCCATGGATCTAGCATCATGGCTGCCGTGATGATTAAATCTATTGAGGGTGGCTATTAGATTCGCCTTATGGAGCAGTCCACAGGTGTCGATATGTCCCGAGAGATCTAGGATCGGCCACGCAAGTCTTCACGTGGTTGGAAACGGAGTCTTGTTGCTGTAGGACTCCTATATTTGACCACCGCTTGACCACCTTTGACCACGACCTTCTTTGATGAATTCAACTGAGCCAATAAGACTCGGTCCACGTCCACGTCATTTTCAACTTGCGCATGTGGCTCGATTTGCCTGAAGACACCTGCAATGTAGATTTTAACAAAAAGGTTGCGGAAAGTTGAACTGGCTACGGAAAGTGACAAGATTACGCAGCTTATGAGAAAAAATCTAGTTCAAACAACAAACACAGAACATAGTTAGAAAACCACTTTATGTGCTCTTTTAAGCTTAATATGCAATGATGTTGATAGCTTATGAGGTCCAGGTGGATGGAGAAAGTTTAGGAAAATGTGTAGGAAAAGTGTGGTTTCTATGTTGGGTCTTGAAAATGTCATTCATTTCCATTACACTTTCACTATTATGTCCATTATATCACCTTCATTTCACTACTATGTCACTACATTCATCCCACTTTCATTATCATTGGGCCACATTTATGTTTTTCCAAACTTTATTAATTCTTAGCCTTTTAAGTGAATTTGTGGTTAAAAATTAGAAAATAATGTGCATATTCTTATACCTAACAAGTGGGTTGAGATTGTTGACATGTGTAGGTCAAAAGGAGACTTCTAGAAGACACTTATGTGGCACTCTAAGACCAAATTCGAATTTGAGTGGAAAGAATCATGGGATCATGAGGATATGTGTCACATCTCCTAATTGTATTGTAACTCTAAGAAGACATGTGTCTTATCAGTTCCTATTTTGATTAGGACTCTAGAGGTAGAGGGAGAGATTCATGGACTCTCATTAATGAGATGGCTCTCATATTTTTGTATAAATAGGAGATCTCTCTCCTTCATTTGTTAGTCTCAGCTTGTTAACTTAGAGCTTAGAGTTTAGAGCTTAGCTTGTGAGTTTGTAGTTCTTCCTTGATGGCTTTTGAAAGCTTTGGAGAGCTTTGTTGTACTTTGTAATTTTGAAGAATTTGAATAAAGCTTTGATGTTCTCAACATGGAAGGAGATGTGAAGTAGATGTCATGGAGCATATTAGAATGTAAGGTAGAGTAGATTTCATTTTGTAATTTTTCTTTGATTTCATTATGTCATTTGATTGCTTTCAAATTTGATAGATTAGATTTTCCGTTCATGCAATTTTAATTCATGCAAGTGTGTTCAACCAGTTGATTGTAGATTAGTTTTTCTTTACATGTTTTTGCATCAAATATTGACATGAGATATACCTCTCTGCTAACTTTGTTTTTTTTTTATCTTTTCAATTTCAGTTATGCTTTGATTTTAGTCTTATTCATTTGCTTCGTTAGTTAGTTTAGATATCAGATTGCTCAAGTTATTGATGATTACCTCCGAAAGCCATAGCTTAGACTACCTGGCAAGGGATCAGACTATGACTTGATGTGATTTGATTTTAGTTTTATTTTTCTGCAATTAGATATCAGATTGCTCAAGTTATTGATGATTACCTCCGAAAGCCATAGCTTAGACTACCTGGCGAGGGATCAGACTATGAATTGATGTGATTTGATTTTAGTTTTACTTTTCTGCAATTAGATATCAGATTGCTCAAGTTATTGATGATTACCTCTGAAAACCATAGCTTAGACTACCTGGCGAGGGATCAGACTATGAATTGATGTGATTTGATTTTAGTTTTACTTTTCTGCAATTAGATATCAGATTGCTCAAGTTATTGATGATTACCTCCAAAAGCCATAGATTAGACTACTTGGCGAGGGATCATACTATGAATTGATGTGAATTGATTTTAGTTTTACTTTTCTGCAATTAGATATTAGATTGTTCAAGTTATTGATGATTACCTCCGAAAGAAATAGCTTAGACTACCTAGTGAGGGATCAGACTATGAATGATGTGATTTGATTTTACTTTTTATTAGTTTGCAGTTTTTTATTTGTTTGAGTGCAATACCTTAACTTTTATTTCCGTATTTAGACAAGCAGCAGAGACAGTGATTTCATGATCAGTATTTCGTCTTTTGTTTGATTGAAGTAGTTGCATACTTACACTTTTGTTTAAGTACTAATTCCATCAATAACATGTTTTGAGATCTTTTGAAGTGCTAAGTTTTGGAAGTTACCATTAGGGACATAGACCTTAATAATTTATTTAGGTCTTAAAATATTTCTGCATGGTAATTTTTTCCATCATGATATCTGTAATTTTTCCTACCAGGTGAATTCTTCTTGTATCTCTTGGTTTCCTGCCTGGTCTTTCGAGACTCAACTCCTTTATTGTTTTTGCTAGAATAGGAATCTCTCTAATGGCTTGTAGCAAGGGAATCTTGATACAAACATTCTTTAATTCATCTAGGAAATCATAGCCAAGCAACAAGATTTGTTTTTCCACCCCTTTGTCAATTTGTAATCTTTCAGGGAAAGGAGGTGTGGATGAAGATGCTGGTTGCTCAACTATAGGAGTTGTGGGGGTTGAATCTTTTTCTTTTTCTTTTTGAGTGTTTGGGTTTTGAAGAGATGCTTCAGAACCTTTATTGACATTAAGAGAATCTTCCTCAGAATTACTTTGCTTTTGAGCATCTATAGAAGGTTTTTCTAAAACTCTACCAGATCTGAGTTGTACATCATTGAGAGGAACAATCATATAGGTAGGAAATTGTTGTCCTTCTACCATGTAAGCATTCTGAGGATTTTTATTATTGGGATTTAGAAATGGCTGGGCTGGTAGTTGATTTGTCTTTTGTTGAAATGGAAGCAAGAGTTGAGAATTTGGATTTTGTTGAGAAGGTTGTTGTTGTTGTGGAAATGGAAATGAAAGTTGTGGATTTTGATTTGGAAGTTGTGGAGCTTGTTGATTTTGAAAAGATGGAGGATATTGATAAAATTGAGCAAATATTCCATAAGGATTTTGCATACCTTGTACCCATGATTGATATGGATTTTGAGGGTGGGGCCGAGGTTGTTGCCAAGGATTCCAATTTGGCAGGGGTTGAAAGCTCATAGGGTTGTTAAACCCTTGATTTTGTTGCCCCTACCACAGTCTCCTTGAAACAAAACAGAGAGACTCTACTGAATTTGGATCTTCTTGAAAGACAACTTTGAGTCCAGGAATTGAAGGACAATCCTTGGTCTCATGGCTTTCTGAGCAAATCATACATGTTTCTACAACTTTTGCATCCAAGGGGCATTCCCTTAGAGCATGTTTCTTCCTACATTTTGGAAAAAATATGGCCAAAGCTTCAACTTCTACTTTCTGCTTGTTTTGTATTTTAAGGGTGTCTAGTTGTTCACTAAGGCTCTCTAGAATATTAATTTTAAACTCATCAAGCATATTGCCAATCTCTGCCCTACTTACTGATCCAGTTGTAGATTTGTTTGCTCTAATAAGAGAAGGATCTCTAGGCCCTTTTCCCGGTTTAGATTTTCCCCTCGAGAGATGGACACATAGTTCTGCTATGTCATGAAGTGGAAGTTGAGAAATATCTCCTCTTCCCATCATGTTTAAAATATCTATCCATTCATCTCTAATGGCTTTTAATAGAAGGGCTTTCAAGGTCTCCTCATCTAAGTTACTCATTTTTTCTCTTTTCAAATTGTATTGAAATCTTTCAAGTAAATCCTCCAAGTTTTCATCTTCTTTTTGCACCATTTTGAATACCACATCCTTATGGTTGGTGGGTGTGCAATAGTCCAGGTATCTATCCAAAAATGTTTGTTTCATATCATTCGAAGTCCTAATAGTTTGAGTGACTAATCCCATGAACCATTTCAAAGCAGCTCCCTTCAATGTTGAAGGAAACAATTTGAGTTTTTGAGAGTCTTCCAAATAGTCATAAGTTCGGCACACGACTTCAAACTCAAATAGAAATGTTTCAGGATCCTTACTTCGCAACCCATAAAAGTTTGGGAGGACAGATGGTGAGATATTTTTCATTGTTGTATGAGATTCCTCGTCAACTATAGGAAATCCAAATGAGTTATCTCCATCCTTATTTCCCCCATTGTTACCTCTACCTCCTCCATTGTTTCCTCCTCCTCTACCTCTACCTCTACCTCCTCCTCCTAATCCGTTTACTACTTCCTCTGTCATGATAGTTTCCCCAGAGTTTTCAGAGTCCTCTGGTTCTTCTACTAATGGCGAACGAGGAGGAATTTCTCCCTCTTCTTCTTCAGGTGATTCTACTTCTTTGATTACAATATGTTCCCCTGTAGAAGTGAAGAAAGATTCTTTTCCTAAGTCAGATTTGATGGATAGTGTGGGAGAGTCTCCTAATTCAGTTGCTGCCCCTTGAATTCCAAGAATCCTAAGGCTGGGAGTGTGAGTTGGAGATGATGGAGGTGTATCTTTTCTATGCCTTGAAGTAGATGGAGTTGTAAAAATCGAACTCTTGGCCCTAGCTATAAACCTTCCCCTAGAATCTCTTGCTCTATGCATGTCATTTTTTTTATTTTTATCTTCAAGTCGGGCTAATAATTCTCTTTCTGATCTTCCAGATCACACTAGGTGCAAGAAGAGAGCATACTCAAGAAATTATTGAACCAATAACTCTCTTTTCTGATTCTCCAGATCACACTAGGTGCAAGAGGAGAGCATATTTTGAGAAGTTATCAATTTTTCCCTTCTTTGAATTTTTTTTTTTTAAGAAATTATCTACCTAGTTACACTTCCCCAGCAACGACGCCAAAATGTTTGGTCAACTTAGAATGTCCTAAATTTCTATATTAATTGTCAATCTAGGAGTCGTAAACTGTTGAAGTGTGGCGCACTATATGTGAAAGATAACATACTTCTTACTTTTTGTCGTTTCTGATTTTTTTATTTTGAGGTTTTTATCTTTGTTTATTTCCTAATAAGAAATGAAAATTCTAAAATACAAGTATGGATATAAATATTCAAGGCAATTATGTCCTTTATAATGATTTCCAAAACTTCAAACTCAGAAGGTCTTAGAACATGCAAGGATGAAATCAATTCCTAAAAAAAAATAAAAATGTGCCACTATTTTAATCAAACAAACAGTGAACTATTGATCATGAAACCATTATCCCTGTTGCTGTGTAAATACAAGAGAAATGAATTAAGCAACTATACTCAAAGAAATCCAAAAATTGCAAGTAAAGTAAAGCTAAAATCAAATTACATCAATTCATATTCTGACCCCTCGCCAGTTAGTCTCACTATGGCTTTCGGAGGTAATCATAAACAACTTGAGCAATCTGATATCTATTTGCAAAAAAGTAAACTTAAAATCAAATCACATCAATTCATAATTTGACCCCTCGCCAGTTAGTCTCGCTATGGCTTTCGGAGGTAATCATCAACAACTTGAGCAATCTGATATCTAATTTGCAGAAAAATAAAATTAATATCAAATTACACACTCATACTTTAATCCCTCACTATTAGTCTCGCTATGGCTTTCAGAGGTAACTGACAATGATATGAGTAATTTAATATCTAAGCTAACTAATAAAGCCAATGAACAGAACTGAAATAAACCAAACAGAGTTGGAATTAAAAGCTAAGAAAAATAAATCAGCAGAAAGACAAGACTGATTCCATGTCATTAGTCATTATGGAAACTATACGCAAATGCCCGGGCTACCTACTGTAATCTGGAACAAATACATTGATCAGCGTTAACAGTAATGTACAGCATGTAAAATTATGGACAAAAATAAAACGTTAGTACCATAAGAAATGCAATATATACAAGTGAATAACTACGGCATAATGAACGTAAAGAAACATGGCATGAAACTGTACAACAATAAACAAAACCTCAGCATGTGCAGGGGCCCTCTGCAAAACCTCGACAACAGCTATCAACCACGAATTATGCTCAGAAATAGAGTCTTCTCATATATTCAGAACGCAGTCATAACAACGAAACAATGTAACGACATAGTGGGCTTGTTAACATTCAAGAATACATTCAAAAAGACTAACTATCATGCGTATGGAAACACATTATTTATAACAGAAGGCTACATAACTAATTTCCTAAAAACTGTGCTGACAAAGAGCATGTGAACGACAATGTCCATGGATCTAGCATCATGGCTGCCGTGATGATTAAATATATTTAGGGTGGCTATTGGATTCGCCTTATGGAGAATTCCACAGGTGTCGATATGTCCCTAGAGATCTAGGAACGACCACGCAAGTCTTCACGTGGTTGGAAACAGAGTCCTGTTGCTGTAGGACTCCTATATTTGACCACCGCTTGACCACCTTTGACCACGACCTTCTTTGATGAATTCGACTGAGCCAATAGGACTCGATCCATGACCACGTCATTTTCAACTTGCCCATGTGGCTCAATTTGCATGAAGACACCTGCAATATAGACTTTAACAAAAAAGTTGTGGAAAGTATAACTGGCTGTGGAAAGTGACAAGATTTCGCAGCTTATGAGAAAAAATCTAGTTCAAACAGCAAACACAGAACATAAGTAGAAAACCACTTTATGTGCTCTTTTAAGCTTAATATACAATGATGTTGATAGCTTATGAGGTCCAGGTGGATGGAGAAAGTTTAGGAAAATGTGTAGGAAAAATGTGGTTTCAGGGCTCAACACACCTTCAGCTCCTTGATACACAACTTTCAATCTAGGTAGAGAAGGACGCTTGTATGTGGAGTGGTTATCCTTACAGATCAAGCAGATATCTGTAAGATTCAATGGACATTGATTTCTAAGGTACCTCATGGTGCATCTAGGGAGAAAGACAGCTAAGGATCCTTCTTCTTCCTGCTTCTTCCTCTTGATATGCATGGTATCCATTTGCAGAGCAAGGGTACGCAACATTTCACTCTTTAAGTCTTCCAACATGTTCCCAATTTCACTTTTGATGGATGTGTTGGAGGATGAAATAGCCAAAGCTTGACTAGCCCTACCCTTCTTTTTGGCTACCTTAGAATGATTTTTGAGAACTGCCTTGATATCATCATAAAGTAACTGGTAGATGTCCCCCATCGACAACATGTTTAGGGTTTCTAGGAGATCTTCCTTGATCCCTCTAATAAGGACTATCTTGAGTGATTTAGGATTGAGGGTGCATTTGGATCTTTTGTAGCTGAGATGAAACCTTTCCTCATAATCTTCCAAAGATTCATCATGTCCCAAGGTCATTCTAAATATTTCCTCTTTGGTGTCTTTGGACCTACAATAATCCCTGTACTTGTTGTTGAAGGCTTGTTGCATTTGAGCCTAGGTAGTGATGTTGTCCCTAGGTAAACCCATTAACTAGCACAAGTCTACATCCTTAAGGGTGGATGGGAACAAATTCAACTTCTGGTCATCATACGTATAATCACAAGTTATGCAGATGACAACAAACTCAAACAAAAAGGTATCAGGGTCATTTGAGGTTAAGCCATGGAAGTGAGGAATGGAAGAGGGGCTTATGTTTTTCATCCTAACATCTCCATTAGTTTCTATAATAGGAAAAGCACCCTCAGTTCTGTTTTTAGCTCCATTTATGTTTTCAATCCCATTTCTATTTTCAACCATGGTGTAGGTTGGTGGAATGGTTTCTTCTTCTTCTTCCCCAATAGGCTCTTCAAAGATCTCTGGTTGTTCACCTAATGGGTCCTCTAGCTCACAACCACCGAAGAAGAGGGAAGGTTGGTTGTTTGATGGTGTGGGGTATTTGGAAATTTTTTTCCTAAGTTGTCTCTACTCCTACGAGGCATGAAATAAATTTGTTTTTTTTCTTTTAGGTTTTTTTCAGAACTACTTGCAGAATGGAAAGAAAGAAAAAATTGAAACTATTTTCTCAATGGAACTACTTGCAGAGTGGAAAGAAAGCATAAATTGCAACTATTTGTTTAATGAAAAACAAAAGGAAAGAATTAGTTGCATCTATTTACTGAATTTCAAATAGAAAGGAAAGAAGGAATTGCATCTACTTAGAAACCTCCCCCACAAGGACGTCAATCTCACTCACTGCTTTATTAGTCATTAGTTGCTTCAAATGCCAAATAGCAGTGAATTTTGATTCTAATTTGTGAGCCATAGAAGATCTCAGAGCTAAGTCAGACCCTCCCCATTCCTAGTGCTCAAAACGATCGTTCCAATGGTATATAGAAGTCCATGAATGGACTTTTAAATTAGAAGTTAGAGCTTGTTGAAGATCACACTTGGAAAGCCTTGAAAACTAAGAAAATAACTAGGTATGAGGGCAAATCACATATTACGACCCCGCAATCCTACATCCCTTAGGCCCCACATCTCACAAATCACATATCGATGACCTCACAATCTCGCATCCCACAAATCGCATATCAGCAACCTCGCAATCCCGTATCCTGCATCTCGGCGACCCCACAGTCCTGCATGGTGCCCACAATACCTGATGGGCCATCCTTGAGGATTCATGGGGGCAGAATTGCCGATATGGTGCGACATCGTTGGTGAGGGCCAAAATTCATTTACAAAGGAAAGGCATGGCAAAACCAAGGCATGGCCGCCCCCTTCTCTCTCCTCCATGTGGCATCGGCAATTGGCACATCGACATATCGAAAGGGTAAAGGGTTGCCACTTTAAAGACCATGTGGGGGCCGATTCTGCAATATAGTGTAAAAGTTCTGGGAAAGCCCGAAAACCACATAGAAAGGAATTTCATGAAAAAACAGGACTAGGTCACCCCTTTCTCTCTCCTCCACGTGGCGGTACAACATATCGGCGATGGGAAATCTCGCAATCCCACATTATGAACGATTAATGAGGTCACCACTCTAAACCATGGAAAAACTTCGATCTTGCGATTTAATGCAAAGTTGCTGAGGAGGGCCAAAATTCATTAACAAAGGAAACGCATGTGAAAACAGGTCTGATCAGGCCTTTTTCTCTCTCCTCTAGGGGGTCACGTTGCAGCATATGATTGGTCCTCAGAGCCTACATGGCAACTGACGTCATCAGTGATGTGGCAGTAAGGATGCTGACATGGCAGTACAAGCGAACACGTGTCAAACAATTTCGACATTTTTAGGGGTCTTATAGGTGCATTTCCGGGTGACACGTGTCACCACTCATAGGGTGACACGTGGAAATGATGAGATCATCCCGCATATTGGCGATCACAGCTGCCTAGGGGAGAAACTTAAGGAAAAGTTCATTCAGTACCGAGATGCAGGATTCCGAGTAACAAATAAAAAGGACCCCAGATGCAATAAGTTATTGCGATCTATTTGATAAGGTCTTCACATCCAGGATATCGGCCAATGTGGTGTAAGGGGCTATCAAAGGAATTTCAGGTGAAGAAGGGAAAGGCCCACGAGTAGTGGTTGAAATCCTTATCACCCAAAGGGCTAAGCCCCTGGTTCCAGCTCCTAGTCTTATGATAAGAAAAGTGGAAAGAGGCTAAACAAATGGGGATGAGGGGGATCATAGCCCATGGATTTGTAATATTTCAAAGGAAAAATCCCTTATTACTACGAGGCCTCGATAGTACAAAACAAAGCATTGAAGGCATATGGGTCGGCAGTTGAAGAAGTGAATGAAGTATGGCAGGGTAGTAGATCAGTATGGGGAAGCTCACCAAGACTTAATGGCTCGGCATGGAGCTCCCCTTCAATACATGGTAAAGGACTTCGTGGACGCACTCCATTCCTACTTCGCAACAACATTCACAGCGAACCACTCCCTATTCCAAAAAACTAGTCATTCACACAATAAAGGCATAGTTGACAAAAAATGACAGAGAAATAGGGGCAGCGCATCACGACTGAGATGTGGCTTGACTAGAGACCTTCATAGGGACAGTAGAGGGACACCTTCTCCTTCCTCTTTCCTTTTTCTTTCTTTGTTCATTAGTTTCTATTTATTTCCAAGAAGGGATCGAATCCCAATTGTAATCATTTTGGGCAACAACGCCTTACATGGGCTGAGACAACTAGTCTAGTAGACAGCTGGAGCTCTGGCTCATATATTTTGTAAATTGTAATTCCAGCTCCCCCTCTTCTTATAAAAAGGGGGAAGCAACACTTTAAAAAGGGTTGGCTAGTTCCGAAATTTCTCACCCACAGGGTCTGAGTTCTGTGATGCCATTTGGTTCTAATATGTTTATTCATGGGGGCTTCAATGATATCATGTTGAATGTATGGACTGGTTATTTGGACCCTTTGAGATAATTGGTGTTTCCCTATTTATTCCAAGCATGATTAATGTGCATCATGTTCCTCTGGGTAATCTCATTTCATCTATGTTTTTCTTCCTTTGAAATAGTATAATGAATGAAGTTGGTTCCTCTTCAATCTATGGATTTATCTTAGCTGCTCATAGAAGACAATACATGTGCTTATCACAGACCTATATGTGGTATTCACTAGCATTGTAGTACCTGGAAAATTACAGGTTTACTTATGCAATTGATTAACCTGTAGGACCTGTATTAGTCCAGATCTACATTAGCTTGTGGCAGAGAATGATACCCATGTCATGTTTGATCTGAAACCTTATTTTGCACTCTTTTTTATCATTTCACCAGAAAATCATGGTTTAGGATTATGTGTTGTTTACAACCCTATCCATCGAATTCCACTTTCTGCTGGAACAATGTTGCCTAGGATTCTATTTTTTACAACCCTATGTATCTATTTCCCTCCTTCCTCTCCTTCTCTCCACCATTACTACAACTTCAGTTTTAAGCTGTCTCATTTTTGTGTGTCGGCCACCAGAAGAAGAAGCCATTTCTCTTTGAGATTGCCCCAATATACCCCCAACATTTAGATCCATGAGTTGCCCTAAATCTATCTCATGAAGGCCTATTGAACCAAGCCCCTCCTTTTACCTTTTTTATGTGATAATTGGAGTGTTGAAAATGCCTCACATATTATCTCTTAAGCACTCATCTATTTAAGATGTCCTAGGCACTTGTCTACAATCAACCCAGAGGCTGTCACTAGGAGGCTTTCTATCTCCCCTGGAGCACTTGTGCCACAGGGTGCTAGATTTAGCTACAACATCTTTCTGGCACTGTTGTCGGGGAACGGATTAGAATATTTTTTCTTGGGTATGACAAATTCTTACATTTCTCTTGTTAGGTGAGCAAGGGAAGTGTGGGTTGAAGATATCTCACCTTGGAAAATCCACTTCCAAATTGATGGTAAACATCCTGGCAAATCCATTCTCAAATTGATGGTAAACATCCTGGCGACTCCACTATCCCTATCTCTATTTGATCATCCTGGCTTTCAAGCAGCCCCATACTCAGATGACACAACAGCCCAAAACTCTCCCTACTTTTGTAGTTGAAATCAATTACATAGGGAGGTTTTCAAGATGGCCCTTCCCAATTTGCCCCACTGGATTTCTCTTCTATTGTTGGTTATACCAATCACGTCCATGCATGTCATTAGTGGAATTCCTATTTTCCTAGAGTTAGTGGGAAGAGAGAGAGAAGACCTGACCAACACCTCAAAGACTTTCACGAATGCATGGAGCAACAAGGTATTTTTCTTGAAGATGTAAAAATGAAGTTGTTCAAGTGGCCTTTAGATGAGGATGCTAGAGTTTGGTTTAAAACAATACCTCGTGGCAACATACCTTCTTTGAAATGTTTTCATACAACATTCTATCAATATTTCAAAAAAAATTATCCACCAAATGCTCTATTTGAAGATTGTTGCACACTTTGTAATGATGAGGATATTCCCGAGGTAAATAAACGTGTTGAAGATGTATGTGAGAGCTCATTCCAAGAAGATATCTACTCACATCAAGAAGCATCTCCCCATGAGCGAGAAAGAGAATAAGGAAACACCATTAAGTTACCAATAAACTCTAAGAGGGATTATTCAGTTAAGTCTAATGTTTCTCCTTCTTATGATGAATATAACTCTGATGGAGAGTTAAGTGAGGCAGAGCTACCATACTCCCAGTTATGGGAAGTTGAACAAGTCAGGAGGTCAGCAAAGAGGCTCCAGTACATGATGCATATCTTTCACATGGAGAGAAGGATCAAGGATCTCCTCCAATCTATGATTCATATGATTCAGAGGAGGAGGAAATGGTCATGAAGGTGTAGAAGGAGATGTTTACTAGTAAGTGGGGAGAAAGCTCCCAACAACATTTTTTTCAAGAAGATCCCAAAGCTAAATTGCTACAGAAATATTTCTATCAAGAATTCTAAACATACCCTCCAATCTATGACTCTTACAGTTCTGACAGTGAAGAGTCTGTTGTAGATTTCCAAGACAACTGTCCCATTGAAAAATGGGTAGTAAAAGATCAACAACCAATTTTTCTTGAAAAGGCTAAAGTTGAGGAGTTGAAAGGTGTTTATGGCTGCCCTGGCCAAGAGGATATTGGTCAACAGACTGCTTATGAAATTAAGGTAGCTGCAAACTTTACTTGCCTATTCCATGACCCTGTGGTTGAGTACATGAGCCTATTCTTAAGCCAGCAATAGAGGTTGTTTTAGTAGCATGTATCAGGTTCTTCATTTGCTGATTTTTCATGGTTCATGCTTATTTGTATCGTTCTTTTTTAGTAGTATGAAGGCATATGGTCCAATAATATAATGTTGGCCTAGCTCCATTGGAGGGTTGAACATACTTAGCTAAATTAAGCTTCGTGCATAAGTAGGAATGTACATAAATAAGCTCACCAGCTGAGCATTTACTTTTTAGTTGTTAGAACTTTTATTTCTACATTTTAGATTGAGGAGGAAAGTCCCATGGAGATTTTTCTGATTAAAAAGATTAATTTATTAATGAATCCATGCCCAATGGTGAAGGCTACTGGTTTGCAGGCTCTCAGCACCTTGCCAGCAAGGCACTATCACCATTAGGAGCCAATGTTGTCACTCACTACTTTATCAATCATCAGTTGCTTCAAATTCCAAATAGAAGTGGATTTTGATGTTGATTTTTGAGCCACAGAATATCTCAGAGCTAAATCGAAACCTCTCCATTTCCTAGTGCTCAAAAAGAGCTTTCCAATATATATAGAAGTCTAAGAATGGACTTATGGATCAGAAGTTAGAGCATGTTGAAGATCACACTTGCAAAGCCTTGAAAACCAATAAAATGACTAAGTATGAGGGAAAACCGCATGACAGTGACCTTGCAATCCCGCATCCCACAAATTACATATTGGCGACCCCGCAATCTCACATCTCGCAAATTGCGTATTGACGACACCGAAATCCCGTATCCTGCATCCCACAGATCCCACATCCCGCATCTCGGTGACCCCATAGTCTCGCGGTCACAATAGTCTTGCATGGCTCCTGCAATACCTGATGGGCCATCCTTAAGGAATTGCAGGGGGGAGAATCGACGATATGGTGTGACATCACCAGGGAGGGCTGAAATTCATTTACAAAGTAAAATAATGGTAAAACCAAGGCTATTTTTCGCCTTTCTCTCTCATCCACATGGCATCGACGATTGGCACATTGGCATATCAGCGGAGCAAAGGGTTTCCAGTTTAAAGACCGTGTGGGGGTTGATTCTACAATATAGTGTAAAAGTTTTGGGAAGGCCAAAAACCAAATACAAAGGAATTTCATGAAAAAACAGGATCAAGCACCCCCTTCTCTCTCCTCCATGTGCTGGTATGACATATAAGAAATGGAAAATTTCTCATCCCGCAATCCGGCATTATCGACGATCAGCGGGGTCACCACTCTAAACCATGGAAAAACATCGATCTTGCAATTTAATGCAAATTTGCAGAGGAGGGCCAAAATTAATTAACAAAGGAAATGTGTGCAAAAATAGGGTTGTGTAGGCATTTTTCTCTCTCCTTGAGGGGGCCATGTGGTGGCATATGATTGGACCTTAAAGCTGACATGGTAGTTGACGTCATCAGTGACATGCCAGTATGGATACCGATGTGGCAGTATGAGCGGACACATTTAAAGAAGTTTTAACATTTTCAGGGCTCCTATAAGCACATTTCTGGGTGACAAGTGTCACCACTCATAGGGTGACACATGGAAATGATGACACCATCCTACATATCGACGATCGCAGCTACCTAGGGGAGAAACTTAAGGAAAAGTGCATTCAGCGCCGAGATGCGGGATTTCGAGTAACAAAGAAAAAGGACCCCGGATGTGATAATTTATTGTGCTTTATTTGATAAGGTCTTCGCATCTGAGATATCGGTCAATGCGGTGTAAGGGGCTATCAAAGCCATTTCAAGTACAAAGGAAAAGGCCCCCGAGCAGCGGTTGAAATCCTTAGCACCCAAAAGGCTAAGTCCCTGGTTCCAGCTCCTAGTCATATGATAAGAAAATTGGAAAGGGGCTAAACCAAAGGGGGCTGAGGGGGATCATAACCCACAAATTTGTAATATTTCAAAGGAAAAACCTTTATTACAGCGAGGCCCCAGTAATACAATACGGGGCATTGAAGGCATATGGGTCAGTAGCTGAAGTAGTGAATGAAGTATGGCGCGATAGTAGATCATTATGGGGAGGGTCAGCAAGACTTAATGGCTCAGCATGGAGCTCCCCTCTAATACACGACAAAGAAATGCCTGGATGCACTCCATTCCTACTCCATCATAGGCATTCACAGTGACCCACTCCCTATTCCACAGAACCAGTCATTCACGTAGTAAAGGCATAATTGATAAAAAACGACTAAGCAACAGGGTGAGCACATCACGGTTGAGATGTGGCTTGACTAGAGACCTTCGCAAGGACAACACAGAGACACCTAATCCTTCCTCTTTCCATTTTCTTTCTCTGTTCATTAATTTCTGTTTATTTCTAAGAAGGGACAGAATCCCAATTGTAATCGTTTTGGGCAACATCGCCTTACATGGGCTGAGATAGCTAGTCTAGCAGACAGCTGGACCTCTGGCTCAGATATTTTGTAAATTGTAATTCTAGCTACCTCCTCTTCTTATAAAAAGGGGGAAGCAACACTTTAACAAGGGTCGGCAAGTTCCAAAATTTCTCACCCACAGGGTCTGAGTTCTGTGATGCCATTTGGTTCTAATATTTTTATTCATGGGGGCTTCACTGATATCGTGTTGAATGTATGGACTGGTTATTTGGACCCTTTGAGATAAATGGTGTTTCCCTGTTGATTCCAAGCATGATTAATGTGCAGCATGTTCCTCTCAGTAATCTCATTTCATTTGTGTTTTTCTTCCTTTGAAATAGTATAATGAATGCAGTTGGTTCCTCTTCAATCTATGGATTTATCTTAGCTTCTCATAGAAGACAATACTTGTGCTTATCACATACCTATATGTGTTATTCACTAGCATTGTAGTACCTATAAATTTACTGATTTACTTGTGCATTTGAGTAACCTGTAGGAACTATATTAGTCCAGATCTACATTAGCTTTTGGCAGAGAGTGATACCCATGTCATGTTTGATCTGAAACCTTCTTTTGCACTCCTTATTTCTATCATTTACTGGAAAACCATGGTTTAGGATTATGTGTTGTTTACAACGCTATCCATCGACTTCCACTTTCTACTAGAACATTGTTGCCTAGGATTCTATTTGTTATAACCCTATGCATGTATTTCCCTCCTTCCTCTCCCTCTCTCCACCATTACTACAACTTCATTTTTAATCTGTCTCATTTTTGTGTGTCATCCACCAGAAGAAGTCATTTCTCTTTGAGATTTCCCCAACATACCCCCAACATTTGGATCCATGAGTTGGCCTGAATCTACCTCATGAAGTCTTATTGAATGAAGCCCCTCCTTTTACCTTTTTTACATGAAGACCACTAGGGTTTTTCAAATGATTCTTTTATTGACTAGAAGGAGGCTGACTATTGACAGTGAATGTAAAGCTATCTTTAATGCTTAAATTAAATTCTTTCCTATGTTAAGGAAATGAAAGTGCTGAATAGAAAGTGTTGTGAAAAGATATGAAGTTAACTAGCTAAGAGTTAACACACATTACTTGTAGAAGAGACTTACTATCATCTAGTTATTTGGACTATGTAAGCATGGAAATGATCCTAACATTGTTAAGATTGATATATGCATGCACTAGCTAATATTGCAAAAAAGAGTCTTTTGGTTTTCAATTTAGAAATGTAATGTTAAGCTAAACAAGATGATCTTTTGTAGGGGAGGAAGGTATGTGAAAACTGGTAAAAAATGGCATTGAGCGGTATGGAGGTCAAGTTGAAGGATTACCCCAGTCTCTGATTATCATTTTTGCCCAAAAAAGTCTAAAACATAAACAATCTAAAATAGATATGCTATGGGGAAGATGCAAACTACCCAAGGATTAGCCAAACTCTTTAGGATGGTTAGATTTTCTCAAGGTGGTTGTCCATGGTGGCTACAAAATAGAAATATAAATTGGTGATTGGTAGGATTTTGCGAGAGGTGGAGAAGACTTAGATGAGGCTAGTGGAATGATTTCCTCCCTGCAGATCAACAACTCCTGCAACAACACATATTCATTTCTTCATTTATGCACAACTTTATGTAAATGTGGAAAAGATGAGTTGAATTTGAGAAATTGATTTATTGATGGCTAATGGATTAAATCTATGGAATGGAATGATTTCTAATATACAACAAACTCAAGAAACCAAAATGACAATTGTAGGTGCTTGTACGAAATTATTAACAATGATCTACTCAACATGAAATCCTAAGCTATATAATAACCAAAAGATAAATATGTTTTTTCCGTTGTGAGAGTGGGGCCCTCAAACCATGATCCCATGAGGGAGATGAGGATGAGGCCACTGTCACAAAATTTTCTGATGTATTTTCTTTCACTACTGTAACAGTAATCTACTTCTCCAACTAATGGAAGCAAAACTAACCAATAATTCAAAGACTTGTAAATTAAGCAAAACATAGATAACTTCAATACCTAATCTATGATTCTAATATAACGATACATGTACAAAAATAGGAACCTCTACTTCTAGGGTTGGGCCCTAACCCAAGCGCTTCAGCCCTCTGATTCAACTCACTGCTTGATCAAAGAAACCGTTTTCATTATCACCAAAATGTCAAAAATAACATGAGAATAACAGTCAAAATATCTTAGCTTGAAATTGCCTCTTGGCTACAATAAAAAGTTGAATCCTAATGAGGTCCTAAGACTTCTTATTTATACAACTGAAGCTACCAAAAAATTCCTTAAAATTAGGGAGGTTTGGCTCCCAAACTCGAGATTGACTTATCTTCAACTATCATTGGCTTGGCTGCCAATGAAATTGGTGGGCTTGGCTGCTTGTAACTCTGAGTTGATGAGGTATGGTGGAGGAATCTTTGAGTGATTGAGTAGCTAAGGAGGGAGACCCAATCTACTAAGATCCCTCTTTCTTGTCTACTTCAATTTCCTACACTTAAATTAGCCCAAAACTGCTCCAAATCCTACAATTAATGCATATTAGGCCACATGACATAACATCTCACCTTTACCCTTCTCACCAAACGAAATATAATAAAATATGTAACGAAATGTGAGAAAAGTTGATTTTAATAAGTTGAAGAGTGGCATTAAGGCCCATATAATTTACCTATTGACAAGCCTCATCAATGGTACTCTGAGGTTATGCATTGATTAAAGGCAATTGAACAAGGAGACCACCAAGAACAGGCATTTGTTGCCAAGGATTGGTGACTTGTTCGACAAGTTGAAGGGAGTAGCGGTGTTCTAGAAGATTGAGTTGAGATCCAGATACCATCTGGTACACATTAAAGAAGAGGACATCTACAAGATTGCTTTCTGGACCAGGTATGGGAATTATGAGTTTGTTGTAGTTCCATTTGGTTTGACTAATGCTCTATCTACCTTTATGTGCTTGATGAATATGTGTTGCATCCTTATCTGGACAAGTTTGTTGTTGTGTTCATTGGTGACATCTTGATATATTCTAAAAATGAGGAAGAGCATGTCGAGCATTTAGCATAAAATTATAATCTCAGTAAATGTAGTTTATGTCAGACAAAGGTATAGTACTTGGGGCATGTGGTTTCCAAGGAAGGTATAACAATAAATATATAGAAGATAAGAGCTATCATGTAGTGAGAATTTTCTAGAAATGTGGACGAGGTAAGATCATTTATGGGACTAGAAGGTCATTATAGGAGGTTCATTAGGAAATTCTCTCAGATTGCATATCCTATTACGTCACTATAGAGGCAAGGTAAGAAATTTGAATGGATAGAGGAATGTGCAACAAGTTTTGAGTAATTGAAGCAGTTGTTGACAAATGCTCTAGTCTTAAAAATTACATATCCAAACAAAGAGTTTATGGTGTGTACAAATGCTTGTAAGAGAGGACTTGGTGGAGTTCTAATGTAAGAAGGACACGTAGTATGCTATGAGTCATGAAAATTGAATGAGCATGAGAAAAATTATCTAAAACATGATATTGAGTTAGCAGGGATCATCCAAGCATTGAAGATGTGGAGACACTATCTTCACAGAAGGAGGTTTGTACTGATGAGTGATCACAATGGATTGAGGTATCTATTTGGCCAACTAAATCTGAATGCTATATAAGCTAGATGGTTTCCCATGATCAATGAGCTTGAATTTGAGATCAGTTACATCAAGGGGAAAGAGAATAGGGTTGCATATGCTCTTAGTGGGAGGATATAGTTAAATGATATAGCAACCATGAGCTCCCATGGGACAAATTTACAGGATCATATTTTACAGGAAGGTCAATAGGATGACAGGTACATGGAGCTTATGCATAATTTACAACAGGGTATAGGTGGTAAGGATGTGGACTATCGTCTTCCAATAGATGGTTTGGTCATATTTAGGGAGAGGATTTATGTGCCGAATGACAGTGAGCTCATGAACATTGTCTTACAAGAATTTCATGAAATATTGGGGGAATTTTGAGGTCTAAAATGGGCCTCATAAGAAAAATGTACAACCAAAATAATGTTTATAAGAACCAATAGGATCCAAAGTGATGATGTCAACAATGGGTGATGATTCACCATTTTTGGAGTAAAAAAGTAAAAAGATTAAAAAATAATAAAATAATAAAACTAATTTTTCAACTCATATTTTCAACTTATCTCACTAATTGTTTACTCAAATTTCGAGCAGGAGTACTCATTAGATGCAAAATTTAATTCCTCATCCAAGGAGTACCCATGTTGGATACTTTCGATGGACCGTATTACACAAAAAAATGAGAAATACATGAAAAAATGTGATTCCAATAACGTTTTTCATGTATTTCTCATTTTTCATGTAGTTGGGTCCATCAAAAGTATGCAACATGGGTACTCCTTGGATGAAGAATAAAATTATACATCAAATGAGTATTTCCGCTCAAAATATGAGTAAACTGTTGGGTGTGGAGCATGATTATTTAGAGGTCTTTGTTTCAGCCATATGTATACCCCAGGAAGTTTGTACACCCCTCCACGCAGGGGGGTGTGGGGGGGACTTGTCCCCCTCGTGGGGGTCCAGGGGCTAGCGGTCCCCCAGCTGGGGGTTTTAGGGGCAGCGCCCCTGAAGCTAAAAAACAGATGTAAAATTGCCTTGTAAAAGTATAGTAAATTTCTCGTCAATCTGGGTTGTTCATTAGGTAGAAGATCTAATAGTAGAACTTATGTTTAGTTTAGGGATTTTTTCCCTAGAAAGAAACCCCCTCTCTTTGTATGAGGGCGTTGTATTGAGGTTGTGTAATAGATGTGTATTCTCCGAGCGAGAAATAAAGAGGTGAGACTGTGAGAGAAAATAGAGGATATTACAGCAGATTTGCTGTAGGTTGTGTCTCTTCATTTTGTTGGATAATAGAAAGGAAGGACTGGCTGTACGGGGTGGACATAGCCCAAACTAGGTGAACCACATATATCTGTGTCTCTCTAGCTTTACGCATTTTCTGTGTTTATATTTATGCAATATTCTATGTGTTCCATCGCTCTGTAATATATAATTTTCTAACAACTGGTATCAGAGCTGAAGTTCTATTTGGCTGACAAACTCGCAGGAAAGAAGGGTTCCTGGTTCAAGTGGGAGCAATGGCAGAAGATGGTAAGTTTAGGGTCAAGAAATTTAACAGCCAAAATTTCTTACTGTGGAAGATGCAGATGGAATATTATCTGTATCAGAAAGATTTGTACCTACCATTGGGCGGAAAAACAAAGATGCCAACGGGTATGACAGATGAAGAATGGAACCTTCTCGATAGAAAGGCACTCAGAACAATACAGTTGTGCCTCGTAGTGTCGGTCACCTTCAACATTTCAAAGGAAACAATGACAGAGGGTTTGATTAAGGCGTTGGAGAAACTGTATGAAAAACCCTCGGCCTCAAACAAGGTATTTCTTGTGAAACAGTTATTTTATATGAAGATGTCGGAAGGTGGATTTGTTGCAGAACATTTAAATGACTTTAATACTGTTACAAGTCAGTTAAGTTCTGTAGGGGTAAAGTTTGATGATAAAGTTAGAGCTCTGTTATTCTTATGCTCATTGCCAGAAATTTGGAATGGTTTAGTAATGGCCATTAGTAACTCTGTGTTTGGATCTAGTACTTTAAAGTTTGATGATGTTGTCGGTGCTATTCTTAGTGAGGAAATGCGATGGAAAAGCTCCAGTGAGACATCGGGTAATGCTTTAAGTGCAGAGTCTAGGGGAAGAAAAATGGAAAGAGGAAAGAGCTCAGGATATCGCAGTAAATCAAGGAAAGGTAGATCCAAGTCTAGATTGGGGATAGTGTGCTAGAAATGCGGAAAGAAAGGACACCTAAAGAAAGAATGTAGATCTCGGAAGGGAAAAGAAGTAGATGCACAACAAGAAAACAATCATGAAGCAAATGTGACAGGTTAGGTGTTACAAGATGCTTTGATTCTTTCTTTCAAAAATATTACTGATTCCTGGGTGGTATATTCAGGGGCCTCATTCCATGCCACACCTGTTAATAAATATTTTCATGACTATGTTCAAGGAGATTTTGGACAAGTCCGTTTGGGTGATGATAAACCCTGTAAAATTGTTGGAATGAGTAAGGTTCTTGTAAAACAGCATAATGGAAACCAATGGCTACTAAAGGAGGTAAGGCATGTTTCAGATCTGAAGAAAAATCTGATTTCAACAGGGCAGTTAGGTGGTGAAGGTTGTGTGACAACTTTCACAGATAAAGCTTGGAAGGTCACCAAAGGAGCCTTGGTAATAGCAAAAGGCGAAAAGGTTGGTACATTGTATTTATGCAATGGTATTTCTAACTCTGTTAATGCTTTAACTTCCAAAGGAGCAGATGCAACATCATGGCATCATAGGCTCGGACACATGAGTGAAAAGGGGATGAAGATTCTTCACTCAAGGAATTTGTTTCCGGGTTTGAAGAATGTTGATTTGGACTCCTGTGAGAATTGCATTTATGGAAAACAAAAGAGAGTCAATTTTCTCAGAGTTGGGAAAGAAAAGAAGAGTGAAAAATTAGAGCTTGTGCATACAAATGTATGGGGACCTGCTCAGGTATCATCTCTCAGTGGCTCTCGTTATTATGTTACTTTTATTGATGATGCAACTAGAAAAACTTGGATTTATTGTATTAAGAATAAATCTGATGTATTTGATACTTTCAAGAAATGGAAAGCTTTGGTTGAGATTGAGACAGGAAAGAAATTGAAGTGTCTCAGATCAGACAATGGAGGTGAATATTGCAGTAAAAAGTTTGATAGGTACTGTTCAGAGGATGGAATTTGTAGAGAGAAGATAGTTCCAAGAACACCACAAGAAAATGGTGTGTCAGAAAGGATGAACAGAACAATCATGGAGTGTGTAAGGTGCATGAGATTGCATGCAAGATTGCCTTTACAATTTTGGGCAGATGTTGTAGATACTGTTGTTTATCTAATAAATAGAGGGCCTTCAAGTTCCTTGGATGGTGGTGTTCTAGAGGAAGCATGGACAGGTAAAAAGGTAAACTAATCTTTTTTAAAGCCTTTTGGTTGTGAGGCCTTTTTCCATATTAATAAAGAAGATAGAACAAAGCGTGAGAATCAAAGAAATGTACCTTTATTGGATATGGTGTTAATGATTTTGGTTATCGCTTATATGATTATGAAAATCACAAAATCATTAGGAGCAAAGATGTAATATTCAATGAAAAGGTCTTGTATAAGAATCAGTTGTAGGAAAAGAAACAAGAAAAAGAAAACAAGGAATACACAGTTCTTGATGAGATCATTGAAAAAGTAAAGGTGCTTGAAAATAATAATAATCAACAACCATAACAACAGCAACCACCACAACAGCAACAAGCACCCCAAACACCTGAAAGTGGTGTTATAAGATTTACCAGGATAATAATATCCCTTGAACGACACTCTCCTTCATTATATTATCTATTGTTGACTGATTCTGGTGAACCCGAATGTTATGAAGAAGCAATGCAGGTTGAAAGCAGGAAGAAGTGGGAGCTAGCCATGGAAGAAGGGATGGACTCCTTAATGCATAACCAGACTTGGGACTTAGTCAGGTTGCCTGTAGGTAAAACTACATTACAGAATAAATGGGTTTACAGGCTGAAGGAAGAGGATGGAGGAAGATAGAGGTACAAAGCTAGACTTGTGGTGAAGGGGTTTGCACAGAAGAAAGGTATTGATTTTGATGAAATATTTTCTCTTGTTGTTAAAATGACTTCAATCGGAACTTTTTTAAGTCTAGTAGCAGTTGAATATTTGCATCTTGAGCAATTAGATGTAAAGACAACCTTTCTCCATGGGGATTTGGAGGAAGACATATGTATGTAGTAGCCACAAGGATATGAGGTGAAAGGGAAGGAGAAACTAGTGTGCAGGTTGAAGAAGAGCTTGTATGGCTTAAAATAGGCTCCAAGGTAGTGGTATCTAAAATTTGACAAGTTTATGTCTGAAAAAGGTTATACTAGATGTCACTCTGATCATTATGTTTATCTGAAAAAGAAAAATGATGGTAGCTATATTATCTTGTTATTGTATGTGGATGACATGCTTGTTGCAGGATCTAACATGCAGGAAATAAATGTGCTCAAAAGAAAATTGGAAAATTCATTTGCAATGAAGGATTTGGGAGATGCAAAACAAATCCTTGGTATGAGAATAACTAGAGATAGGAAAAATCACAAATTAACATTGTCTCAGAATGAGTACATACAAAAGGTGTTGAAAAGATTTAATGTGCACAATGCAAAACCAATTAGTGCACCTTTTTCTAGCCATTTCAAACTTAGTAAGGAAATGTGCCCAAAGACCCAAGAAGACATGGATTATATGTCTAAAGTTCCATATGCATCAGCAGTTGGAAGCTTAATGTATGCAATGGTCTACACAAGGCCTGATATTACACATGCAGTGGGAGTTGTAAGTAGGTACATGAATAATCCAGGAAAGGAACATTGGATGGCAGTGAAATGGATTCTCAAATATTTGAAAGGTACCACAAATCAAGCATTATGCTTTGGTGGTTCAAACATTTCTCTACAGGGATATGTTGATGCAGATATGGCAGGTGACAAAGATAACAGGAGGAGAACTACAGGATATGTATTTACTGTAGGTGGAACAGCTATCAGTTGGGTTTCAAAAATCCAAAGTGTTGTTGCACTTTCAACAATAGAACTAGAGTATGTTTCTACTATAGAGGCTAGTAAAGAAATGATTTGGTTACAAAGGTTTATGGGTGAATTGGGTAAGAAGCATGATATGGGCACGTTATACAGTGATAGCCAAAGTGCCATTCATCTTGCAAAGAACTCAGCATATCATTTTAGGACTAAACACATACAGCTCAAGTACCATTTCATACGATCAGTGTTGGAAGATGGAGAGTTGAAGCTGGAAAAGATACACACTAGCCAGAATCCCGCAGATATTCTAACAAAAGTTGTAACCAGGGAGAAACTGAGAATATCTCTGTTTCAATTGGTCTTCAAGGATGACGATGAAGATGAGAAATAGCTAGGTCCAAAGAGGAGTTATTATCCAAAAAATGAAGCAATAGTGGAGTTGCTACAATCATTCTCCAAGTGGGAGATTGTTGGGTGTGGAGCATGATTATTTAGAGGTCTTTGTTTAAGCTAGATGAATACCCCAAGAAGTTTGTACACCCCTCCATGTGGGGGGGGGGGGGGGGGGGTGCGGGGGGGACTTGTCCCCCCCGCAGGGGTTCGGGGGGGCGATCCCCCCCGGTGGGGGTTTCGGGGGCAGTGCCCCCGAAGCTAAAAAAAAAAAATGTAAAATTGCCTTGTAAAAGTACAGTAATTTCTAGTCAATCTGGGTCGTTCATTAGGCAGATGATCTGACGATAGAACTTATGTTTAGTTTAGGGTTTTTTTCCCTAGAAGGCAACCCCGTCTCTTTGTATGAGGGCATTATATTGAGGCTATGTAATAGATGTGTATTCTCTGAGCGAGAAACAGAGAGGTGAGACTGTGAGAGAAAACAGAGGATGTTACAATAGATCTGCTGTAGGTTGTGTCTCTTCATTTCGCTAGATAATAGAAAGGAAGGATTGGCTGTTTGGGGTGGACGTAGCCCAAACTGGCTGAAGCATGTATATCTATGTCTCTTTGGTTTTATAAATTTTCTGTGTTTATATTTATGCAATATTCTATGTGTTCCATTACTCTGTAATATATAATTTTCTAACATAAACCCATAGGGAGATAATTTGAAAAAATAGTTTTTTCTTTCATCCCTCTAAAATTTAATGATGTAATATAATCTTATTTTATTATTTCCACTATTATTTTATAATTTCCTTAAGAGGCTTATTTTAGACCTCAAAAGTCCCCTAATGAATCGTATTAAGGTCACCCAGGATACTAGAAGACATTGACAAAGGTGAAGAAGTTTTATTATTGGTTGAATTTGAAGAAGGAAGTGGTAGAGTCTGTGGCTAGATGGTTAGAATGTCAGCAGGTGAAAGTAGAGTGTAAGCATCTTGATGGGTTTCTTCAGTTGATTTAGATTCCAAAGTGGAAATGGGAGGTCATTTCCATGGATTTCATGACAGTTTTCCCGAGGACATCTAGACAACATGGTTCCATCATGGTTGTGGTTGACAGGTTGATGAAGGTAGAACACTTCATTCTAGTGAAGTTTACATATTCATCTAATGATGTAGCATAGGTATTCATGAGAGATGTAGTGATTTTGCATGGTGTTCGAAGGAAAATTGTGTCAAACATCGATGCTAAGTTCACTTCCAAGTTCTAGAAAGAGTTACTTGTAGGTTTGGGTACAAATTTGGCCTTTATTACAACTTATCATCTGCATACAGGTTGATAGACAGAGAGGGTCAACAAGATGTTGGATGACATGTTGAGTATTTATGTGATTCATCAACAATGGAGGTGGGAAGAGCATTTTACATTGGCTAAGTTTGATTACAACAATGGGTGTTAGGATTCACTAAGGATCAGTCCATTCGAGGCACTTTATGGTCAGAGTTGTAATACTCCCATCAGTTGGAGTGATCCAATGAACAGGGTATTGATAGGACCAGATATGTTAGCAGAGATGGAACAAGAAATGTAGGTAATCAAGAAGAATTTGAAGGCAACACATGACAAAAAAAAAAATTATGCAGATTAGAACATGATGTTTAAGGAGTTTTAGGTTGGGGAACAAGTGTACTTGCACATCAAGCCCAAGAAGAGATCCTTGAGGATTGGATCATGTGCCAAGCTGACACCTCAATTTTGTGGACTTTTCAATATTTTTGAGAGGATTGAACCAGTATCTTATCAAATTGAATTGCCTCTGAAAGTGAAAGTCCATGGCATTTTCCATGTGTCATTTCTCAAGAAGTATGTTAAAGATGTTGATCATGTGATTGACTAGTATGTATTGCAGGTATTTCAAGAAGGCGAATTCCATCTGGAACCTCATTGAATTTTGTAGAGAAATATGCTCATGCTTCGGAACTGAGAAATCGAGAAGGTTAAAGTGTAGTGGAGGCACTTTGCGCCCTATAAAGCTACATGGGAGATGACTGATCATATGCAAGCTATGTATCTTGATCTATTTGTTGGTTGAGGGATTTTTTTTGGCACATGTTTTAGTGTGATGTTTTGGTATATGTGTATATATGTATGTGGATGTAAATACCGCAATGAGTTGTGTTATAAAGCTCCAATAAGCGGTATGGGTGTGAGGATGTTATGATTGTCAAGTTGTTATATTTCTCTTGTTGGTTTTCTTCTCAACAAGATGATCATTGTAAATACTGCAACGAGCTATGTTATAAAGTTCCATGGGTAGTATGTTTTTCTTTTTAACAGTCTTGTTGGTTGTAGGTGTCATTGAACACGATGTTCCCCCAAGGGGGAGGGTTTTGTAACAACCCTGGTCAAAAATACACGTAATAAAGTTAATAAAGGAAAAGTAATAACCAATGTCATGGGACACTTATTCCAAGATGAATGTTGGGAAAAAACATCCTAGTGTGGATTTTCATTTAGTTTATTATGGATAAGTAATTTTGCAAAGGTAATGGAAAAGGATTTGGAAAGGAAAAGTGGCATTAATTCGCATTTTATTTATTAAAATAATGGAAATTAGGAGAAAAGGAAGGTGAAAGGTCACAAGTTGCATGTGAGGAGGAAAATAATGGAAAATGAAGAAAATAGAGCCTGATTAATAAAAAGGCTTCTGAGGAATAGTTCACAACCTTTTTTTTCAGTTCAGTTTTGGAGCTCTCTCTCTCTACTTTCTCTGATACTCTTGGATACTTAGATCATTCTTGGAGCACCCTAGCATTGGAGGAAAGAAGGCAAATGAATGACAACAAAGTAAGAGGAAGCGTAGATCAAGAAAGGAAGAGCAATATCAAGCAGTTACAATGGGATTACTTGTAGGTATTGAGTTGAATGTATGATTTCCCTTCTAGTTTTGGCATGCATAGTACATGCATGTGTGTTTTTGGTTATCTTGTTGTCAATGGCATGGGTTTTTCCAGGTGTGATGGTGTTCTTTAGCCTTGCCTTGCCATTTCTGGATAACCATGGTGTGATGGGGTTCTCTTGTTTTGGTTGAGCTATATTTATGGATGGGTTCAAAGTGGAGTGCGGTGGTCTCATGATTGATCATAAGGCCTAGGAATCCCGGGTGGGATATACAGTAAAGCCTGATTGTGAATACCCTTGATTGGGACTACGAATCCCTTGACTAGTAATGGCATGATACATGGTAAAACTGATCCAAGAGGATCTCGTCAGATCAGTTACACAGGTTTAGTTTTCATCATCAGCATTCAAGTTCGGTGTCGCCAGCTTCGATAGTGATATTTATGGTTTAGGTTGTTCGGTAATGTATATTTTTTTCATGGAGAGAAGGTTTGATACCTGGTTGTCGACATGTTGGTTGTCATCATTTTAGCTAGGATTTAGTCGTCAATATGGATTGTCATCCGTCTCGTAGGATTTGGTGTCGACATGGGTTTGTCATCCATTTTGTAGGGTTTGGTTGTCGTCATCATGTGACGATTGTTGCAAATTTCATTTTGTGACAAGTTGATGTAAAAGGTTATGTTAGAACAAAATGGTAAAATATAAACCATAACCTAAAGACCTAAAACCCTAATACATTAATCCTAAAATCTAAACCATAACCTAAAGCATTAATACACATTACAAAGACCTATGTATAAAACCTATTGTATAAACATTGCATTAAAATACATAAACCCTAAGTTAAAAAAACCCATTTGGGCTATTGCAATACAAATACAAAACATTACAATGTATTAAACACATTGCAAAATGCAAATATCAGTCCTAACTATAGTTCCTAATCGCCGATCAAACCGCGTCGAAACTAAGCCATGTGAACGGTCAGATGAACCATCGGGAGATAGCTGCGGTGGGTAACAGGTGTCGGGGTTAGCAATTAACTGTTGCAGAATTGGAAATCGTAACCTGGGCATGTGAGTAGGTTACAACCGGAACCGCCATAGTTCACTACAGGCTACAACAACTATCGTGTCAGGTTATGACATATGAACAGAGGGCTGTAACCATAGAGTTTAATGTAAGCGGATCAGCTAAACTGTGCAGGAACGAAACCATCGGGTGGAGAATGTGCCATGTGAACAGTGTTGTTACCGCACCACTAGGGGTAGCCACCAGGTGTCTGACAATGGTTAGACCGCCCTGATCACATGGGCATGGTCTAAGCCTTCACACTGTTAGTTAAACCGCCAACGGTGATTTGTTTAATGTAAAGTCTATTTGGGGTTTTGTAAGGCTGTTTAAAGTTATTTTAATATAACCATCTAGCCTAATATCACAAGATGACAAGACCTTAACTTCCAACCCTAAATTTAACCCCTAAAATTAGTAGTTCATTCCTAACTTGGCGTGACAGAGTTAGAATGTAATTGGAGGGTTTTAAAAGGATGTTTTTCTCATTGAAGAGATGGAGTGGTTTTGATGTTTTGTGTGCAGATTCTGGAGGTTAGAGGTTGTTTTTGTTTTTAGCGTAACAAGAGCATCCAAAGTCAAAATTGGGAACCGTGACAGGCATTGGAAAGCTGGTTCAGAGAACTATCCTATGACAGTGACTAGAAGTGCCTGCATGCATATTAATTTTGGTCAAATTTCTATGTAATCGACCTCTTCGGTTTCAATCCTAATAAAGCGGTCGCCCATCTTGAAAGTGGACTCAGAGACGTAGTCCATCAGGGAATAAACTCCGTAACCAATATTGTTGTCTGGTATCACTGTATATTTGCTATTTTCACTATTGTTTTGCATCTTATTTATGTTTTCTCATCTATCGTAAAGTCTTTATTCTCAAACAGTTCCCTCAGTTTCAACACTTTAAGTTAACATTCATTTCACTATTGGCATAATCAATTCTACTTCAGTTTTAACATATGATCATTTCAGATTAAAAACCCAAAGGATGGTGACCTAATAGGCCTAGGAATCCCTTGACCAGTAATGGCAGGATACACGAAAAAGATGAGAGGTTGAGATGGACAAATTCCTCACAGTTTAGGTGGAGAGATCCAGAGGCATCGATGCTTGTTTAAGCCTAGTGATTTGTTGGGATGGCAGTAACGCCTGGTTGTATTGATGTGGGTTTTACGCCTAGGATTTCCTTGGTGGGATATACATAAATCCTAAGGAATCCTTGGTTTGTTTTTTTGTGAGTCCCACATTCATGCTTGGAATATGGCACGGGGGTGATTGGAATTGAGACTCGGTGACAGAGCATCTGAACTCATTAAATATTGATCCGAGTCCAGGTGTGACAAAGGACCCTTCCAAGACCTTTTATTTTTGTGATGTGTTAAATTGCATTTTTAAAAGAAACATAAATGAATACATGTGCATGCTTTAAAGAAGAAGAACATCTCAATCATCAGCAACATAAATACATAAGTCATTGATAACGAAGTTCGTCCAGGAGGGACTACGTCTCCGAGCCCCGGTGTCAAGATGGTGTAGGCCGCTACATTAAGTGTTGTCAATAGTGATGATGTACATAAGATATGATGTTGTTATCATACAAGGAAAATGCCCCCGCGCAGGAGTGGCTCCAATAGATGTTCCGCTACAGGAACTCTCAGTCAAAAGGACTCCTATCAGTATGACACACACTCATGCATGATGATCAAGAGCATCCCACCAACATGGCATAAAAGGGATGTCAATGCAAACATGCATGATGACAACATGATTATCCCATCAACATACAATAAAGGGCTCAAAACACAACATGACGAATCATGACAACAAGTACATCACACATACGATTCCGCATCACATCAAGTAGGAGTCATGAAAAGAGTAAGAAACAAGATCCCACATCAAGCATCAAACACGGATCTATGTAGCACAATGCATAGAAAAAAAAGTACATGAACACACTTCATATACCTCACAACCAAGGGCCATCTGAAGAAGCGGATGTCAAACTGTTGAAGTTGTTCGTGCCATCAATCCCATGGCATCAATAGCATGGAAATGGTTGCTCACACATAAATGTTGACACCTGCATTCCATTTAGAAAAGTGGCTGAAAAATGAAATGAGCGAATGAAAAATTCTGAATGCACCATCAAGTTTGTACCGTCGAATAGTGCAAAATCGACTGTCAAATTTCTGAATTCTGAGAAATTGAAAATCTGGGGCTCAAGGAATCTTTTAGATTCCCCCTAGATTCCTCAAAGATTCTGCTCCATAGGTGAATTGGAAATCTAAAACTCCAAAGGAAAATTTGACCTTGACATTGTGATCCCTGCGGAAAAACATGAAAAATGATTGTAAACTTGACTATATTCCGACATGGAGAAAAATTACCTCCTCGGGAAAGTTGCAAGGATCATGGTTTTGCTCCCTGTTTCTATAGTAGTCATGGTTCCACTTGCATACTGAAAAATGGCCAAAAAATGCAGAACTATGATGGAGAAATGGAAAATGCCATTGCATTCATGGCGTCAAGAAGTGTTGAAACCATATAAAATTTGTCAAAATTTGACAAGGTGAAAATTCGGCCCTCCTGCAAAATGCTGCCTTGAACTGCTTGCACTTCCTTCCTCTCCGGGTGCACTGTCAAACTATGTTTAAATAAAAATTGGCCGGTAGATTTTCCCAAAGAGGTGGTTGGTTGAGTTGGTTAGGGATCTGGTTATGAGGGAGGAGGTCGGGCTGTCAAACCCCACCTCCTATATTTTTTACACATCACATTTTTTAAATTTAAAACATATTGGTTGGGCTGGGCCCGCCTTGGGTGGCCCGCCCATCGTACCCACCTCTGCTAGTTCATTGCTATTGTTTGTTAACGTGGGTTGGGTCCGTGCCCCAAGGGTTGGCCCCCCAACTCCCAACTCCGTTTGGTATGAGGGTGGCGAGGTGGCAGGGTCATGGCCGCCCACCCCTCGTTGTTGGTTTCGTGGGAGGGGTCGGCGGTAGTGGCCCACCCCTCCACAATTAACATGTGGTGTGGTTAAGGAGTGGTGGGGTTGGTGACTCACCACCCTTTTTTATATATATTTTTGTTATTTAAAACAAACCTTTCATTTTTGGAAATTCAGTTTTGGACAGAAGGAGTATTTTTAACAAGGCCACGATTTCGCCTGGAATCTGGCCGGAGTTGGCCGGATTTCTTCTGCCAGAAAAGTACAAATTGTGTCCTCGTTAAACCTGCCTAGTCATAAATAAGTCAACCCAACTTTGACTGTCTTTATCTTCTTCATCCGGACTTGGATTGACGAACCATTCACACCACCACGATCACAACGACGAGATATTTAACATGAACTTGGTTCGAGCATAATCCAAACACTTTGATTTTTGATCTTTCATAAGCCCTCTTTATCCTGTGTGTCTCTGGAGCCACCTAGATCAATCCTCCCCACTGAGGAGCTTTTGGACCTCCAAAAGCATGAAAAATGATCTGCAAGTTTTTTGTACTTTGTCTGCATCATAAGGGTCCTGAAAGGTCTCGCTTCCATCTCCTTCACCTTTGTTCTTCGGGGCCTTAAGCGAAAGCCGACACCTGCAACCTCTACAACCTATAGTACATTGTTTTGAAAATTACATACTTGACTTTCATGACCCACTGATGACCCAAGCGTCCCATACTTGCCACGAGTTCAAACACATACTCAGTGGTCAAGTTTACATCAAGATGGACACAATACCCCAGGTACGACAACAAGCCCGAAATATCATTGTTGCTTCAACAAGTGATGGAAAAGACATCATTACTGCAACACATGATTTACAATCATAAGGCCAAACACTATTGTCTTGGCAAGTGATGGGAACACGACATCACTTTCACAGTTTATCATGCAACACAAAATAAGACCAAACATCATTGTTGCTGAACAAGTGATGGAAAACACATCATCACTTTTACATTTTAAAATGCAACAAATGATTTACAAAAGCACGACCATGAAACGCTAACATATCTAGAAACCATTTTTCAATTATCAGTGTGAATGGGTCGCCTACTTGTGGCGGTTTTGTTCATTCACCGATGCTTTGTCTTTAAGGCGCTGCTTTGGATGGAGCCTCCAACAAGTGGCTCTTTGATGGCCATTTCTGTCACAATGACTGCAATACATCTTCTTCCTCCAGATTTGTTCAACCTATTTCTTTACATGCTGTTGAGAGGGTCTTTCATGCCTCATCTTTGTTTGCGCTGCTATTCTTTTCCAACACTTAGAAAATTAATGGTTATGTAATCCACAAAAGATACATGTCTTTTGATCCCATGTTTTATTTTTATCATTAACAACATGATCATAATTGAAATGAACATTCGAATGTCGAGACTGGTTATACCTTTCCTTGCTGCCTCTGGTGTAATTATGGCGATGAGAGCTTGCCTCAGCTCTTGCCTTGCAATGGAAACTATCATGGAATGATGGGGATGTGTTCCCATCATTCTATTTCCTCGATGATTTCGACAATGTCTCGAAAGAATCTGACACCTTCGAGCATTCTCTTTTCGTGTATCTCGATCCTGCAAATTGATGTTTATGCACAACCTCCAAAGGTTGATTTATGCCTTGGTTATTAACACCAAGTTCTTTTTCCTCCTCGTGCCTCATCCTAGTAAGGAGCCTCATGTTTGTCCCTGTAATTGGGATCTCCAAATCTCCAACAGAAATCATACTATGTGAAGACAAAACTGAAAGGAAATCAACATCTTTTACCTCCTCTGTTCTTCTAGGGCCTCTTTTATGGCTTGCAACTAAAGCTACAATCGCTCCTTTTCCTCTGTCTCTTTCTGTAGGGTTTCATACATTATTTCCACTCTTTTGGAAATTTTGAGCATGGTCTCGTATATCGCTTTTTCATCCTCGGTCACTGCACATTCCATTGTTCATGATGCAATTCACATCAACGCAAAGACCGCTCTGATACCACTTGATCCAGGTCCAGGTGTGACGAAGGACCCTTTCAAGACCTTTTACTTTCATGATGTGCTAAATTGCATTTTTAAAAGAAACATAAATGAAAACACGTGCATGGTGTAAAGAAGAGGAACATGTCAATCATCAGCAACATAAATACATAAGTCATTGATAACGGAGTTCATCCAGGAGGGACTATGTCTCCGGGCCCCAGTGTCAAGATGGTGTAGGCCACTGCATTAAGTGCTGTCAATAGTGATGATGTACATAAGAGATGATGTCGTTATCATACAAGGAAAATTCCCTCACACAGGAGTGGCTCCAAGAGATGTTCCACTACAGGAACTCTTAGTCAAAAGGACTCCTATTAATATGACACACACTCATGCATGATGATCAAGAGCATCCCACCAACATGGCATAAAAGGGATCTAAATGAAAACATGCATGACGACAACATGAGTATCCCATCAACATACAACAAAGGGATCTCAAAACACAACATGACGAATCATGACAACAAGTACATCACACAGATGATTCCACATCACATCAAGCAGGAACCATGAAAACGAGTAAGAAACAAGATCCCACATTAAGCATCAAATAGGGATCTGTGTAGCACAATGCATAGCAAAAGAAGTACATGAACACATTGCATATACCTCACAACCAAGGGCCATATGAAGAAGCAGATGTCAAACTGCTGAAGTTGTTCGTGCTATCAATCTCACAACATCAATCGCATGGAAATGGCTGCTCGCACATAAATCCTGACACCTATATTCCACTTAGAAAAGTGGCTGAAAAATGAAATGAGCGAATGAAAAATTTGAATGCACCATCAGATTTGTAGCGTCGAATAGTGCACGATTGACTATCAAATTTCTAAATTTTGAGAAATTGAGAATTTGGGGCTCAAGGAATCTTTCAGATTCCCCATGGATTCCTCAAAGATTTTGCTCCATAGGTGGACTAGAAATCTCCAACTCCAAAGGAGAATCTGACCTCACCATTGTGATTCGTATGGAAAACCATGAAAAACGACTATAAACTTGACTATATTCTGACATGGAGAAAAATTACCTCCTCAGGAAAATTGCAAGGATCATGGTTCCTCTCCCTATTTCTACAACAATCATGGTTCCACTTGCATACTAAAAAATGGATGAAAAATGAAAAACTCTGATAAAGAAACAGAAATTCCATTGTGGCATCGAGAAGTGTTGAAACCATATAAAATTTGTCAAAATCTAACAAGGTGAAAATTTGGCCCTCATGCAAAACGCTACCTCGAATTGCGTGCACTGCCTTCTTCTCTGGGCACACTGACAAACTACATTTAAATAAAACTTGGCTGGTGGATTTTCCCAAAGAGGCGGTTGGCTAAGTTGGTTAGGGATCTGGTTATGAGGGAGGAGCTGAGGCAGTCAAATCCCGCCTCCTCCTTTTTTTACACATCACATTTTTTAAATTTAAAATATATTGGTTGGGTCGGGCCTGCCTTGGGTGGTCCGCCCACCATACCCACCTCTGCTAGTTTCGTGCTATTGTTTGCTAACATGGGTTGGGTCCGTGCCCCAAGGTCCGGCCCACCCAACCCCCAACTCCATTTGTTATGAGGGTGGTGGGGTGGCGGGGTCATGGCCACCCACCCCTTGTTGTTGGTTTCGTGATTCCGTGGGAGGGGCCAGGGGTAGTGGCCGGCCCCTCCATGATTAACATGTGGTGCAGTTAAGGGCTGATAGGGTTGGTGGCCTACCACCCTTTTTTATATATTTTTTTGTTATTTAAAACAAACCATGCATTTTTGGAAATTTGGTTTTGGACGGAAGGAGTCTTTTTAACGAGGCCATGATTTTGCCCAGAATCTAGCCGGAGTTGGCCAGATTCCGTCCGCCCAAAAAGTACAAATTGTGTCCTCGTTAACCCTGCCCAGTCATAAAAAAGTCAACCCAACTTTGACTACCTCTATCTTCTTCATCCGGATTTAGATTGACGAACTGTTCGGATCACCACAATCACGACGATGAGATCTTTAACATGAACCTAGTTCGAGCATAATCTAGACACTTTGATTTTTGAGCTTTCATAAGCCCTCTTTCTCTTACGTGTGTCTCTGGAGCCACCTGGATCAAATACTATGGTAGGTTAGTTATTATCTGTTGATATTAAAATCTCAAATGAAGATAAGTGCATCAGTTTGTTGTGTTCTCTACCAGATTCGTGGGATAGTCTGGTTATTGCAATAGGTAGCAATGCTACTCCCTTGCAGTTTGATGAAATTGTCTCATCCTTGCTGATGGAGGAGATGAAATGAAAAAATATGGAGAGAAAGAATGGTGATGCCTTGTCTGTATGAGGACGATCCCAGAAAAAAAACAAAAATAAGTCATCGAGTGGGAGATATAATTATAGAGGGAGATCTAAATCTCCAGGAAAGGAAGGGCACTACAAAAGGGACTGTAAATCTAAAGCTCCCAAGAAAGGAAAGGGATTTGATGATGCTCCTTTTGTAGAGGTGAAAACCACCTCAGATGAAGGTGGGGATGTGTACTTGGCTTCTTCAAGTACACATATAGATCATGAGGAATGGTTGATTGACTTAGGTGCATCTTTTCACTTCACCCATAAAGAGTGGTTCTGCAAGTATGAGAAATATGATGGTGGTGATGTCTTCTTAGGGGATGATAGGAAGGCTAGAATCATTGGTCGCAGAAAAGTAAAGTTGAAATTGCAAGGTGGAAGGGTTAAAAAACTTCTGGGTGTTCTGCATATTGCTGCATTAGCCAGAAATTTGATTTATATAAGCAAGTTGGATGATGTAAGTGTAAAAACAGTGTTTGAGAAAGATACCTGCAAGATGGTTCGAGGAGCACTGGTATTAATGTGGGGAGTTCAGATTGGAACTTTGTGAAAGCTGCAAGGTAGCACTGTTATTGATAGGTGCAATAGTTCTATGGTTCCTAAAAGTGGAGTAGAAAATCTAGTGGTCTCTGGAGAAAAGACATTGCTATGGCATTAAAGGCTTGGTCATATTGGACAGAAGGGCCTTTAAATACTTCATGGTAAAGGTATGGTAGAAGGTATGACTAATAGCTCTATGGATTTTGATTTCTGTGAAAATTGTGTATAGCATGATAGAAGACTAATCCATACACACCTGAGAAAAATGGAGTTTCAGAAAGAATGATCAAGATGTTGATGGAAAGGGCATGAAGCATGCTCAGTGGTACCAGGTTAGGATAGGAATAACGGGTAGAGGTGGTGGAGACATCATGTTACCTGGTCAATAGATCACCTTCATCAGTGTTGGAGGATAAGACTCCACAAGAGGTATGGACTGGTAAGAAACCCTCTCTTTCACATCTGAGAGTATTTGGATGTGATGCATATGTACATGTTCCAAAGGAGAAAAGAACAAAGTTTGATAGTAAATCTGAAAAGTGCATCTTCATTGGGTATAAGGATGGTTTAAAGGGTTATAAGCTTTGGAACCCGGTAACAAGGAAGGTTGTGTACAACTGAGATGTGGTGTTTAGAGAGGTGAAAAATGTTATTAAACATAAAGTCCCATCAAAGGAACCTAAGAAGATAGAGTTTGAGCTGAAGGAGGAAGAATCAAACTCTACAGTAGAAAAGGAATCAGAAGATGAAGAGCCATAAACTTTGGTTGTGAGAAGATCATTTTGAGAAAGAAGGAAGCCAAAAAGGTATAGGCCATCTGCTTTCTGTTCAAATTTTGCTTTATCTATTACTGGTGATGATGCCAGAACTATGAAGGAAGTAGTAGATTTAGAGGATGGCAAACTCTGGAAAGAGGCCATGGTTAATGAAATGGCATCTTTGCACAAAAATGAGGCTTGGGATCTAGTGGAGTTGCCAGCTGGAAGGAAACCCATCGGAAACAAATGGGTGTTCAAGAAGAAGAAAAATGTAGAATGAAAGGTGGAGAAAACAAATCACGGTTGGTAGAAAATGGTTATTCCCAGGTGTCGGGAATTGATTTTGGTGATATTTTTTCTCCTGTTTCCAAGGTAGCTTCTATTAGATTACTGCTATCTGTTGTTGCTACTTTTGATTTTGAGGTAGAACAGATGGATGTGAAGACAAAATTTCTTCACGGGGATCTGGAAGAGGAGATCTACATGAAGAAACCTGAAGGCTTTGCAATGAATGGTAAGAAAGAACTGGTATGCAAGTTAAAGAAGTCTTTGTATGGGCTAAAATTGTCACCAAGGATGTGGTATCAAAAATTTGATACATTTATACGGGGACTTGGTTTCACCAGAAGCAAAGCAGATCACTGTGTGTATTTTAAATTAATTGGTGACTTTGTAATTTATCTGGTCCTGTATGTGGATGATGATGGGTTGTATCATATTCTTTCGACAACTAGCCTACGTAGTTAATGGGGGGGGGCAGGTGGGGGTTAGAGGGTGGACGGAGTCCCCGATTCGTGGCACTGATTGCACAGCAGGGGGGTCACAAGGGGGTTTGAGGGGCATGGGTATCCCCCCTCTATGGGGTCTGGGGTAGCGCCCCGGGGAATTTTTTTTTTTAGACCCTATATTAGGTTGGGTGGACCTACCTATGGTTTTGTGCATGGTTTTTGCACATGGCTTTGGACACGATGGTTTTCGGTCCATGGTTTTGGACGTGATGGTTTTCGGTCCATGGTATTGGACTCTTCGGCATGTATAAATATGTATTGTAACATTGAAAGGAACATAATGAAAAGTCAAGCTAGTAGTCCCGGTTTTGGGATCTAGGGGAAAATCTCTGTGTATATGTGTTTTATGTGTTATGCTCTCACATTGTTTATTTTATGTGTTTTAGAATTTGTATGCAGGTAATTTCTGTACGGGGTTAAAACCTACATTTGGTATTGGAGTTGTTTTGGCTTCAAGGGGACACCTTTTTTGCTGAGGGGTTTCGCTCGGGCCTGTGGTAAACCCTGTTCAGTGGGAGATCTACCAGATCGATTCTGGTGGTGAAAGAAGATGGCAAGCAGTGGAAAATAGAGATCTAGAAATTTAATGGTCAGAGTTTTGAGTTGTGGAAACTCAATATGGAGGATCTATTGGTGGATAAAGATCAGTGGAACGTGGTAGATCCGAGTACTAAACCAATGGGACTGTCCGATGAAGAATGGAAGAAGTTGGATTAGAAGGCAAAGAGCACAATATTATTGTGTGTCTTAGATTGAGTATTGCTGAATGTATCAGGGGAAGCTACGATGGAGGCTTTGTGGGACACGTTAGGGACTTTGTACCAATATAAGTCTCTGGGGAATAAATTGTTCCTACAGAAAAAGTTGTATAACTTGAGGATGAAAGATGGAGACTCGGTGATAGAGCATCTAAATGAATTTAATACTATGGTAAGTCAGTTATTATCTGTTGATATTAAAATTTTAAATGAAGATAAGTGCATCAGTTTGTTGTGTTCTCTACCAAATTCGTGGGATAGTCTGGTTATTATGCAACTGCCTTGCAGTTTGATGAAATAGTCTCATCCTTCTTGATGGAGGAGATGAGACGGAAAAATATGGAGAGCCAAAATGGTGATGCCTTGTCTATACAAGGATGGTCCTAGAAAAGAAATAAAAATAATTCATTGAGTGGGAGATCTAAATCTAGAGGAAGATCTAAATCTCCAAGAAAACCTGTAAAGGTGGTATGCTGGAATGCAGAAAGGAAGGGCACTACAAAAGGGAGTGTAAATATAAAGCCCCTGAAAAAAGAAAGGGATCTGATGATGCTCCTTCTGCAGAGGCAAAAACCACCTCAGATGAAGGTGGGGATGTGTACTTGGCTTCTTCAAGTACACATGTAGATCATGAGGCATGGTTGATTGACTCAGGTGCATCCTTTCACTTCACTCCCCATAGAGAGTGGTTCTATGAGTATGAGAAATATGATGGTGGTGATGTATTATTGGGGGATGACAGGAAGGCTAGAATCGTTGGTCATGGAATAGTAAAAATGAAGTTGCGAGGTGGAAGGGTTAGAACACTTCTGGGCGTTTTGCATATTCCTGCATTGGCTAGAAATCTGATTTTTGTAAGTAAGCTGGATGATGCAGGTGTAAAAACAGTGTTCGAGAAGGATAGCTGCAAGATGGTTCGAGGAGCACTGGTATTGATGTGGGGAGTTCGGATTGGATTTCTGTACAAGCTGCAAGGTAGCACTGTTATTGATGGGTGCAACAATTCTGTGGTTCCTAAAAGTGGAGCAAAAAATCTAGTGGTCTATGGAGAGAAGACCATGCTGTGGCATAAAGGGCTTTGACATATTGGAGAGAAAGGCCTTGGAATACTTCATGGTAAAGGTATGGTAGAAGGTATGAGTAATAGCTCTATGGATTTTGATTTTGTGAAAATTGTGTATATGGGAAGCAGAATTGGGTGAGTTTCCCCTCTGGTGGTAGGAGGGCAAAACAGATATTAGAGCTTGTGCACAGTGATGTGTTTGGACCTGTGAAGGTTCCATCACTGGGTAAGTTTGTGTACTATGTATCATTTATAGATGACTTCTCAAGGAATACATGGATATATTTCCTTAAAAAGAAATCTGAAATCTTTGAAAGGTCTAAAGAATTTAAGGCTCTGGTGGAAAACCAGATAGAGAAGAAGATAAAGGTGTTGAGGAAAGATAATGGTGGAGAGTTTTGCAGTAAGGAATTTGAAGAATTCTGTAAGAAGTGTGGTATATCATGGAAAAAGACTACATACACACCTGAGAAAAATGGAGTTGCAGAAAGAATGGACAAGACGTTGATGGAAAGGGCAAGAAGCATGATCAATGGTGCCAGGTTACGACATGAATTCTGGGCAGAGGTGGTGGAGACTACATGTTACTTGGTCAACAGATCACCTTCATTAGCGTTGGAAGATAAGACTCCATAAGAGGTATGGACTAGTAAGAAACCCTCTCTTTCACATCTGAGGGTATTTTGATGTGATGCATATGTACATGTTTGAAAGGAGAAAAGAACCAAGTTGGATAGTAAATCTGAAAAGTGCATCTTTATTGGGTATAAGGATGGTTTAAAGGGTTATAAGCTTTGGAACCCAGTAACAAGGAAGGTTGTGTACAACCGAGATGTGGTGTTTAGAGAGGTGAAAGATATTATTAAACATGAAGTCCCGTCAAAGGAACCTGAAAAGATAGAGTTTGAGCTTAAGGAGGAAGAATCAGACTCTACAACAGAGGAGGAATCAGAAGATGAAGAGCCACAAACTTCGGGTGTAAGAAGATCAGTTCGAGAAAGAAGGCAGCCAGAAAGGTATAGTCCATCTGCATTATGTTCAAATTTTTCTTTATCTGTTACTGATGAAGATCCGATAATTGTGAAGGAAGCAGTAGATTCAAAGGATGGCAAACTCTGGAAAGAGGCCATGGTTGATAAAATGGCATCTTTGCACAAAAATGAGGCTTGGGATTTGGTGGAGTTGCTGGCTGGAAGGAAACCCATTGGCAGGAAATGGGTGTTCAAGAAGAAGACAAATGCAAAAGGAAAGGTGGAGAAATACAAAGCTTGGTCGTTAGCAAAAGGTTATTCCTAGGTGTCGGGAATTGATTTTGGTGATATTTTTTCTCCTTTTGCCAAGGTAGCTTCTATTAAATTACTTTTATCTATTGTTGTTGCTTTTGATTTTGAGGTAGAATAGATGGATGTGAAGACATCATCTCTTCATGGGGATCTGGAAGAGGAGATCCACATGAACCAACCTAAAGGTTTTGTGGTGAAGGGTAAGAAATAACCATTTGAAATTTAAAGAAGTTTTTGTATGGATTAAAACAATCACCAAGGATGTGGTATCAAAAATTTGATACATTTATACAGGACTTGGCTTCACCAGAAGCAAAGTAGATCATTGTGTGTATTTTAAATTAATTGGTGACCGTGTTATTTATCAGGTCCTATATTTGGATGATACGTTGCTGGCTGTAAATGACAAAGAAGTTATCGAGGATTTGAAGACATAATTGTCCTCCAAATTTGACATGAAAGATCTTGGTGCTAAAACTATATTTTGGGCATGGAAATTAAAAGAGATCGGGAAAAGACGAAGCTCTGGTTAAACCAGAGGAAGTATTTCGAGACAATGCTATAGAGGTTTAATATGAAAGATAGTAAACCGGTGAAGGTTCCTATTCCTGTAGGTGTAAAGTTATCTATTGAATAGTGTCCGGGGACACAAAAAGACAAAGAGGACATGTCACGTGTTCCATATGCAAGTGCAGTCAGTAGTGTGATGTATGCGATGGTATGTACTAGACCAGACATTGCATGTGCAGTGGGAGTATTGAGAAGGTTTATATCAAAACCAAGGAAGGAGCATTGGACAATAGTGAAGTGGGTTTTCAGGTATTTGCGTGGCATGGTGATTATGGTTTATGCTACCAAGGAAGAATAGGATTGGACAGAGTTTTGGATATTCATGGCTTTGTTGATGCATACGGGGCTGGAGATCTAGATCAGATAAGATCTACAAGTGGGTATGTGCTTAACCTCTTTGGAGTTGCAGTCAGTTGGAAGAGTAAATAACAATATGTAGTGGCACTATCAACTACAGAGGCAGAATACATGGCAGCCACTCATGCAAGCAAGGAAGCAGTTTGGTTGCAGAGATTGTGTTCAAATATGGGGTTAGTACAGGGAGCTATAAGGATAGACTGTGACAACCAAAGTGCAATTTTTTTAGCAAAGAACCCTGCTTACCATTCAAAGACAAAGCACATTGATGTTCAGTATCACTTTGTGAGGGATATGATAGAAGACAAAAAGGTGTTGCTGGTAAAGGTGGACACTTTGAAGAATACTGTAGATGCATTGACAAAATCTGTGAGCTCTGAGAAGTTCTCTTGGTGTAGAGAAACAATGGGTGTTGCAGGGGTGGATAAATGACTAAGCTCTCTTGTGGCCCCCTGTGGAAAAAAAAACAAGTGGGATAATGTTGGGTTGTGTTATATTATTTCCATGACTAGCCCACGGAGTTAACCGGGGGGTTAGAGGGGACACGGAGCCCCCCCTTCGTTGCGTCGACTACGCAGCAAGGGGGTCACAGGGGGTTTGAGGGGGGCGGGTATCCCCCCTCTATGGGGTTTGGGGCAACGGCCCGAGGATTTTTTTTTGGACCCTATATTAGGTTGGGCAGACCTACCTATGGTTTTGTGCATGGTTTTCGCACATGGTTTTGGACGCGATGGTTTTCAGTCCATGGTTTTGGACGTGATGGTTTTTGGTCCATGGTATTGGACGCTTCGACATGTATAAATATGTATTGTAACATTGAAAGGAACATAATGAAAAATCAAGTTGGTAGTCCCGTTTTTGGGATCCAGGGGAAAACCTCTGTGTATATGTGTTTGTTATGCTCCCGCATTGTTTATTTTTCTGTGTTTTAGAATTCGTATGCAGGGAATTTCTGTACGGGGTTAAAACCTACACAGTGAAGGGTAAGAAAGAACTGGTATGCAAGTTAAAGAAGTCTTTGTATGAGCTAAAATAGTCACCAAGGATGTGGTATAAAATACTTGATACATTTATACGGGGACTTGGCTTCACTAGAAGCAAATCAAAGAAATGTGTGTATTTTAAATTAATTGGTGACCGTGTTATTTATTTGGTCCTGTATGTGGATGATATGTTGCTGGTTATAAATGACAAAGAAATTATCCAAGATCTGAAGACCCAATTGTCCTCCAAATTCGACATGAAAGATCTTTGTGCTGCAAACTATATTTTGGGCATGGAAATTAAAAGAGATCGGGAAAAGTGGAAGCTCTGGTTAAACCAGAGGAAGTATGTCGAGACAATATCGCAGAGGTTTAATATGCAGGATAGTAAATTAGTGAAGGTTCCTATTCCTGTAGGTGTAAAGTTATCTGCTGAACAGTGTCCCAAGACACAAGAAGAGTAAGAGGACATGTCTCGTGTTCCATATGAAAGTGCAGTTGGTAGCTTGATGTATGCGATGATCTATACTAGACCAGACATTGCACATGTAGTGGGAGTATTGAGCAGGTTTATGTGAAAACCAGGGAAGGAGCATTGGACATAAGTGAAGCGGGTTTTCAAGTATTTGCGTGGCACTAGTGATTATGGTTTGTGCTACCAAGGAAGACTAGGATTGGACAAAATTTTGGATATTCGTGGCCTTGTTGATGCAGAGTGGGTTGGAGATCTAGATCAGAGAATATCTACAAGTAGGTATGTGTTTAACGTATTTGGAGGTGCAGTTAGTTCGATGAGTAAGAAACAATCTGTAGTGGTATTATCAACTACAGAGGTAGAATACATGGCAGCCACTCATGCAAGAAAGGAAGAAGTTTGGTTGCAGAGATTGTGTTCAAGTATGGGGTTAGTACAGGGAGTTATAAGGATAGAATGTGACAGAAAAAGTGCAATTTTCTTGGCAAAGAACCTTGCTTACCATTCAAAGACAAAGCAAATTGATGTTTGGTATCACTTTGCGAGGAATATGATAGAAGAAAAAAAGGTGTTGTTGATAAAGGCATGCACTTTGAAGAATATTGCAGATGCATTAACAAAATCTGTGAGCTCTGAGAAGTTCTCTTGGTGTAGAGAAACAATGGGCATTACAGGGGTGGATAAATGACTAAGCTCTCCTGTGGCCCCCTATGGAAAGAAAACAACAAGTGGGAGAATGTTGGGTTGTGTTATATTCTTTCCACGACTAGCTGACGTAGTTAACCGGGGGGCTGGAGTCCCCCCTTTGTTGTGCCGATTGCGTAGTGGGGGGGTGAGAGGGGGTTTGAGGGGGGTGGGTAGCGCCCCTCTACGGGGTCCGGGGCAGCGCCTCAGGGAAATTTTTTTGGACCCTATATTAGGTGGGGCAAACCTACCTATGGTTTTGTGCATGGCTTTTGCACATGGTTTTGGGCGCGATGGTGTTGGATGATTTGGAATGTATATATATGTATTGTAACATTGAAAGGAACATAATGAAAAGTCAAGTTGGTAGTCTCAATTTTGGGATCCAGGGGAAAATCTCTGTGTATATGTGTTTTATGTGTTATGTTGTTGCATTGTTTATTTTCTGTTCTTAGAATTCGTATGCAGGTAATTTCTGTACGGGGTTAAAACCTACATAAGTTAGTCTTAATTTTTGATTTGAGTTAGCCATTGAAGTGAAATTTGGGATATCCATATAACTAGTGACTAACAAACTATTACGAATTATGTAGAAGGAAGTGGATAACCAATTTTTCTTACTTGTCTCAAAGAAGAATGGAGTTGTTAGAAACTAAGGCAACACTGAGATGGCAAGGTAAATCATTGTTGTAGGAATTTAAACAATTTATTTTAGTTATTCAATGATATTAGGATATCATAAATAACTTCAACAATTCATTCATATGAGAATGACATGAAATAATTTTAGTTACACAAGGAACACACAAATTCTTCAAACTGCTCTTCAACTTCTTCACAAGGAAAGTTACAACCAGTAGGAAGATGAAACTCCCTAATTTATCAACTACAACTAAGTGGAGCTACAACCCCAAATATTTATCAGCACCTACTGGGAGCTACAACTCTTTATTAGCAAGCCAAAACTTTCTTGACATCAATGATTCATTTTTCATCCATTTTCATGCTAGGACCATGAATGGCACTTCTTCTGAAACAATAAAACAATTTTTGCAACACCATCTTCAACAATTTGTGATTACTAAGAAATACACCATCACACCCACACATCAACATCTCACTTCACCATAAATTCTTGCACCAAGTCTTGCAAGATTCCTCAATCAATTCTGCTTATAAATATTTTTGACTGATTAGTTTTGGCATGATATTTTAGTTAACTCCACTTTGAATCTTTGCATGAGTTTCTAATTTTTTCCTTTGTCGTGTTCATTTTAGTCTTCTAAGTCTATTCTTCAAGTCATTAGATATTGAGCACCTGTTTATACAAGTTAAACTAATCAAATTTGCTTATTCTGGCAATTTGAAAATTGTATAGGATTTAGCTACAATTTTTATTCCAGTTCCAACTTTAGCTGCCACTATTTTTGGAAAAAATACTAAAAAATCTGCCTAACGCATCTGTGCCACTAAATGCTTCCACTTGATATTTAGCTATGTTTTAGAAATTTTGGGCCTCGTTGTTCTGTTTAGCATAATTTCCAAACTCAAAGCTATTGACTCATTCATGCCAAAGCCCAAAGGCTTTTATAAAAGTGTTTCCAAATATAGCTACCAACCCATTCATCTATGTGGCCAAAGCACTTTAACATAGGCCCAAAGCCATTTAATACAAATCCGCTACAAATCAACACCGTGATTTAAATCTTGGCCCACACACTTTATCTTTTAGCGCTACGACACACCTTCACTACATGATAAAAATCAATACCATAAACCTGGTTTAGCAATAATACTCAAGAACTTTATTTTATAATGCAAACCTCTGTGTTGGTCCCTGGTTACTTAATACATAAAATGTTGGAAACAATGTTAATACTGAGAGGGAGGTGGGTGAATTGGTATTAAGGCTAATTTAAACTTTTATGCCAATTTATATACAACATTCAAACTCGACATCCATTGTGTGAGAAACCATTAGCAAATCATAATAGCATCCATATGAAACAACACAAACACACACATCATGAGTAACAAACACTTGAGACACATAGGTTTAACTTGGAAACCCTTCTGAGATAAAAACCACCAAACATTGTTTTTTGTATGATGTTAATAAGATCTCTTGCTCTATTACATCAATATGTTTGTGAGCCACCACTCGCAGGAAGCACTGAATCCCTTTTATTGTTTGCTAGCACCCACTAGCAGGAAGCATCAACTCCCTTTTTTTGCAGACACCTGATTAGCTTACCAGAAGCACCAAATGAAGCACCAAATTCAAGGAATTTTTGCAAGTACCAACTTGCAGCTCCTTGGATTTATGCAAGCACCAACTTCCAGAAGGCACCAACCCCTAAGATTTCTTTGGATACCCACTAGATGGAAGCACTAGCTCTCTAGTTTGTAGGCTCCAACTCACACTCAATAAAGAGCTAGTGTTTATTGTCCTTAACAATCATTCTGCCATGTTTCAACACTTTGCTCTTCTCTGAAACCTCCTCTATATTCAACCCATGTTGCACTCTGTCCTCTACTCATTTTGCAGTGGCACAATATTCTCAGCCCTATTCTCTCAACGTCATATACTAAACTCTCAACCCCTTCTTTCCATAAGCTCTCTTGGCTTCTCACAACAACTCATGTACACTCTTGGCCTTCCTCTGGAGCACAAGAACACTCGGCCTTCTCTTAGAACCACTCACACAGTCATAGCTCTCTACTTGGCTCACTTAATTAAGTTGCATTTCCCCCATTGCACAATTACAATCCTTGGCTTTGTTCCACTGTCACACAATGAACGATGTTGTCTCTGTTGTCATCCACACTACCAAAGGCCTACTTCTGTATAGCTCTCCATTTTGTTATGGAATCTAATTACATGGGAACTACAAAACCATTAAATACTGGGAATGGGATGTTGATCATTTCTTCATATTGAGAAATAATTCTCAGTCAAACTATGTATTTAAGCAAGTCTCTCCATCCTCATTAATTGATTAGAGAACTCATATTGTACTTTAGGCATGGCTCATTTTATCTATGATCAAATATTCTACACCCAACAATATTATCCATTTTAATTCTTAATAGTGTGCAAGGAAGATCAAGGATGACAAATTTTGTTAAGGCCATGCACCATTAATGAATTTTGTGCATCGTGGTCCTTTTTTCCTTATACTAATACTTTCTCAACAATTTCCTTTGACTTCAATTCTTAATTCTAGCTTCCAACTTGTTTTCATGATCATAGGTGCTAAGCTTTTAAGCAACTTCTGACTCATCCATGCCTACATAACCAACTTATGGTGAGTGGCCATTTTCCGCATATCCGCAAAATATAAAGAGATTTAACCAAATAGTTGACGACCCATTCAATGTCTTTAACACTGTGCTCCAAGCCCTTAGCCCACAACTTTTTCATTTGTATTTTTTCATAAGTCCCTTAGACATAAGTACATGCAAAAACATCAAGAAGTGGCTCATGGGTGCGTCTTTACCTTTAAGCCTTGAGGTCTTATCTTCCTCTCTGACTGTGGTCATCCAACTGTACAAAACCATGTCCCGGGCTTTACTTGAGTCCCCAAACTTTTCCTCCAACCTACCTTTATTTTCCTCCATGCTCTTGGTCACCAACCACACATGGGACCATGTTATGGGCTTTACTTTAGCCCCCAATGTCTTTAGCCTAATGCGTTTATATTGTGCCATTTAAATCTTTCCGGGGCCTCCCTTGCAAGATGACGTATCCTGTGGGCCCAACCATTGTAGCCACTGGTCAATAAATAGCCTGTTGGGATGACTTATAACGCCATAACACTACCTACCTATCCTGGTTCCTTTTCTTTGTTTTTGGCCTTAATGCACCTTGTCTCATTAACACTTAAAACCACCGCAAAACCAAGACTTGGATGTGCCTTCTTGTTGGAAATAATACTGAGAGGTGGGTGAATCAGTATTATCAGATCAGTAATTTTATTTCCCAAAAAAAATTATATACACTACTTCAGTGAAGTGAACTAGCGTATACACACAACTATGATTAAAGAAACCATCGTATATCCAGAGAACTTGTGATTTAGACAATTTAACATGTGTTGATCTTAAACTAGTACATCAGTAACTTATTAGACAGTGCAGTAAAAGCAGAATAAAGAATCACACATAAGCAAAACACATGAACACCAAGATTTAAGGTGGAAACCCAATGTGGGTGAAAACCACCTACTGCTTTCGTCTCTGTCTTATTTTAATAATAAGAAAATTTTCTTACAATCTTGTACTAGTGCAGACTCATACCAATACAGAGGCACCCACCTGTAGAAGGCTACAACCTTCTCTCATTTTCTAGCTTCTACTGAAAGGGAGCTACAACCCCCTAGCTCTTGTACTAGCCAATATGATTACTAGTACGTAGGCATCGACCTATAGAAGGCTATGACCTTCTTTATTCGTCCAGGGACCACGTTTCATGAATTTTCAGACTGGATACTCCTAGATCACAACACCACAATCTAAAGGCCATGTTTCATCCAATTTTCATACTGGACCCATCAAAAACTTTTTAAACTTAAACTGCGTCAACCAACTTTCAATTAATATGAACAATCAGATTATTGACACTAGAACGCTGTGCTGAAACCAGAACCATACATCATCATTCAGAACCAGCTGTAACCTCAAAAATCATGCATTAGAGTGTATACGCTACTTGGCTGAACCCAAACTGCATGTATACGCTACTTCCATTAATCAAACCTGTGTATATCTTCAAAACTACTGTAAACATAAACTTTTGAATCAAGTCTATACCAACCAACAATATATTGAATATCTACTGTCAACTTACAGAGCTTTACACAGGCAGTGACAAAGATCACTTATACAATCAATCAATCAAATACCAGCCTCCTTATGCATTCAGTTTTACATTCAGATCTAAGAAGACTTCATTGACAGACATCAGTGAAATAGCAACACTGATTTGATAGATTAGTCATCCTTGAAAATCAAGCTTTTTCTTTTGCATACGCTACTTGGAAGAGCCGAACCAGCGTGTATATGCACCTTCATCAAAGCGAACCAATGTACAGATCTAAATTAATTACTTCAAAACTTTGCTACACCTTCAGACTTCAGACAAACCCAGATCAAGATATTTAAAGAATAAAACAGGTGTACATAATCAGATCTAGCCCAATATTAGATCATTTAATAATAATAAGTCATTATGATCTTGATCCATCATTATATCTCATCCATCATCAAATGCTCAGGTGCATATTTAGTCTAATCAAGCAAAGAATCATAAACCCATAACATGTATATTTTCTTTTGATATGATACTTTATAATATATTCATTACTTGTGCACTTAGCCCTTTGATCTTCTCCTCCTTATATACTTGGATCCTTTGTCAATACCTTGGACCAAAACCACTTAGGACCAATACCTTGGACCAAATACCTAGGGTCAATACCTTGAACCAAATACCTTGGACCAATACCTTGAACCAAAATACCTTGGACCAAATACCTCGGACCAAAACCTTGGTTTTCCAACATGTATGCACTTTTCCCCCTATGGGAGGGCGTGTATACATATACACTCTTTTCGTTCTGTGGACCACCGTGTATACGCCGTTTTGACTAAGTGTACCTGTGTATACTTCTTAAATTACTTTACATCAACCTTGTCCTTCACATTCTTTATTCTAATCAGTATACCTAAGTTCCATCTTCCTTTTCTTCTATACCGATGTCTTGTTACTTCTGAATAGACCTGTTACACTGTAATTTTCCATATTACTTCTGAAATGATTCCTTTGAACTGCCATGCACTTTGTCACATCTGATATCTCTCCTATAGATTCATCTAGTTATGTAGATTCATCTAGTTACCATATACAAGTGAGTTGTTCTACTATAAGTGGGTTGCCAGCAAGTACAACACATGTATCATAATGCCAACAATCTCCCCCTTTGGACTTGATGGAAACCTTGTTGGTGTTGATTACTGCATGCTGTAGAAACTATTAGAGATAACAAGAAACACTAAAATACTCTCCCCCTTTGACATCAAGGGCAATGGGTGCACCAAGATATTCTCCCCCTTTGATATGAAGAATGTCATATCTGAATAGCTGAATATAAACATTGATCATGCTTCCCCTAGGCACATGCTGAATTCTCTGATTAAACTCCCTTTTTGTGCATGTTTTGATATCATTGTACATGTTGTGATGCACTAACTATCCATGCTCCCCCTGAGCACATCCAAAGTTTGCAAAAATATTTTCAAAAGAATAACATGACTCTATAACTCAACTATGTGAGTTTGACCTTCCTATCACCAATGACTCATACATACATCAATCTCCCAATCAAGTGGGGATATACCAAATTTGACTCATCCACCCAACCAAGTGGGGATATACCAATTATTTGTACATGATAGAAATACAATTAATATTATATCATCCATCCCATGCAAAGTGGGGATACAAATTACATCATTTGTCCAATAGGACTCATTCAAATGTATGAGAAGTCATATCACACCCTAGACTTTTACATGACTTAAGAAACAAATGGTATAAATATCTGAAGCCATGGCTGGACTCAGCAACCATAATGCCAACAATACAGAATTTGTGTGAAGGCTAATGCTTCCCCTGAACCTGTGCTACTTGTGCATTGTTAACAAGTCATTAATCAAGGCATCTTTGTCAGTAAGATAAAAATTAATGAACAAAACATATCGTTAGACTATAATCTTCGACATCAGACAGAGCACCCATATAAGAGTCTGAACCACTATTTTCCTATCAAAAAAACATATATGCTTCTTCACCCACATAAAATTTCATGTATACACGACTATACTTCATGAAACATGCGTATAATAACCTTCCTCTGAAAAACTAGATTTAACAGTAGGATGATGTAGAACCTACTCCAAACCTTTGTTTGATATATTCAAATGTTTCTCTGGATAGTGGTTTAGTGAATATATCAGCAACCTGTTCTTTAGAGGGAGCATACTCCAATTTGACCTTTTGTTCAAGCACTTGTTCACGTAGAAAATGGTACTTGATGGGTATGTGCTTGGTCTTGGAGTGCATGACTAGATTCTTTGAAATACTGATGTCCCTTGTATTATGACATAGAATGGAGATGGGTGGAGTACATGTGATCTGAATGTCTTGCAAAGTTTGTATCATCCAAAGTAGTTGTGTGCAGGAAGATGCAACAACCACATATTCTAATTCAGCTGTAGATAAAGCAATTGAATGTTGTTTCTTGCTGAACCAAGACACTAACCTGGAACCCATATAGAATGCACCACCACTAGTGCTTTTTCTATCATCAACACTTCCTGCCCAATCTGCATCTGTATATGCATGAAGAGTAAGATCTGCATCTCTAGGATACCATAGTCCAAAGTCCTGAGTTCCTTGAAGATATTTGAAAATTCTTTTGACTACCTAAAGGTGTGATTCCTTTGGATTTTCTTGGAATCTTCCCACTATTCCCACTGCATGGATGATGTCAAGTCAGGTACCTATTAGATAAAGCAGATTGCCAATCATGGATCTATAAGTTGGTTGATGTACTGCTGCTGATTCATCATTTGAGCTGAGACTGCATCCTATTACCATTGGGGTACTTACAAGTTTAGAATCTTCTATTCCATACCTTTTTAAGATTTGTTTGAGATATTTGGTTTGTGAAAGAAAAATTCCATCTTTAGTTTGTTGAACTTGTAGACCAAGAAAATAGGTAAGTTCACCAAGCAAGGACATTTCAAATTCTTGCTGCATTACTAAAGCAAAATTCTAACTCATGGATTCTTCATTGCTACCAAAAATGATATCATCAACATAAACAATAATAATTAGCAATTTATCAGTTTCAATATTTGTATATAGATTGCAATCTGTAGAACCTTTTGTAAAACCTTGTTGGTGCAAGGTGGTAATACCAAGCCCTTGGAGCCTGTTTCAGAACATAGAGAGCCTTTTTGAGCCTGCATACATTTTTTTCATCATTTCCAAGAATGAATCCTTCTGGCTATTCAATATAAACTTCTTTTTCTAAATATCCATTAAGGAAGGCTGATTTTACATCCATTTGGTATACTTTAAATTTATGAAAGCTGGAAAGAGCAAGAAACATCCTTATGGCTTCAAGTCTGGCAATAGGTGCAAAAGTTTCTTCAAAATCTATACCTTCTTGTTGAGAATACCCTTTAAAAACAAGTCTGGCCTTGTTTCTAATGACTTCTCCATTTTCATTCAGCTTGTTCTTGAATATCCATTTAGTTCCTATAATATTTTTATCATGAGTTCTAGGAACTAATTCCCAAGTATCATTCTTTTCAATTTTCTCAAGTTCTTCATCCATGGACTTGACCCAACATTCATCTTTGCATTCTTCATTTACATTTTGAGGTTCAGTTGAGGATAGTAATGCTAGATAGCTTGAGGTCCCTGTAATAGTTCTTCTTTTCTGTACACTTGCCTCCTTTTCCCCTAAATTTTGAGTTTCTGGATGATTTTTCTGAACATACCTGGATGGAGTCTTTTCTTCTACCATTATATCTTCTTCTAGTGATTCATTGGTTTCTTCCTCCATATAATTTTGATTTGATGTGGGAAAGTAATCCCCATCTTCCTCATTGTCATAATATTCTGTTGATTTTATCTATTTTGGATTTTTGCATGCTTCATCAACTACAACATCAATGCTTTCAACAATTTTTCCAAGTATTTTATTATAATATTTATATCCTTTACTTCTGGAAGAATAACCAAGGAGAATTCCTTAATCTACTCTAGGTTCAAATTTACCAATTTTTTCATCAGTTCATTTGATAAAACATTTGCTTCCAAAAACTTTAAAGTATTTTACAGTAGGAGTCTTACCATACCAAAGTTCATGTGGAGTTTGAGTGCTATTTACCCGAACATTTTCTTTGTTGAGAATAGTCACGGAAGCGAATACAGCTTCACCCTAGAAGGTTGTAGGAGTTCCAGATTCATTTATCATAGCTCGAGCCATTTGTTGAACTCTTCTGTTCATTATTTCTATCACACCATTTTGCTGAGGATTTCTTGTGGTGGAGAATTGCCTTTTTATTCCATGTTGTTCACAAAAGTCAAAGAATTCATCCGATATAAATTCCCCTCCTCGATCAGATATGAGGCATTTGATTTTCCAATCTGATTCATTTTCAACCAAAGCTTTGAATGCTTGGAACTTTTCAAATGCTTCATCTTTATGCTTTAGAAGTCCTATCCAACACATTCTGGAAAAATCATCAATGAACAAAATAAAGTATTCTTCTCCACGAGGTGACTTTTTCCTTATTAGTCCACATAAATCAGTATGGACAAGTTTTAGAGGCGTACTAGCTGACCCTTCTTTTTCCATGAAGTAAAATTTGGTTTGCTTACCGATTTGACATGGTTTGCATATTGTATTTTCTGGGATGCTGATATTTGGAAGATCATGAACAACCTTGAGTTTGCATGCTTTTCTTATTTGAGAAAATCTTAGATGTCCCAGTATTCTATGCCACAGCTAGTTTTCATCATTTTTTCTTAGATAGCATTGTTGTTGTCCTCCTTTGAGTATGTATAAGTTGTTTGGAGTTCTTGTATCTTTGATCACGGTCTCTCCTATATCAAGCTCACAAAAAACACATCCGTTTGATCGAAACACCACTTCATTTCCTTGATCACACATTTGACTGACACTCAATAGGTTATGTTTTAAACCATCTACATACATAACATTTCTAGCTTTAACCTTTTCTTTCAAGAAAACATAACCTTTACCTTTTATGACAGCTGGAGTGTCATTTCCAAATGAGACATTCTTTTCCTTTTCTAAGGCATTATATGAGTGAAGTTTCTCTTTGTCACCTGTCATGTGTTTGGAGCATCCACTATCGATGTACCACTGATTTTCTTGTCCTTCTGCATACAAGGCTATACCACATCTTTCTGTTTGAGATTATTTCCTTCTCCATATCTTGGGATTTAATGGCGTTTTCTCCTTTTGAGGTGTTTTCTGAAATTTGCTCCTGCATTCAAATTATTCATGACCAAAGTTGTTATAGATTGAGCATTCTATTTCATTTTCAAGAGGAGAAAATTTATTATAGGAACTTCTCTTGATCCCTGTTACATTCCTTTGATTTCGTGCTTCTCTAGTCATGATGGTTTTGTAAGCAACGCATTGAGCAGCTTTGTGCCCAAAATTATGACATGAAAAACATTTCCCATTAAAGAAGTTTCTGCGACTATCGAATCTATTTACCTGTTGATTGTAGTTTCTATTGATATTCATCTTTGGAGCAAATTGAGTATGATTTTCCTGAGGTTAGTTGTGGCTTCTATTGATATTCATCCTTGGAGCAAATTGAGTATGATTTACCTGGTGATCAGCTTTATGCCTTTTTTTACGATTCTCATATTTTTCACTGGTCGTTGCTGCATCAAGATAGCTTTTGGTGGAGGTTGACGGCTTCTATGATTCAGATGCTTCTTCAGTATATCCAAGACCCGTCTTTATCAGAGGATAATGCTGAACTTTAATAATTTCATTTAAAGTTTCTAATCCTTTAGCAAATCTAAGATTGAGAGATTTTGTTTTCTCAAGATCTTTTCTTAAACCCACAATTTCACATTCTAGTTTTTCATTGTGTTTTTCTTTTTCAGCAAGTTGGTATGTCAAGGTATCTATGATCATATTCTTTTCTTCTAAACATATTTTGAGTTTAGATATTTCTTCATGAAAGTTTTCCTCTTCTAAAGCATCCCAAAAATTATCATCGTCATAAGCCATGAGAAGTCTATAATCATCACTATTAGATAAACCATCACTATCCTCTTCTAAACTATCCCAAAAATCATCGCTATCATAAGCCATGAGAAGTCTGTAATCTTGTCCAGTTTCATCTTCATCACTATTAGATAAACCATCGCTATTTTCATGAGTATAGTAACTCCTTTTATTAACAACTTGTTTCCTATTCCCTTTTTCATATTTATCTTTATGAGTACATCTGGTAGCATAATGATCGACTCTGCCACAAGCAAAGCATTTGAAAGGGAGCTTACCTCTAAACCTTCCAGAACCCCGTTGAAGCTTCTTGACAAAATTTACCTCATCCTCTTCTTCTGAAATGTGTCATGATTCATTGTGTTTTTCCTTTCCTTTTCCTTGTGCTGAAGCTTTAAATGTGGCTTCTCTCATATTTGATGGACCTCCTTTTCTCATCTCAAAAGTAGTTAGGATTCCATGAAGTTGTGTCATAGTGATATTCTGTAGATCCTGTTTTTCTTCTATGGAAAACACTTTTGATTCAAATTTAGGAGACAAGGATCTCAAAATTTTCTCAACTAAGGTAACTTCCTTTATTTCTTCACCCAGATTCTTCATACAATTAACAATCTCTTTTATACGTAAGAAGTAACTAGCTATACTTTCATTACTATGGATCTTAAGAGTTTCATACTGAATTCTGAGAGTTTGAAGCTTAAAACATTTTACCAGAATGTCTCCTTCATAGCTCTGAACAATTTTGTCCCATATCTCTTTGGCTGGTTTGAGTTGCATGACTTTGTCAAAATCTGATTGTGACAAACTTCCCAATAAAGTATTGACAACTTTGGCATTGGCTTCATATTGCTTTTTACCTACGGTGTCTGTAGGAATTGCTGTTGGAAATGTATATCCTCCTTCCACAATTTCCCAGACATCTGTTCCAAGAGATTGTAGATAGGTTGTGGTTCCTATTTTCCAATAAACAAAGTTTCTCCCATCAAAGATTGGCGGTCTAATGGATCCCATGCTTTCGTGATTATTCATCTTGATGGATCTCCCTTCAAGCAATCAATCTTCTTTTGAAGGACCTTCTCTAACACCAATTGTTGGAAATAATACTGAGAGGGGGATGAATCAGTATTATCAGATCAATAATTTTATTTCCCAAACAGTTTTATATACGCTACTTCAATGACGTGAACTAGCATGTAACACAACTGTGATTAAAGGAACTAGCATATATCCATAGAACTTGTGATTTAGACAATTTATCATGTGTTGATCTTAAACCAATACATCAATAACTTATTAGGTAGTGCAGTAAAACCAGAATAAAGAATCACACATAAGCAACACACATCAGCACCAAGATTTAAGGTGGAAACCCAAAGTGGGTGAAAGCCACCTGTTGTTGTCATCTCTGTCTTCTTTTAATAATCAGAAATTTTTTTTACAATCTTGTACCAGTGCAGACTCATACCAGTACGCAGGCACCCACCTGTAGAAGGCTACAACCTTCTCTCGTTTTCTGGCTTCTACTGGAAGGGAGCTGCAACCCCCTAGCTCTTGTACTAGCCAATATGATTACTAGTACGTAGGCGCCAACCTACAGAAGGCTACGACCTTCTTTCTTCCTCCAGGGACCACATTTCATGAATTTTCAGACTGGATACTCTTGGACCACAACACCACAATCTGAAGGCCACGTTTCATCCAATTTTCATACTGGACCCATCAAAAACTTTTTAAACTTAAACTGCATCAACCAACATTTAGTTAATATGAACAATCAGATCACTAACACCAGAACACTGTGTTGAACCCAGAACCCTACATCATCATTCAGAACCAGCTGTAACCTCAAAAATCATGCATTAGATTTTATACGCTACTTGGCTGAACCTAAACTACGTGTATACGCTACTTCCGTTAATCAAACCTGCGTATATCTTCAAAACTACTACAAACATAAACTTTTGAATCAAGTCTGTACCAACCAACAATATATTGAATATCTACTATCAACTTATAGAGCTTTACACAGGCAGTGACAAAGATCACTTCTTCTCCCTTATGCAATCAATCAATCAAATACTAGCCTCCTTATGCATTCAGTTTTACATCTAGATCTAAGAATACTTCATTGACAGACAACAGTAAAACAGCAGCACTAATCTGATAGATCAGTCATCCTTGAACATCAAGCTTTTTCTTTTGCATATGCTACTTGGAAGAGCCAAACCGGCATGTATACGCACCTTCATCAAAGTGAACCAGTGTACAGATCTGCAAATACTTACTTCAAAACTTTGTTGCACCTCTGGACTTCAGACAAACCCATATCACGATATTTAAAGAATAAAATAGGTGTACATAATTAGATCTAGCCCAATATTAGATCATTCAATAATAATAAGTCATTATGATCTTGATCCATCATTAGATCTCATCCATCATCAAATGCTCAGGTGCATATTTAGTCTAGATCAAGCAAAGCATCAAAAACCCATAACATGTATATTTTCTTTTGATATGACACTTTATAAGATATTCATTACTTGTGCACTTAGCCCTTTGATCTTCTCCTCCTTATATACTTAGATCCTTTGTCAATACCTTGGACCAATACCTTGGACCAAAATACCTTGGACCAAATACCTCGGACCAAAACCTTAGGTTTCCAACATGTACGCGCTTTTCCTCCTATGGGAGTGCGTGTATACGTATACGCTCTTTTTGTTTTGTGGACCAACGTGTATACGTTGTTTTCACTAAGTGGACCTGCACATACTTCTTAAACTTCTTTACATCAACCTTTTTCTTTACATTCTTTATTCTGATTAGTAGACCTAAGTTCCATAATCCTATTCTTCTGTACCAATGTCCTATTACTTCTGAATAGCCCTGTTACACTGTAATTTTCCATATTACTTCTGAAATGATTCCTTTGAACTACCATGCATTCTGTCACATCTGATATCTCTCCTGTAGATTCATCTAGTTATGTAGATTCATCTAGTTACCATATACAAGTGAGTTGTTCTGCTATAAGTGGGTTTCCATCAAGTACAACACATGTATCATAATACCAACACTTCTGTCATTTGATAGAACTGTCAAATGTCGGTGAAATCTTTGTCATTCAACTCTATTATCCCGACCAATACTTTGTGTGCCCGTTTATTTCCTCCAGGATGATTCTTGTTTGATTACATGTCTCATTTGATCCTTCTTCTCATCCCTCTTTGGTTGTCTATGACAAATATCTTTTTGACATGTCCCGGTGCTATCCTCTCGATAGTTTTCCATTATGCTCTTTGAATTATTCCAGGATCAAACTTGCGGGATGATGTCATGCTGACATGAGTCATGCCATGTGGCACTTATTGGCATTATGTGACAACTATTGTTCTTGATGGCAACTCACAGAAGATGACAGATTATAGTGCATCAGGTCAGTAGCAAAGAATTGATGATCAGACTACACAAATGAAGAAAGAAGATTATATACACAGGTTCACTATATACCAAGTCACATACATAGGCAGGTTATACGCAGGTTCATTATGTACCAAGTTGTGTATATACACAGGTTCACTATATACCAAGTAGGGTATACACACATGTTATACACGTAGGTTCTCTATACAAAGACGCGTATACATGCGGGATTGCCGATCAAAAGTCACGTATGCGTATGCACACACTTTCATGTACGGAAAAGCATGTACATGTGGGAAAGCTTATTTTTGGGTCCGTGGTATTTAGACCTATGGTTTTGGTCCTTGGTATTGCGTCCAAAGTGTTGAACCCAGGTATTGGGTCCCTAGTATTGGTTCTCAATGGTTTTGGACCATGGTATTGAGTAAGGCCTAAGACTATAAAAGGAGAAGAAGATCATTAGGCAAAGGCATGGAGAAAGTCTTGAATATCTAATGAAGTATGAGATCTAGTATGCAGGTTATGGGTTCATGATGCATTGTTTGTTCTAAGCTAAAGAGGAATCTCAATGGTTAATGGAGAACAAGATCTAAGGATAGATTGAGATCTAATGGCTTGGAATGAATCATCTCTATACGGTTTGATCTTGTTTATTCTAGATCTGTATATTGACGCATGTAATGTTCTGTAAATGTTATGATCTGGGTATGACTGATGTCTGGAACAGCTACAAAGTTATGAGTGAATATTTGCAGATTTGTACACGGGTTGGCTTTGGTGAAAGCGCGTATGTACGCGGGTTTTGTTCTTCATAGTAGCGTATACATTATGATATATGATAATTGAAGTTGCAGTTGGATCTGGTTATTTTTGTAGAGTTCTGTTGTTTGTTCTGTGTTCTGGTGACTGTGTTGTTGACAGGGTTTCAGTATTTCAGCATTGGGTGATTCAGAGATTGATGATGCAGGTGTAGTTGATGGGTGTATTGCTGTGATGATTAATTTTGTGCTTCAATGTTGTTGATGGGTCCAGTATGAAAATTGGATGAAACGTGGCCTTCAGATTATGGTGTTGTGCTTCAGGAGTATCCAGTATGAAAATTTATGAAATGTGGTACCTGGAGGAAGAAAGAGAAGGTTGTAGCCTTCTGTAGGTCGGCACCTACGTACTAGTACATCAGCTAGTACAAGAGAAAAGGGGGTGGTAGCTCCCTTCCAGTAGCAGCTGGAGAACGAGTAAAGATAGGAGCATTTCAGTAGGCCGGCACCTACGTACTAGTAAATGGATCAGCTAGTACAAGAGCTAAAGGGGTTGTAGCTCCCTTCCAGGAGAGTCTGGAGAACGAGAGAAGGTTGTAGCTTTCTGCAGGTAGAAGCCTGTGTACTGGTATAAGACTGCACCAGTACAAAACCATTGAAAAAGAAGTTTCTTATTAGAAAGAAGAATTAGACGACTTGCAGCAGGTGGTTTTCACCCACATTGGGTTTCCACCTTATATCATGGAGTTCATGTGTGCTTCTTGTGTGTGATGATATGTTCTGTTTTACTGCACCTGCTTACTGTTCATGTGGTTAATGAAGTTCTGATGCACTAACTAAAGATCAAGATTTAATGGATTAATTGAATCATAAGTATTCTGGATATACCCTAGTTGCATTAGACACGGTTGCATATACACGCGGGTTCACTTAACTGAAGTAGTGTATATGAATCTTAAAATGGAAATGAAGAAGTTTTATTGATTTAATAATACTGATTCACCCCCCCCGCCTCTCAGTATTATTTCCAACAATTGGTATCAGAGCAGGTCCTTTGGTAGAAGCTTGATCGCTTGAAGGAGATTTGTAGATCAATGGGAAATAAGCTTAAGAAGAAAGCGCCTAAGAAGAAGAAGACATCTCAAAAGAACTATGACAGTGGGAGCATCGATTGGGAAATATGTGGAAGAAGCGCTTCAGATTCATAATCACTTCAAGATGAAGAACTATCAGGTATGAATTTGTTATCCTCTGGTGATACATCTATTTATCCATTTGAAGACGATGAAAGCGATAGAGAAACAACTGAATTTTCTCTTATGGGTGAGCAAGAAAGGTATCGAATAGAGGTAGTATTTAAAAGGCTTACAGACAAAATTAGAGACCAAAAAGATCTATTAAACAAAAGGGAATATGCCTTCAAAGAAGAAGCTACCAAACTAAAAGCTCAACTAGAGGAAGGTAACAAGGTACGGAAGCTGTTCAAGGAAAAGGAAGATCAATGTCAAAAGTTGCAGGATGAAGTGAATGAAAGGAGCACAATAATCAAGAAACTGAGAGATAGATCCAGTTACTATGAAAGGCTTGAAGCTACGATCCTCTCGCTAAAGGAAGATCTTGAAGAATCAATGAAGAAGAATAAAGGACTACTCCAAGCTCATGAAAAACAAGAAAATTAAGTTCTTGATGTAAGACATCAGTTGGAAGAAGGAAGAAATGTTGAAGGAAACATGAAGAAGCAGTATATTGAAAAGGAAGAGAAACATTAGGTTGAGGTAAATATTCTAAAAGATAAATTAGAAGAAAAAGATAAACGCTTACGATTTCAAGATAGTACTAAGATCTTGGATGATATTCTTAGTAGTCAAAGGTCTCCAGCTATCAAAACTGGCCTTGGTTTTCATGAATCTGTTGAAGGCGAATCTAGTTCACAAAGTAAGACAAGGAACTCTAATGCAATGCTCGACAAGGAGATGAGAGGTCAATCCCATCAACAGCCAAGGAAAGAAATTCTTCAAAGAAAATCTTTTACTCCTCCAATGAATAATGTTGAATGTTATGTATGTCACAATCTTGGACATGTTGCAGCGAGATGCAAAAGAAGAGTGGTTCAAGACCATCATGCAGAAAGATCATCACATTCCAGGTACTTTAATGGATATTGTTTTTCTTGCAATATGTTTCGTCACAAATCTGTTGATTACTACAGGAGGAATATGAAACATGTAATATGTTATGCATGTAACAAGCTTGGACATACAGCAAAGGAATGGAGGAACAAAGTATGGGCACCATACCAAAGGGAGAAAACATCATCATCACACTTGAAGATATGGAAGAAGAAGGAAGTACAGTCAGAAAGATGTAGCACAGCACAATGTACATACATAATCAACTCAGAGGGAGCTGAAAGTGTAAAACTTCAGTATCCTAAATCTCATACGCAAGCTTCATAAAGGGAAGTCGCGTATATACGTGAGTTAGATAGTGCACAGTCGTGTATATGTCAGTTTGAGAAAAGCAATAGGACAGGCTCAGGAAAAGGGTCTGATATGATTCAGTCCATTACTTGCTCTGTTTGATAATGATTATAGTCTGCTGATGATGTGTGGAAATGTCTTGATACTTGTAATATGTTTTGAAGTGTTTCATGATGATGATGCCTTGATACTTCTTGCTGATATATGCATGATCAGATTTGATAGTGAATAGATTGCACAAGTTCAGGGGGAGCATATACTTTTAATAATGCATTGTTGGCATTATGGTTAGTAGTCCTTGGTGATGATGCTTGTATGGCTAAATGATATATCTTGCTATGATATGGTTATGAGTTGTCCATTGCATATGATTCTTGGGGTTACATAGTTGGTGTTTAATTCAGATTTGTGGTTCATTCTTTGATGATGCATATATGGTGCTTATATGGTGATCTTCCTAAGGATAAGGAGAAGTACAAAGTACTTGGTGATGAGCCACTCATATGCTACTGTCGTCATATGCATAAAGATCATATAATATAGTTATGATGTAGGATTAATATAGTTCCTGGCACTCACATGGATGAGGATTGTGGCTGTTGATGATATCAAGAAGTCTTGAGCTCTAGATACATAGTGCTGGATACATGGAGTTGCATTGTTGGAGATATGATGATGATGAGTTCTTACCTATATGATGATAGGTTGATACTCACATATGTTGATTGATGATTGTCAGATAAGGGATATTCCCGTGTAATGTTACATGGATGGTATATAAGATCATGCAAATCTTGATGATGATGAGATGACTATGGTGTTTTTCACATATGATATAATGTGAATGATTTTATGATGATGTTCAAAAGGATGAGTTGATATCTATATGCAGACATACCTTGTTACAGGACATTTACAGGTTGCTGATCTGGAAGTGGTTGTATGCGAGTTTTATGAATAACATTCACGTATATATGCCTGTTTCTGTGGATACAATCGCGTATATGTCGGTTTGATTTGATTTCAGGTGGAACAGGTGCAAAAGGAGAACATGGTTGCTGATCTGAATGATGATTGACAGATGTTGCTGATGACTTTCATAGAATTGTTTTAAATATTTCGTCTCTATGTCATGTATATCTTTTCTTATCAAGGTCATGTAACGGCCTATGTTGGTTTCCCCACTATGCCTGGGATGAATGATGTAATGTACTTGGTTTTCATATGTAAATTTCTGACGATCCCCACTTGGTTGGGAGATGGATGTATGTATGAGTCTTTGGTATAGAGTCATGTTCTTTCTTGTAGAACATCTTTTTGCAGACCTTGCTTACAGTCAAGGGGAGCATGAACAACACACTTCAGCAGAACAGAGCATTCAGCATGTACTCAGAAGGAGCATGGACAGATTGGTACACCTTGGCATATACAAAGGGGGAGCTCATTTAGAGATTTCAGTAGGTACTCAGGGGGAGTATGGACAGCGGAATGTTTATCAAGGAAAGAGAATATCTTGGTCTGCCCTTTGCCCTTGATGTCAAAGGGGGAGAGTGATTTGGTGTTTTCTCCATCAAGTCCAAAGGGGGATATTGTTGGCATTATGTGACAAGTGTTGTCCTTGATGGCAACTCACAGAAGATGACAGATTATAGTGCAGCAGGTCAGTAGCAAAGAATTGATGATCAGACTACACAAATGAAGAATGAAGAGTATATATGCAGGTTCACTATATACCAAATCACGTACATAGGCAGGTTATACGCAGGTTCACTATGTACCAAGTCACGTATATACACAAGTTCACTATATACCAAGTAGGGTATACACACATGTTATACATGCAGGTTCTCTATATACAAAGACGCGTATACATGCGGGATTGCCGATCAAAAGTCGTGTATGCGTATGCACGCACTTTCATGCACAGAAAAGCGCATACATGTGGGAAAGCTTATTTTTGGGTCCGTGGTATTTAGACCTATGGTTTTAGTCCTTGATATTGCGTCGAAAGTGTTGAACCCAGGTATTGGGTCCCTAGTATTGGTTCTCAAAGGTTTTGGACCATGGTATTGAGTAAGGCCTAAGACTATAAAAGGAGAAGAAGATCATTAGGCAAAGGCATGGAGAAAGTCTTGAATATATGATGAAGTATGAGATCCAATATGCAGGTTATGGGTTCATGATGCATTGTTTGATCTAAGCTAAAGAGGAATCTAAACAGTTGATGGAGAACAAGATCTAAGGATAGATCGAGATCTAATGGCTTGGAATGAACCATCTCTATACGGTTTGATCTTGTTTAGTATAGATTTGTATATTGATGCATGTAATGTTCTGTAAATGTTATGATCTGGGTATGACTGATGTCTGGAACAGCTACAAAGTTATGAGTGAATATTTGCATATCTGTACGCGGGTTGGCTTTGGTGAAAGCGCGTATGTATGCAGGTTTGGTTCTTCATAGTAGCGTATACATTATGAGATATGATAATTGAAGTTTCAGTTGGATCTGATTATTTTTGTAGAGTTCTGTTGTTTGTTCTGTGTTCTGGTGAATGTGTTGTTGACAGGGTTTCAGTATTTCAACATTGGGTGATTCAGAGATTGATGATGCAGGTGTAGTTGATGGGTGTATTGTTGTGGTGATTAATTTTGTGCTTCAATGTTGTTGATGGGTCCAGTATGAAAATTGAATGAAACGTGGCCTTCAGATTATGGTGTTGTGATTCAGGAGTATCTAGTATGAAAATTTATGAAATGTGGTACCTGGAGGAAGAAAGAGAAGGTTGTAGCCTTCTGTAGGTCGGCACATACGTACTAGTACATCAGCTAGTACAAGAGCAAAGGGGGTGGTATCTCCCTTCCAGTAGCAGTTGGAGAACGAGTAAATATTGGAGCATTTCAATAGGCCGGCACCTACATACTAGTAAATGGAAGCTAGTACAAGAGCTAAGTGGGTTGTAGCTCCCTTCCAGGAGAGTCTAGAGAATGAGAGAAGGTTGTAGCCTTCTACAGGTAGAAGCCTGTGTACTGGTATAAGACTGCACCAGTATAGAACCATTGTAAAATAAGTTTCTTATTAAAAAGAAGATTGAGACGACTTGCAGCAGGTGGTTTTCACCCACATTGGGTTTCCACCTTATATCATGGTGTTCATGTGTGCTTCTTGTGTGTGATGATCTGTTCTGTTTTACTGCACCTACTTACTGTTCATGTGGTTAATGAAGTTATGATGCACTAACTAAAGATCAACATTTAATGGATTAACTGAATCATAAGTATTCTGGATATACGCTAGTTGCATTAGACATAGTTGCATATACACGCGGGTTCACTTAACTGAAGTAGCGTATATGAATCTTAATATGGAAATGAAAAAGTTTTATTGATTTAATAATATTGATTCACCCCCCCCCTCAGTATTATTTCCAACAATTGGTATCAGATCAGGTCCTTTGGTAGAAGCTTGATCGCTTGAAGGAGATCCGTAGATCAATGGGAAAGAAGCTTAAGAAGAAAGCACCTAAGAAGAAGAAGACATCTCAGAAGAACTATGACAGTGGGAGCATCGATTGGGGAATATGTGGAAGAAGCACTTCAAGATGAAGAACTATCAGGTATGAATTTGTTATCCTCTGGTGATACGTCTATTTATCCATTTGAAGACGATGAAAGCGATAGCAAAACAATTGAATTTTCTCTTATGGGTGAGCAAGAAAGATATCGAATAGAGGCAGTATTTAAAAGGCTTACAGACAAAATTAGAGACCAACAAGATCTATTAAACAAAAGGGAATGTGCCTTCAAAGAAGAAGCTACCAAACTAAAAGCTCAACTAGAGGAAGGTAACAAGGTAAGGAAGCTATTCAAGGAAAAGGAAGATCAATGTCAAAAGTTGCAGGATGAAGTGAATGAAAGGAGCACAATAATCAAGAAACTCAGAGATAGATCCAGTTACTATGAAAGGCTTGAAGCTACGATCCTCTCGCTAAAGGAAGATCTTGAAGAATCAAAGAAGCAGAATAAAGAACTACTCCAAGCTCATGAAAAACAAGAAAATGAAGTTCTTGATCTAAGACATCAGTTGGAAGAAGGAAGAAATGTTGAAGAAAACATGAAGAAGCAGTATCTTGAAAAGGAAGAGCAACATCAGGTTGAGGTAAATATTCTAAAAGATAAATTAGAAGAAAAAGATAAGCTCTTACGATTTCAAGATAGTACTAAGATCTTGGATGATATTCTTAGTAGTCAAAGGTCTCCAGCTATCAAAACTGGTCTTGGTTTTCATGAATATGTTGAAGGTGAATCTAGTTCACAAAGTACGACAAGGAACTCTAATGCAATGCTCGACAAGGAGATGAGAGGTCAATCCCATCAACAACCAAGGAAAGAAATTCTTCAAGGAAAATCTTTTACTCCTCCAATGAATAATGTTGAATGTTATGTATGTCACAATCTTGGACATGTTGCAGCCAGATGCAGAAGAAGAGTGGTTCAAGACCATCATGCAGAAAGATCATCACATTCCAGGTACTTTAATGGATATTGTTTTTCTTGCAATATGTTTGGTCACAAAGCTGTTGATTGCTACAGGAGGAATATGAAACATGTAAGATGTTATGCATGTAACAAGCTTGGACATACATCAAAGGAATGCAGGAACAAAGTATGGGCACCATACCAAAAGGAGAAAACATCATCATCACACTTGAAGATATGGAAGAAGAAGGAAGTACAGTCAGAAAGATGTGGCACAGCACAATGTACAGACATAATCAACTCAGAGGGAGCTGAAAGTGTAAAACTTCAGTATCCTAAATCTCATACGCAAGTTTCATAAAGGGAAGTCACGTATATACGCGAGTTAGATAGTGCACAGTCACGTATATGTCAGTTTGAGAAAAGCAGTGGGACAGGCTCAGGAAAAGGGTCTGATATGATTCAGTCCATTACTTGCTCTGTTTGATAATGATTATAATCTGCTGATGATGTGTGGAAATGTCTTGATACTTGTAAGATGTTTTAAAGTGTTTCATGATGATGATGCCTTGATACTTCTTGCTGATATATGCATGATCAGATCTGACAGTGAACAGATGGCACAGGTTCAGGGGGAGCATATACTTTTAATAATGCATTGTTGGCATTATGGTTAGTAGTCCTTGGTGATGATGCTTGTATGGCTAAATGATATATCTTGCTATGATATGGTTATGAGTTGTCCATCTCATATGATTCTTGGGGTTACATAGTTTTTGTTTAATTCAGATTTGTGGTTCATTCTTTGATTATGCATATATGGTGCTTATATGGTGATCTTCATAAGGATAAGGAGAAGTACAAAGTACTTGGTGATGAGCCACTCATATGCTACTGTTGTCATATGCATAAAGATCATATAATACAGTTATGATGCATGATTACTATAGTTCCTGGCACTCACATGGATGAGGATTGTGGCTGTTGATGATATCAAGAAGTCTTGAGCTCTAGATACATAGTGCTGGATACATGGAGTTGCATTGTTGGAGATATGATGATG